>CM051256.1:59473780-59663780 GCA_027921565.1 Artemia sinica | reverse complement strand
TTGTGTGTGTGTGTAAGTTTCTGTGTGTGTGTAAGTTGTTGAGTGTGTGTGTAAGTTTTAGTGTGCATGTAAGTTTTTGTGTGTGTGTGTGTAAGTTTTTGTGTGTGTAAGTTTTTGTGTGTGTGTGTGTGTAAGTTTTTCAGTGTGTGTAAGTTTTTATGCGTGTGTAAGTTTTTGTGTGTGTGTAAGTTTTTGTGTGTGTGTAAGTTTTTGTGTGTGTGTAAGTTTTTTTGTGTGTGTAAGTTTTTGTGTGTGTGTAAGTTTTTGTGTGTGTGTGTAATTTTTGTGTGTGTGTGTGTTTGTGTGTAAGTTTGTGTGTATGTGTGTGTTTGTGTGTAAGTTTTTGTGTGTGTGAGTAGGTGTTTGTGTGTGTGTAAGTTTTTGTGTGTGTGAGTAGGTTTTTGTGTGTGTGTAAGTTTTTGTGTATGTGTAAGTTTTTGTGTGTGTGTGTGTGTAAGTTTTTGTGTGTGTGTAAGTTTTTGTGTCTGCCCATTTTGAATTTGGAAAATATTTATATCATTTGGAAAAATAGAATTGATTAATAACTAATTTCTTTTTCATTGAGAAAATTCAGAATAGACTTTGAACTTTTCTTCACTTCGTTGAGAAAATTAAACATTGAACTAGAACTTTTTATCTTCCGGGAAAATATTCACAAGTATGCTATAGCTTTTTCTATCTACTACAGGAAAATTTAGAATAGAACTTTAAATTTCTTTATGTCTTTGGTGAACTTAAAACTGAAGAGGAAGATTTTCTCTGGAGAAATTACAATTGAAATGTGTTCATTGGTAAAATTCAGAAGAGAACTTGAAATTTTCTATCTTCCATGAAAAATTAGGAACAGTATTTAAAATTTTTTCATCTATTTGAGAAAAATCTGATCCGAAGTGAAAAATTTTTATATTATTTGGAAAAATAGAATTGATTAATAACTAATTTCTTTTTCATTGAGAAAATTCAGAAGAGAACTTGAAATTTTCTTCACTTCATTGAGAAAATTTAAAATTGAAATGGAACTGCTTATCTTCCGAGAAAACATTCGCAACTATGATATAGCTTTTTCACACACACAAGTTTTTTTGTGTGTGTGTAAGTTTTTTTTGTGTGTGTGTGTGTAAGTTTTTGTGTGTGTGTTAGTTTGTGTGTGTGTGTGTGTGTGTAAGTTTTTGTGTGTGTGTAAGTTTTGTGTGTGTGTGTAAGTTTTTGTGTGTGTGTAAGTTTTTGTGTTTGTTTAAGTTTTTATGTGTGTGTAAGTTTTTATGTGTGTGTAAGTTAATGTGTATGTGTAAGTTTTTGTGTGTGTGTAAGGTTTTGTGTACGTGTAAGTTTTTGTGTGTGTGTGTGTAAGTTTTTGTGTGTGTGTAAGTTTTTATGTGTGTGTGTAAGTTTTTGTGTGTGTGTAAGTTTTAATGTGTGTGTAAGTTTTTTTTTTGTGTGTGTGTGTGTGTGTGTGTGTGTGTGTAAGTTTTTGTGTGTATGTAAGTTTTTGTGTGTGTGTAAGTTTTTATGTGTGTGTGTAAGTTTTTTTTGTGTGTGTGTAAGTTTTTGTGTGTGTTTAAGTTGTTTTGTGTGTGTGTGTGTAAGTTTCTGAGTGAGTGTAAGTTTTTGTGTGTGTGTGTGTGTGTGTGTAAGTTTTTGTGTGTGTAAGTTTTTGTGTGTGTGTGTGTGTGTAAGTTTTTGAGTGTGTGTAAGTTTTTATGCGTGTGTAAGTTTTTGTGTGTGTTTAAGTTTTTGTGTGTGTGTAAGTTTTTGTGTGTGTGTAAGTTTTTTTGTGTGTGTAAGTTTTTGTGTGTGTGTAAGTTTTTGTGTGTGTGTGTAATTTTTGTGTGTGTGTGTGTGTGTGTTTGTGTGTAAGTTTGTGTGTGTGTGTGTTTGTGTGTAAGTTTTTGTGTGTGTGAGTAGGTGTTTGTGTGTGTGTAAGTTTTTGTGTGTGTGAGTAGGTTTTTGTGTGTGTGTAAGTTTTTGTGTATGTGTAAGTTTTTGTGTGTGTGTGTGTGTAAGTTTTTGTGTGTGTGTAAGTTTTTGTGTCTGCCCATTTTGAATTTGGAAAATATTTATATCATTTGGAAAAATAGAAATGATCAATAACTAATTTCTTTTTCATTGAGAAAATTCAGAATAGACTTTGAACTTTTCTTCACTTCGTTGAGAAAATTAAACATTGAACTAGAACTTTTTATCTTCCGGGAAAATATTCACAAGTATGCTATAGCTTTTTCTATCTACTACAGGAAAATTTAGAATAGAACTTTAAATTTCTTTATGTCTTTGGTGAACTTAAAACTGAAGAGGAAGATTTTCTCTGGAGAAATTACAATTGAAATGTGTTCATTGGTAAAATTCAGAAGAGAACTTGAAATTTTCTATCTTCCATGAAAAATTAGGAACAGTATTTAAAATTTTTTCATCTATTTGAGAAAAATCTGATCCGAAGTGAAAAATTTTTATATTATTTGGAAAAATAGAATTGATTAATAACTAATTTCTTTTTCATTGAGAAAATTCAGAAGAGAACTTGAAATTTTCTTCACTTCATTGAGAAAATTTAAAATTGAAATGGAACTGCTTATCTTCCGAGAAAACATTCGCAACTATGATATAGCTTTTTCACACACACAAGTTTTTTTGTGTGTGTGTAAGTTTTTTTTGTGTGTGTGTGTAAGTTTTTGTGTGTGTGTTAGTTTGTGTGTGTGTGTGTGTGTGTAAGTTTTTGTGTGTGTGTAAGTTTTGTGTGTGTGTGTAAGTTTTTGTGTGTGTGTGTAAGTTTTTGTGTGTGTGTAAGTTTTTATGTGTGTGTAAGTTTTTATGTGTGTGTAAGTTAATGTGTATGTGTAAGTTTTTGTGTGTGTGTAAGGTTTTGTGTACGTGTAAGTTTTTGTGTGTGTGTGTGTAAGTTTTTGTGTGTGTGTAAGTTTTTGTGTGTGTGTGTAAGTTTTTGTGTGTGTGTAAGTTTTAATGTGTGTGTAAGTTTTTTTTTGTGTGTGTGTGTGTGTGTGTGTGTGTGTGTGTGTGTGTGTAAGTTTTTGTGTGTATGTAAGTTTTTGTGTGTGTGTAAGTTTTTATGTGTGTGTGTAAGTTTTTTTTTGTGTGTGTGTAAGTTTTTGTGTGTGTTTAAGTTGTTTTGTGTGTGTGTGTGTAAGTTTCTGAGTGAGTGTAAGTTTTTGTGTGTGTGTGTGTGTGTGTAAGTTTTTGTGTGTTTAAGTTTTTGTGTGTGTGTGTGTGTAAGTTTTTGAGTGTGTGTAAGTTTTTATGCGTGTGTAAGTTTTTGTGTGTGTGTAAGTTTTTGTGTGTGTGTAAGTTTTTGTGTGTGTGTAAGTTTTTTTGTGTGTGTAAGTTTTTGTGTGTGTGTAAGTTTTTGTGTGTGTGTGTAATTTTTGTGTGTGTGTGTGTGTGTGTTTGTGTGTAAGTTTGTGTGTGTGTGTGTTTGTGTGTAAGTTTTTGTGTGTGTGAGTAGGTGTTTGTGTGTGTGTAAGTTTTTGTGTGTGTGAGTAGGTTTTTGTGTGTGTGTAAGTTTTTGTGTATGTGTAAGTTTTTGTGTGTGTGTGTGTAAGTTTTTGTGTGTGTGTAAGTTTTTGTGTGTGCCCATTTTGAAGTTGGAAAATATTTATATCATTTGGAAAAATAGAAATGATCAATAACTAATTTCTTTTTCATTGAGAAAATTCACAATAGACTTTGAACTTTTCTTCACTTCGTTGAGAAAATTAAACATTGAACTAGAACTTTTTATCTTCCGGGAAAATATTCACAAGTATGCTATAGCTTTTTCTATCTACTACAGAAAAATTTAGAATAGAACTTTAAATTTCTTTATGTCTTTGGTGAACTTAAAACTGAAGAGGAAGATTTTCTCTGGAGAAATTACAATTGAAATGTGTTCATTGGTAAAATTCAGAAGAGAACTTGAAATTTTCTATCTTCCATGAAAAATTAGGAACAGTATTTAAAATTTTTCATCTATTTGAGACAAATCTGATCCGAAGTGAAAAATTTTTATATTATTTGGAAAAATAGAATTGATTAATAACTAATTTCTTTTTCATTGAGAAAATTCAGAAGAGAACTTGAAATTTTCTTCACTTCATTGAGAAAATTTAAAATTGAAATGGAACTGCTTATCTTCCGAGAAAACATTCGCAACTATGATATAGCTTTTTCACACACACAAGTTTTTTTGTGTGTGTGTAAGTTTTTTTTTGTGTGTGTGTGTAAGTTTTTGTGTTTGTGTTAGTTTGTGTATGTGTGTGTGTAAGTTTTTGTGTGTGTGTAAGTTTTGTGTGTGTGTGTGTAAGTTTGTGTGTGTGTGTGTAAGTTTTTGTGTTTGTTTAAGTTTTTTTGTGTGTGTAAGTTTTTGTGTGTGTGTAAGTTTATGTGTGTGTGTAAGTTTTTGTGTGTGTGTAAGGTTTTGTATACGTGTAAGTTTTTGTGTGTGTGTGTGTAAGTTTTTGTGTGTGTGTAAGTTTTTGTGTGTGTGTGTAAGTTTTTGTGTGTGTGTAAGTTTTAATGTGTGTGTAAGTTTTTTTTTTGTGTGTGTGTGTGTGTGTGTGTGTAAGTTTTTGTGTGTGTGTAAGTTTTTGTGTGTGTGTAAGTTTTTGTGTGTGTGTGTGTAAGTTTTTTTTGTGTGTGTGTGTAAGTTTTTGTGTGTGTTTAAGTTGTTTTGTGTGTGTGTGTGTAAGTTTCTGAGTGCGTGTAAGTTTTTGTGTGTGTGCAAGTTTTATGTGTGTGTGTGTAAGTTATTTTTTTGTGTGTGCGTGTGTGTGTGTGTGTGTGTGTGTGTAAGTTTTTGTGTTTGTGTAAGTTTTTGTGTTTGTGTAAGTTTTTGTGTGTTTGTGTGTAAGTTTTTGTGTGTGTGTAAGTTTTTTGTGTGTGTGTAAGTTTTTGTGTGTGTGTAAGTATTTGTGCGTGTGTAAGTTTTTGTGTGTGGGTGTAAGTTTTTGTGCGTGTGTAAGTTTTTGTGTGTGTGTAAGTTTTTGTGTGTGCATAAGTTTTTGTGTGTGTGTGTAAGTTTTTGTGTGTGTGTAAGTTTTGTGTGTGTGTGTAAGTTTTTGTGTGTGTGTGTGTGTGTATGTTTTTTTGTGTGTGTAAGTTTTTGTGTGCGTGTGTGTAAGTTTTTGTGTGTGTGTGTGTAAGTTTTTGTGTGTGTGTAATTTTTTGTGTGTGTATAAGTTTTTGTGTGTGTGTGTGTGTGTAAGTTTTTGTGTGTGTGTGTGTAAGTTTTGTGTGTGTATAAGTTTTTTTGTGTGTGTGTGTAAGTTTTTGTGTGTGTGTGTAAGTTTTTGTGTGTGTGTGTAAGTTTTTATGCGTGTGTCAGTTTTTGTGTGTGTGTGTAAGTTTTTGTGTGTGTGTGTAAGTTTTTGTGTGTGTGTAAGTTTATTTGTGTGTGTAAGTTTTTGTGTGTGTGTAAGTTTTTGTGTGTGTGTGTAAGTTTTTGTGTGTGTGTGTGTAAGTTTGTGTGTGTGTGAGTGTGTGTAAGTTTTTATGTGTGTGTGTGTAAGTTTTTGTGTGTGTGTAAGTTTTTTTTTGTGTGTGTGTGTGTGTAAGTTTTTGTGTGTGTTTAAGTTTTTGTGTGTGTGTGTGTGTGTGTGTGTAAGTTTTTGTGCGTGTGTAAGTTTTTATTCAGAATCTAAGTTGAACTTTTCTTCACTTCTTTGAGAAAAGAGAAAATTCAGAATCGAAGTTGAACTTTTCTTCTTCCGGGAATATATTTGGAACACTTCAACTTGTAAAATGGGTTTAGGAGGGACATTAAGAAAGAAACATGCTCTGAAATGTCTTTTGAAAAGTATTGCTTGGTGTTGAGGTATCCAAAAATCTGTAAAGTAAAGTTTTGGGTGAAAAGGATGGGTACTTCAAATTGGAAAATGGGTTTAGAAGGGACATTAAGAAAAGAAGTTGCTCTGAAATGCCTTTTGAAAGGTATTGCTCGGTGATGAGGTATCCAAAAAGCTGTAAAGTAAAGTTGTGGGTGAAAAGGATGGATGCTTCAACTTGTAAAATGGGTTTAGGAGGGACATTAAGAAAGGAACTTGCTCTGAAATGCCTTTTGAAAAGTATTTCTTGGTGTTGAGGTATCCAAAAAGCTGTAAAGTAAAGTTGTGGATGAAAAGGATGGGTACTTCAAGTTGGAAAATGGGTTTAGAAGGCACATAAAGAAAAGAAGTTGCTCTGAAATGCCTTTTGAAAGGTATTTCTTGGTGTTGTGGTATCCAAAAAGCTGTAAAGTAAAGTTGTGGGTGAAAAGGATGGGTACTTCAAGTTGGAAAATGGGTTTAGAAGGGACACTAAGAAAGGAACTTGCTCTGAAATGTCTTTTGAAAAGTATTTCTTGGTGTTGTGGTATCCAAAAAGCTGTAAAGTAAAGTTGTGGGTGAAAAGGATGGCTACTTCAAGTTGGAAAATGGGTTTAGAAGGGGCATTAAGAAAGGAACTTGTTCTGAAATGCCTTTTGAAAAGTATTGCTTGGTGTTGTGGTATCCAAAAAGCTGTAATGTAAAGTTGTGGGTGAAAATGATGGGTACTTCAAGTTGGAAAATAGGTTTAGAAGGGACATTAAGAAAAGAAGTTGCTCTGAAATGCCTTTTGAAAGGTATTGCTTGGTGTTGGGGCATTCAAAAAGCTGTAAAGTAAAGTTGTGAGTGAAAAGGATGGATGCTTCAACTTGTAAAATGGGTTTAGGAGGGACATTAGGAAAGGAACTTGCTCTGAAATGTCTTTTGAAAAGTATTGCTTGATCTTGGGGTGTGCAAAAAATCGTAAAGTAAAGTTTTGGTGAAAAAGATAACTACTTCAACTTGTAAAATTGGCTTATAAAGGACATTAAGAAAAAAACTTGTTCTGAAAAAATATAATAAAGCCTTTGGAAAGTATTGCTTGATGTTTGGGTGTGGAAAAAAGTCGTAAAGTAAAGTCGTGGGGAAAAAGATAAGTACTTTAACTTGTAAAATGGGTTTAGGAAGAAAACTATGTAAAGAACTTGTTCTGAAAAGATATAATAAAGCCTTTTGAAAAGTATTGCTTGATGTTGGGGTATTCGAAAAGCCTTATAGTAAAGTTGTGGGGGAAAAGATGAGTACTTCAACTTGTAAAATTGGTTTAGGAAGGACATTACGTAAAGAACTTGTTCTGAAAAAATATAATAAAGCCTTTGGAAAGTATTGCTTGATGTTGGGGTATGCAAAAAGTCGTAAAGTAAAGTCGTGGGGAAAAAGATAAGTACTTCAACTTGTAAAATGGGTTTAGGAAGGACATTAAGAGAAGAACTTGTCCTGAAATGCCTTTGAAAAGTATTGCTTGATGCTGGGGGTGTGCAAAAAGTCATAGAGTAAAGTTATGTGGAAAAGGATGGCTGCTTCAACTTGTAAAATGGGTTTAGGAATGACATTAAGAAAGGAACTTGTTCTGAAATGTCTTTTGAAAAGTATTGCTTGATCTTGGGGTGTGCAAAAAGTCGTAAAGTAAAGTTGTGGGTGAAAAAGATAACTACTTTAACTTGTAAAATTGGTTTATGAAGGACATTAAGAAAAAAACTTGTTCTGAAAAAATATAATAAAGCCTTTTGAAATATGGGGACCCTTCTGTGTCTCAAATGCACAAAAAAAGTATTAACAAAATGGGGAGGGGGCTCTTTGGGGACTCGGGAGGGCCTTTGGGGGTCCGTGGGCCCTTTTGGGGCCGGGTGGTCCTTTGGGAGCCCGGGGAACCTTTGGGGACCGGGGGTTCTTTCGGGGTTGGGGTATGGGGATTGGGGCCCTTTCGGGTTGGGGTAGGGGACCTCACGACACTGTTCAAATACAACTTGTGTATTATAACGACCACAGAGTTTCACCCTCAAATCCTCTTCTAAAATATCTTCTAAAATCATCTTTTAAAATGTCTCTAACTATTTCGCCGAAATAATTCCCTAAAATATCTAAAACGGTTTCGCCCAAATAATCCCTAAACGTAATTTCTGCGAGTTCCTTTTGTTTTGGCATCCCTGCGCTGTCACATTTGAAATTTCTAGGAAACCTTTTCCCGCGTTAACCTCTTCATCTCTAAGATCAAAACATTCGCCCGGAGATAATTCCCTTTCGTGACAAATCAATTAACCTTGACATCATCTGTCAGACATTAATAAACTTCGCCCGGGAACAATTCTCCTGGACAAACTCCAAAGACATTAATCAACCTTGACATAATCAGTCAGACATTAATAAACTTCGCCCGGAAAACAATTCTCTTGGACGAACTCCAAAGACATTAATAAACTTCGCCCAGAAACAATTCTCCTGGAAAAAACTCCAAAGGCATTAATCAACCTTGAACTCATCCGTCAGACATTAATAAACCATGAATAAATGGAGTCCCGTTCGGCGTTAGAGTCAATTGTAGATGATAGCCTGGTGTTCGTTCAGTATTCTATGCCCATAAATGGAAACCTGTCATGAGTCCTAGATCAATAAAATTCCCGTTCGATTATGTAATCAATTTCTCAGAAATCCACTTCCCCTAGGGACTCTATGCCCATATATGATGCCCCATCACGAGCTCATGAGGTTAGCCTAGGTTACGCAATCAATTTCTCGGAAACGTGTTCTCCCTGGGGATTCCATGCCCATATATGGTGCCCCGTCGAACTGACAGCACAGGTGTTCTCCCTAGGGACTCTATGCCCATATATGGTGTGCCCCCGAGAGTTATAGATAGCTTTCTACTCTTAAGGTAAAATCAAAATGCACTGTGATAATGCCCATTCCCAATTAGGCATCTCAGCAGTATCCCAAGAACGACTGAGGGTATTTTGTTCAAACTTTCGGGGCTACTTCTCCTCTTAAAATTTGACCAAATCAAAATAGCATAAGTGTATCCAAGCTATCAAAGAAAGTAAACAGATTTTTTTGCGAATGGTATCAAGTTTTCTATTTCAGGTCAACTAGAGGAGGTATGAAACTAAATCAAATAGTACTATTTGTGTCCAGGTTTTTAAAAGGGTTTAGGTTGTTAAAAAATTTTCTCCAGCATACAAATAGCAGGCCAAACTATAAAGTCTTAAAAAACGAAAAGATATAAAGTATTATTTTCTTTCCTCTGTAAAGACTATGCAATATAAAACGAACCAAAATTAATTAAAAAACTTTTTCCACAAAATAAGTTTTTCAAAGAAAAGTAAAGAACTACATTAAACAAAAACTGAGCAAAAATAAAATCAAATAATCTACCAAGCGTGAAACTACCACAAATCAGCATCGATAAATAAATGAAACCAAAAACGAACAGAAATTACAATAAATAACCGAGTCAAACTCAAAACGAGCAGAAATTAACATAAGTAGGGTGCAAAACCCCTATTCCTTCCTAAGGCCAGAACAAAATTTGCATTTTACTGAAAAAATACAAATGAATGTGCATTGTCAGTTTAATATACATATACTGATATTTAGTAATCAAAATGTTAATATTATTTGATTTATTAAAGTTATAAAAATTGAAACATTTATATTTTTTCAGTAAAATGCAAATTTTGTTCTGGCCTTGGGAAGGCATAGGGGTTTATTTGAGGGGTATTAATTTGAAAATTGTTCACACAATTTGGCTTGGAAATAATTAATCTTAAAAGGTTGCTTTAAGCTGCAAGGTAACAAACAATTTTTTAATTGAAAGTAAGAAGTGTCATTTTCCCGTGCATTTTTCTTCTTTCTTACTTTTGTTTAAGAAGACTTCCACACATCAAGATAGAGTGGGGGGGAAGAATGGTCTGGAGGGGCAAAATTTCCCCTCCCAAATCAACTACATGCTCTGCTTAAATACTAATGACTTTGAGCTAACTGCTTAATTTCATGCTGAATTTTTTTTTCCAAATGTCTCGAGTAACTAGTATGTATTATAAACATATAAAAGTCTATTTTTGGAATGGGAAAATGGAAAAAAAAAATTACCATAAAGAAAAAAATGATAGCGATATTTATGTGCACAGACAATTTTTCGCCCCTATATTAGAAAAACTGCTCTTTTTTGTGGAAAAAATGCTCCAAGAGTACTAGGTTTTCTCAAAAGTGTTACCGCCACAGAAAAGCACTACCCATGGCACGTGTAGTTTTTAATCAAAAACAGCTGTTTAAACAGCTGTTTTTTGATCAAAAACAGCTGTTTTCTGTTTTTACAAAAAAAAACAGATCAGAAACAGAAACAGGTATTCTGTTTTTTGTTGACCTGTTCTGTTTCTGTTCTGTTTTATTCAAGCCCTGTTTATTTTTTTCCTGTTTCTTCAGAAAAACAGAACAGTGCTTAAACTTGAACGTTTTTAGTTTTTGCACGAATGAAGAAATTTTCAACCTTCAAATAGGAAATGCTAATTTGAAGCACATTTCAAGAATAATAAAAAAATTACCACAGCGGGTGAAAGTTTAATGTCTGAACCCCACCACACTCGCATCTGTATAAAAGAAAAAGCGCAGTTTTAATAATGCCTAAGCTTTTTTTCTTGGTTTTAACGTCAGATTTGTATTTCAGAAGCGGAAATGTAATAGTGAAATAAATTCTTTTTAAGAAATTTTAACACCACTAATCCTTATCCACCAATTCCCTATTAATAATACTACGTCTCTTTGTCTTCTGTCAGATCCATATTACAGAATGAAAAATTACTTTCCCAAGCTTCCATCTTTTTCAGATTCAAAAAATTATGCCACAGCTTTGACTCTGATCGGTCAATAAACGTTTTTATGATTGGAAGTTACACAACGTTCTAGTTCAGAAATTACTAACACCACTCGTAATTGATGCTTATGTCGTGCATAGTTTTATTTCATTAATAAATGTGGCTATTGTCTGCCCTGAGCATAAAAGATAGAACTGATTTTTAGAACTGATCTACGACTAAGTGATAGTTGGCAAAATATGTGTAAGTGGAGGGGTAGTTCATTTTATGTGAAATCAAGTCTCGTAACCTTTAGTTGTTTAATCATTAGAGTATAGACCGATAAATTCCAAGTGGTCAAGGTGGACCTCAAGGTGCCACAAGATATTTGACGAGGATAAGATGGTTTGATGGAAAAGTGGGAGTTTACAATTTATAAGTGGGGGTCAGCAAAAATGTATCCGGTTAACATGATCATAGACTAGTAGTAGTAGTAGCAGTAGCACTAAGAGCAGTAGTAGCAGTATCAGTAGTAGGAATAGCAATAGAAATAGTAGTAGCCTTACCGTTACTAGCATTAGCAGTAGTAATAGTATTGCAGTAACAGCAGTAGTAGCATCAGTAGTATTAGTAGATGTAGCAGATGTAGGATACAAATATTGCCTCTTGGTTAGTCCAGGATCCCCCACAACAAGTCCTGAAAATTTCACCTCCATAAACTTAGCCATGGTTGTAATAGTAGTCACAGTAGCAGTAGTATTATGAGTACTATGTAGCAATAGTTGTAGGACTAGTAGTGGTATTAACAGTAATTGGACTAGCCCTAGTAGTAGCAGTTGAAATAACATGTTGCCATTCAGTCATTTGAACATCCCCCTCATCAAGCCCTGGATGTTTCAATTTAATACAATTAGCCATCGCTATGATATTGTCGATATGCTTTTTTAGTAACCTGTATATCCATAGTGTGTTATAATTTAATATAACCTCCTTCTCAACACTTCTTGAAAATTTCACCTACTCTTAGTGTTAGTAGTAGTTGCAATAGAAGTATTAGTTGGAGTTGTTGTATTAGTAGCAGTAGTAGTAATGGTAGCAGTAATAGTACTGCCATGCACATACTGCCTTTTGGTCAATTGACCTTCCTCTTTAAGCATTCACTGGAAGTTCCAACTCAATTCCCTTATCCAGTGGTTCTCAAACTGTGGTACGCGTATCCCTTGGGGCACGCAAAACTTTTTAGGGATTACGCGACCAGCCAACAAAAAAATACAACCCTTTAACTCTCTGACTGGAAAAGTTTTCAGAACTGTCCCTTTCAGACTCTCAAGCGGTTTCAGTGGGGATACGCCGACGTGCACGCAACACTAGGGCTTAGTCATCAGAGTGGCTGTGTAGGCCGGCCTGCATCTCGTATCACTGCACTGCAGTAGTATTGCCTGTTATTACAAGCTCACTCTCAGTATTGTGTTATTTTTCGGGGGGTTGCGTTATTCTGCGGACACTCAATCCTGTTCAAACAGTACGTCAGTGTATTGATTCAGGTACGTAAGTGAATTTTACAAAAAAAAAAATTAACAATGAAAATGGGTTCTAAGGAAAAGGCCTCATGAAGATCCTGTATCAAAGTTCTGGGCCATCAACTTCGCAAGATGAGTCCTGAACGTCTTGTTGCTAATGAGCAGCCCAAGAAAAAAAAAACGAAAAACTGACAAATGAATCTAAAATTCAAAAAAGAAAATATGACGGGTTGTACTTAGGTTTTACTTGGACTGGAAGCTCAGACAAGCCTAATCAACAATGCATTGTTTGTTCTGAAATTTTATAAAACAAATCTATAAAACCTTTTCTTTTAAACGTTATTTTGAAAGCAAACATCAGAATTTAGTAAAAAAAGGAGTTACAGTAATTTGAACGTCTTTTGGAAGATCTTAAAAGTAGGAAAAACACAAAAAAAAAACAGTTTTCTGGTGCAGAACAAAATGAAAGAGCTGTAATAGACTCTTACAAAATTAGTCATTTGATTGCGAAGGCTGGTAGTAACCATACTATTGGCAAAAATCTAGTCCTTTGCTCCCGGAACAGAAATAGTTTCTTAATAACAGAAATAGCGTGTTTGGAGAGAAAGAGGCAAAAATCATTAAAATAGTTCCATTATCAAATGGTAAAGTTTCAAGGAGAACCAGTGATGTGGCGTATGACACAGAAGAACAACTTATCAGAGCAATTCGAGGTGGTTCTTGCCCTGGTATACGATTCGATGAAACCATGGATGTCGCTGGCATAGCCCAACTGATCGTTTATGATCGTATATTTTCAAGTTGTTAGATACTTTTTTTCCAAAAACTGGTTCGAGGGAAAAAAAACTGTGTGTCAGTGTGTATGAATGGTGCTGAGGCTAAGAGCGGTCACATCACGGGCTTGTAGGTCATGTTAAAAAGGTCTCAACTGAGTGCTAGTTCACTCATTGTGTACTTCAACAGAGAGGCTTTGGTGGCTAAGAACCCCGCTGATGAACTTAAAGATGTCCTTGACTAGAGTGTTAAAATTACGAACTTCATAGAAACCAGGCCTCAAAAATCTCGTTACTTTAACATTCTGCGCCAGGAAATGGGAAGTCGCCATGATAACTTACTGCTACATACTCAGGTATGGTGGTTTTCTTGGGAAAATGTTATGCCCCGTGTATTTGAACTCCCAAAAGAATTACATTTTTTTTTTACCGAACACAAATCACATCTGTCTTCTGTACTTACTGATTTCTAATTGGCTTTTGAAGTTGGCTTATTTAAGTGATATTTTTGAAAAACTCAACATCTGTAATTTATCCATGCTGGGCAGTGTTTCTAATAAATTTTATGCAGAAAAGAAAAGTGATGCAATGGTACAAAAGATCACTCTTCGGGAAAAAACAAATAGAAAATAACAACTGTGAGCCGTTTGATAGATTACATACAATTTTGAAAAATATGAGAAAAACATGTCGATTTCACCGAACTCAAGACTGAAATGAGCCAGCATCTGAATGCTTTGAAGATCCGCATAAAAGATTACTTTCCACCTTTGGAAAAACATTTGGACTGCATACGTGATCCCCTTAATGCTGATGCTATGGACACTAACCTGACTACCTTTGAAAAGGAGCCACTCATGGAAGTTTCATGTGATCCCACGCTAAAAAATAAATATTTGACTGCTGGTACTACATTGTTAAATTTCTGGATCGGCATTGGAAAGGAATACAAGGAACTGTCAAGTAACTCTGTTAAATTTCTTGTAGGGTTTTCCACCACTTATTTATATGAAAAGGGTTTCTTAAGTTTAACCTTTCTTAAAAGTAAATCTAAAAACAAATTAAATGCTGAAGATGATTTAAGATTGTGTTTAACTAAGTTGAAACTCAATTTCAATAAACTGCATAAAAGGAAACAAGCTCATCCTTCTCAATAATCTCTTTGAAAGTAAGCGCTTCTTGTTCTTTAAATTTTGTGTGTTGGTTTTTAAATAAAAATTTTAATCTCTCACACTTTCACTTTCATACTTTTATTCTTAATAGTACTAATATCATAGTAGTATGAGCAGTAGTTGCAATAGTAGCGTTGTATTAGCGCTAGTAATAATAGCAGTAACAGTAGTATAGATAGCAGTAGTAGTATGCATATGTTGCCTTTTGGCCGGTTGGACTCATGACTCTCACTAAGTTTCAGCTTGAAACTGCAAGCCTTTCCAAAGATTTTTCTGATACGTTCTTGGACAATCTGTATGCACATGGTATGTTCTGATTCAGTTTAGCTTCTCCTTCAAAATTTTCCATAAATTTTTGCTTCAATATCCTCAGCCTTTGTAGTACTAGCTAAAGAAGCAGTAATTGTAGTGGTAATAGTGAAAGTAGTAGTAGCAGTAGTAGTAGTAGTAGTAGTAGTAGTAGTAGTAGAGGCAGTATTAGTAGTAGTGGTAGTAGTAATAGTAGCAGCAGTAGTAGTAATACTAGTAGTAGTAGTAGTAGTAGTGGTAGTAGTAGTAGTAGTAGTAGTAGTGGTAGTAGTAGTAGTAGTAGCAGTAGTGGTAGTAGTAGTAGTAGTAGTAGTAGTAGTAGTAGAGGCAGTAGTAGTAGTGGTAGTAGTAGTAGTAGCAGCAGTAGTAGTAATACTAGTAGTAGTAGTAATAGTAGTAGTAGTGGTAGTAGTAGTAGTAGTAGTAGTAGTGGTAGTAGTAGTAGTAGTAGCAGTAGTGGTAGTAGTAGTAGTAGTAGTAGTAGTAGTAGTAGTAGTAGTAGTGGAGGTAGTAGTAGCAATCGTAGAAAAAGTAGTAGTAGTATTGACACCTTTAGGTCAATTGAGCTTCCCTTCTTGCATTCCTTGAAAGTTCCAACTTAATACCCTTAACCCGTTCCTGAGATATGCTTTTTCAACAATCTATATGCAGAGATTGTGTTTTTATTTAGTTCAAATTTATATTAGCTCAAATATTTACCTTTGATATTGTACTGCGCTGCCTAAGATACAGCTTATTTATATAATAATTGTCATATCACCACATAAATCATGCTTAGTAAGTACCAATGTCACATAAATGTCGAATATGTAGGAAATATAGGCCCGGTAAAGTATATCAGCCAAGCTCAAGAAGATTTGGTAGATATTGGGCAGCAAGGCTCAATGTTGGAATCCGTAGATTATGTGTGATTGGACGAATTCATAACGTAAATATTGCAGCTTTTCCCGAGTGCTTCTATTTACGAGCTCTTTTGTGTCATGTTAAGAACGCAACAAGTTTTGAAGATCTTTAAACAGTTGATAACGTTATATTTTCCAAATACAAAAAAAAGCATGCCTGGCTCATGGCATTTAATTCGACGATGAACAGTGGTTTGACGATCTAGAATATTCGGCACTGTCCAAAATGCCTTCTGTAATGCGAATACTCTTCACACAGATTCTTGTTTTTGGTAATCCTGCAGATCCAAAAGCTCTATGAGAAAGATTCCAAAGTCATCTGGCAGAGGATTTTATTTTTCATGCAAGACGAAATAATTTATCTACAGATCTTGCAGTAAAGCGTGCTTATCGTATTATTCCATCGAACTTAAATACGATGCCAATAGAAGGTCGAAAATTTTGTTTTTCCGCGGAACGATACAGCATGGACAACATTGATACCTATGAAAATGACCAAAGCTTGAAAGTCCCAAATTCTAGTTATTCACCTGTTACTGAAGATAGTATGTATCGGCTTCTGCAAGGAAAACGGCTTAAAATTGTTGACAATATTTTAATGGTTGTCACTAATTCTAATTATTTTGAGAAAAAATGTTTTTTCATAGATGGACCAGTTGGTACCTATAAAACATTTGTTTATAAGACTTTGTATCATATTCTGTGTGGAAAAAATTACAAAGTACAATGTATGGCTTATACAGGAATAACAGCAACTTTATTGCCATTTGGACTAACAGCACACAAGACCTTCGGCTTGAAAGTTCCACTTTCCTCAGATTTTGTTTCCTGTATAAGACCTGGGTCAACTTTGAAAAAAATATGCGGGTCGATCCTGAACAGGAAGCATTTGCGAAGAACATCCTCGAACTGGGAAATGGAAATCTTCCTAAAAATGAACTTACTGAAATTGGATTACCGGAAGATATAATTTCCAGTGGTAATTTAATAGAGGAAGTATTTGGAGAAGGTTTGTCTAAGCAAAGTTTCGATTTAATGAAGGGTTAAGTTATTTTAGCTTCAGTCAACAAAGAAGTTAGTAAAATAAATGCGAACATTATCGATCACCTTCTAGGAGAATACAAATCGTATAAAGGTTACGATTCTCTAAAAGATAAAGAAAACGGAGGGATTGAATGTACTCCAGAATTCCTCAATTCAATTGACACAGCAGATTTACCAAAACATGATTTAAAAATAAAGAAAATATGATAGTTATACTTTTGCATAACTCAGATATTTCAGAAGGAATGTGTAATGGGACCCGTCTTATTGTTACTGAATTATGTAACAACATAATTAAGGCGAATATAATTACTGGGGAGAAATCAGGAAAACAGGTCCACATATCCAGAGTTACGGTGGACTCTAGTAAAGGTCAATTTGGATGTACTGTTCAGCAACATCAATTTCCAATTCAACCCGCATTCGCCATGACTATACCTAAGTCGCAAGGGCAAACTTTTGAATTTGTTGGCGCCGACCTTAGTACTCCAGTTTTTAATCATGGAATTCTTGTGTGAAAAGACAACGTAGCTTAAAAGTTCTGCTATCACCTGAAAATGAACGAAGAACATACAACGAAGTTTGTAAGGAAGCCGTGACAACTACCAAAGAAACGCCTTATTGTTAGAGTGATATTTCTGTTTTGATCATCAATGCCTACCATACCTTTGTTAAAAAAAACAAAGGTTCGGCTATATGTATTTTATAATGACGAAAGACAAGCATAGGTAAAACGAACCAGACAAATTGAAAATGATAGCAATGATTATAAGGCTTTGGATTTTGACATGAATGAGGCCATCAATGTCTACCATACCTTTGAAAATCAAATACCTGGACTAGAAAAATCGTTTGATAAGTTTTTCCCCCTCACTTGAGCAATTGTAAGAAGCAAAGATTCGGCAATATATCTTTCGTAATGACAAAACACAAGCCGAGGATAAGAAGAAGTTTTTGTCCCACCACCTGCACAATTAAAAGAAACAAAGGTTTAGTGATATGTCTTTCATAATGACGAAAGACAAGCCAGGCGAAAGGTAAAGGTTCAATAAAAAAAAACGTAATCAAACAAAAAAATGACTGTAAGTAAGGAGCGACCAGCTCAATAGTAACCGAAACTCTAAAAAACGGAATTTTGATACCAATAGATACACCAAAAGAATTATATTGTTTGCTGATTTCAAATATATAAGTTTAATTAAGTTTAGTTTTACCCATCAAAGGCTAAGCGCCAAAGAAAATTTGCCTGATTTTCGAATAAAAGGGGAAGCACCCCCTAAAAGCTATAGAACCTTAATGAAAATCACACTATCAGATTCAGCGTATCAGAGAACCATACTATAGAGGTTTCAATCTCCTATCTGCAAAAATGTGGAATTTTGTATTTTTTGCCAGAAGAAAGATCACGGATACGGTCCCAGGAGTGACCGTATTGACCCAGTGGTCCTAGAATATCGCAGGTGGGCTAATTCGAACGAAAATTAAAAGATCTAATGCCATTTTTAAGTGACCAAAAAGATGGAGGGCCACTAGGCCCCTTCCCATGCTCATTTTTTCCCCAAAGTCGCCCGATCAACATTTTGAGATACGTATTTGTTAGGCATGTCGAAAATATAATAACTGTGTCTTTTAGGATGACTGAATCTCCAAGGCCGTACCAAGGATTGTTCTTCGGAGGAAATTTTACTGAATATTTTTTTTCGGGGGGGGGGGGTTAAGGGTTTACACAAAAAAAAACTAAAAAACGCATATAAAATTTGTTTATATCCATTTTTGTTATGTTCTTACGAGTAAAAAAAAACATTTCGGGAAGGGTTCAAACCCCCCTAACCCACTCTCTGGGTACGTCCTTGTTAATCCCCCAGAGTTTCTGCTGGGAGGGCTGAAAGTTATGAATTTTACCCAATGTTTACATATAGTCTTGGTCATTGGGAAGTATACAGACGTTTTCAAGGGGGATTTTTTTCTTTTAGTGGGAGGGGGTGGGTAGGGATTTATGTGGGAGGATCTTTCCACGGAGGAAGTTTTCATGGGGGAAGGCACATTGCTATGAAGGGGGTGCCGGATTTCCCAGCATTATTAAAAAAACGATCAGAAATTAAATAAAAAAACGAGTTTTTCAACTGAAAGTAAGGAGCAACATAAAAACTTAAAACGAACAGAAATTATTACGTATATGATGGGTTCACCCCCTAGTCAATACCTTGCTCTTTAAGCCAAAGATTTTTTAGTACTTCCATAAGAGCTATTTATACTAATTAACGGCCTTTGTGGTTAAGGGGTCATTTTTAAAGAATTGGAACAAAATTCGAACTTAGCGTAAAGAGAGAGGTATTGACTAGGGGGCGAACTCCCTAATATACGTATTAAAAATATATGAATATAAAATTTCGTTACGTAAGTTAATTCGTAAGTTACGTATAATTATTACTAGTAAAAACGTTCGTAAATAAAATTAAACAATTTTCGAGAAAGCCATTTAATCAAATAAAAGTAAAATTAATATGCAAATTTGTTTTAATTATTCATGTTTGTGAGCCAAAATCGAAACCTGTATTAATTCAAAAACGTTCAAAAATTAAATAAAAAATCTAGTTTTTTAACTGAAAGTAAGGAGCGACATTAAAACTTAAAACGAACAGAAATTATTCCGTATATGAAATGGGCTGTCCCCTCCTCAATGCCTCGCTCTTTACGCTAAAGTTTGACTGTGTCTCACAACTTTGTTTTTTCAAACAATTAAAAATTTTAGAGTAAAGAGCGATACTTTGTGGAGGGGACATCCCCTTTCATATAAGGAAAAATTTCTGTTCGTTTTAAGTTTTAATGTCGCTCCTTACTTTCAGTTAAAAAACTTGTTTTTTTTTATTTAATTTTTTTAACAAAGGAACTACGTCTATTTTAAGGTTCATTTGGACGTCATAACATAAAAAAAAGGCTCAAATTGTCTACATTTAGAAGACAAGCGACAGTAAGAATCCATACATAGAAGCCTGCCGCGTGCCGAGTGCCAGGGTTGTAGAAGCCTGCCGCGTGCCGAGAACTGGGGTTCGGTGGCAAAGCCGCCGGGCTCCAGGTCCCATATATATATATATATATATATATATATATATATATATATATATATATATATATATATATATATATATATATATTATATATATATATATATATATATATATATATATATATATATTATATATATATATATATATATATATATATATATATATATATATATATATATATATATATATATATATATATTATATATATATATATATATATATATATATATATATATATATTATATATGTATATATATATATATATATATATATATATATATATTATATATATATATATATATATATATATATTATATATATATATATATATATATATATATATATATATATATATATATATATATATATATATATATATATATATAATATATATATATATATATATATATATATATATATATATATAGCCTGTAGGTGGTCGTACATGTATTTAATGGGTAGTAGGATGTCCTTCTGTACACCTATTTTTTCCCTATCCAGAACGACTTGGTCATGGAGAAGTGAGTCGTAGGCACGGCAGAAGTCATGTAGACCTATAACAATGGACTCCTTTGATTCATCAGCGTCATTCAAGACTGAAACCAAACCCTAGCACTCGGCCCTCGGCAGGCTCGTCCTCTAAACGCGGACAATTTGAGCCTTTTCTTGAAAAGTCTCAAAAACTTGAAAAGCTCAAAAACTTGGGACAAAAACTCCTTTTTCTTCCAACGATTTATCTAGCCCTGATTTTTGATTTTACAAGGTATAGGTATAATTAAGATCGTAATTGTTTGGATTTGTAGCCATTGGGGAATTTTCTCAAAATGCGACGACTTGAATGATAATAACTTCGAATGAATTCGACTGCACTTTAAGGGTAATCATTCTAACCAAACCAGTGAAAACTTTTTACTTAGCACTTAATTACCGTAGGTAAAAGATACATATTAGGATTTGACCTTTATTGCTTATTCCTTTGTATTTATAAACATAACTTTCCACAGGTCATATGATCACATCATTTGTCTCCTTTATTTTCTGGAAACACAGGGAAACACCGATCATAAAAGCATCTGGTAGAGAGTTATGTGCAGTGCTTCTGTCTGGAATATCATTATCATTTATAGTACCATTTATCATTGTATCAAAGCCAAATCCTTGGATGTGTGGAGGCCTAAGGCTTTTTCTAGGCACTACGTACTCAATTTCTTTCTCGGCAATAGCTACAAAAACTTCAAGGTATAATTTTTTTTGTTGTTTAAGATCTGTTCAAGTTTCTTGCTTATCATTTATTTTTAAAAAGTTGACGCAAAATTAAAGTACAAGTAAAAAGTGATGTTGAAACTCAAAAGAAGTAGAATTAAAAGTATAATATATCAAGCCAAAAACGAACAGATATCATTATGAATGAGTAAATGTAACCTAAATAAATCAAAACGAAAATGAAAAATCATTAGTAACAACAATTACTACAGATCAATGGCATGCAGTACGGCTTCCGCTTCACTCTGCGATACAACCACACGTCTTCTCTACGTATAAGATTTTTGCAACCTTAACAATAATGAGGGTTCCCTATTGCTGGGAGGGAGGGTTCTTCCCTCCCTCCTAAGAGGTACAATTACCTCGCCCATTCAGATCAGTAACAGAAAATAAAATTAAGTTAATTAATATTCATAGAAAAAAATGATTTCAAACTGCACCCAAACTTAAATTAGCTTTGAGTTTATTTTTTTAATATTGTAGCGGTGAAAGAATTTTATTTGTGCTATAAAGGGGATTGTTGCGGTGGAAGAAAAAGGACTGGGCTTAATTGTGGTCATAAATATTGACCGCGTCAAATCTAATATCGTACCTTGAAGCTGTGAACTTACACCCAATAAGTTCTCCGATAGCGCCGCTTATAGCGCCAAAGATTGTGCCATTGAGCCCTGCGCTACAACAATGGGGAGTGAAGTAGATTTATAACCACGCCACCCTCAATTATTGAGAGAAGATAACATGTGTAGCCATATAAATGTGACCTCTTTTCTTAGAGCGATCTGGAGATCGGATTCCCTGGGAACGTCCTTGGAGATTTGCGAACTAATTAGCTATCATTAGGCTAGATACGGACATATAAAATGAAGTAAACACAGGTAAAAAGCAATGGATTTATTGAGACTTACATATTTAGGTGAACAGCAGTGAGTCACTTCAAACGACAACAATGGTGACTGAGATACAACAATCAAAGAATTGCCAAGATCGTACGCCGAGTAATTCTGTCTAAGCGGTCCTGATTCTCAAATACGAATAATCCCCCAAAAGCACTTTTACCCCACTATCAAAAATAGTTTTTTTTTTTTTGTCCTGCGCTGTTAGAACTAGTTCACAATTGGCTCAGGTGGTCCAGGATGCGAACCCTTCGTCCAATAATCTTTCTTAACTATTTTTGATGATTTAGACGTTCACACGGTTCTTATCGTTTAAACTTCCTTAGAAATATTGTGCGTAGCACCTTTTTTATTGCTCACTGTCTTAGCGAAATCCAAAGCTTGGATAGCGCCGTTCTTTGTCTGAGGCTAACTGCGGTTTTTTTTTTCTTTGCTGATTAAGGACTTTTCATGTTTGAAACTAGGTTTAACTTAATTATAGGAAGTCGGAATTATCTTTAGAAAGAAGGAACTTTATTTTGGTATTTTAAATACATCGCATTTTACTCACGGTACAATATAAACATTTTTCAAACCGTTTTTGAAAGACAAGACAAGATCTTTTATTGACAAAAACACCTGACAAATAAATTTCTAAACTGGTAGACGGAGTGCAGGGCTCGATGTGTCGGCCATAAACAAATACAAGAAAATGCCGAAATAACAAATACAGTATATAAAAAAAAACACAAAAAAACATACAAGGTAGGAGATAACAGAGGAGGCCACCCTAGCGCGAGAACACCACAACACAATCCATACTAATACCAATTATTCATCAATCCCAACATCCAGACAATGAACTATTTTTGAAATATGTTTTTTTAAAGAAGATCTGCTCTTGAAACTTGGGAACATTTCTACTAAATTAAGTTTATTTACAAATATGAGGAATCTGGTATATGATTGAGAATCTAGCTCTTTCTGATTTAATTGGAGGAAGGTGATACTTCTTGGAGCGGACACGGTGGGCAGGAGAAATGGGAGTCTCAATCATACCCAAATCATGGGAATAATTTGTTGAAGATTGAATATCACAATACCACATTGCTGTATGCAGGTCTTTTAGTTGTTTAAGATTAAGTATATTGAGTAAAACATATAAGTTTGGGTCTCCGAGAGATTTTGAAGCCTCGTTGGGCGATGAACAAAAGTGCCCAGAATTTTAATTGCCTTGTTTTTGAATTATCTGAAGAGGTTGCAGATGGACCCTATATGTGTTGATATAGATTAGAGGGCAGTAATTTAGATATGATTCAATTAGAGAATGGTATAAAATTTTAAGGATGGAAAAACGAAACACATGTTTCAATCTATGATGAAAACCTAAATTATGGGCAAGTTTCAATCTCAAATAATCAGAATATTTACGGAAGGATAAAAGCTAATCGAGAATAATCTCAAGGTAACGGAATGAATTTGCTCTATTTATCTTTCTTTGATTTACAATTAACTCTTCTATGGTAATTTTATTTACTGTACGCTGTGACCGCCCAAAATCATGAATTCAGTTTTAGAAAAATTTGGAGCTAGGTAGTTACATGCAAACCCATTTATTCAAAGATTTCATTGCTATCACCATTTTCTTAACAAAAAAATATGGGGTTTTAGCTTTTACTATCACCGCCGTACCATCTGCAAAAATTACTGCTAAGCTACTATCTTGGGGTAAACACCTCGGAAGGTCATTTATATAAATTAAAAATAGTAATGTTCCTAATATTGATCTCTGGAGGACTCCAATATCATCAATAACAATATGGCTTGACAGGTGCCCATTTATTTCTACCTGAATTTTTCGACCATGCAGGTAACATTTTTTTAGATCTAGGCCATTACCTCTAATACCTGTGTTATTAATTTTCTCAAGCAAAATTTTGTGGTTTAGCGTATCAAATGCCTTTATTATATGGCAGGAAAGAGTAGACACATGATTATCATCATTTAGTGAATCATTAATCTCTAAAATAGCGCAGCAATAGCTTGTTCAGTGGAATGACCCGACCTGAATCCAATTTGATTTTTAGTGAATAAATTCCTTTTATCAAAATACGAAACAATTCTTTTTTGAATAATCTTTTCTAGTACCTTAGATATTGGGGAAAGAAAATCTATTGGGAGATAGTTGTCTATATCTGTCTTATCACCTTTCTTATGAATCAGAAAGACCCAAGAGATTTTCCATAGGAGCTTTGTTGTGGAAACTTGTTCTACACTTCAGTATATGCAATATCTGGAAAGAAATGAGAGTGTATTGCTGTAGTTTGTCTCACCTGAAGTCAAAAGTAGATTTTGCGTTCAATCTATGCTGATCAGGTAATAACCGAAAGCATCTTTCAAAAGGATATGGAAGTATCCTTGCAGACAAATCTTTAAAGCACAAACTTAGCATGACAGAAGGTAAAGACAAACCAAAGAAGAGAGAGTCGTTTTCTTTTCTAATGGTTTCCAGTATACATTTTTAGAATAAATAAAATCTTTTCTGGCATGATTTAGTAACTGACTGCCAAATTATTTCATAATACTGCAGGTGAAGTTTCCTATATCTCTTTTTAATATGATGATGGCTCTATTTTCTTAAGATATGCATCTTCAGTTTCTTGAAAATGCAAAAATTACGAAAGAATTTCAGTTCTGCAGCCAGAATCTGTTGTATAGCGAAGAGGTTATCATCCAGAAGTACACCTAGATACCTTACAAAATCCATTTCTGACTACCAGATCGTAATGCTGGAAGTACTAATTTCAGTTATTTTCGAATGACGAGTTCAAATCCTTGATAATAATACAACACAATTTGTCGCCATCAGCTGCAAATCAATTTGCATCCATCCAGACTTAAGATCCTTTTGAGATAAGTTTCTTCTGAGTTTCGTTTAGTTTTTCTTGGGTATTGTCATGTCTAAGCCACAAGAGGCCATTGTAATGTCGCCTGCAAACACCAGCATGTCATCAGAATAGTTGTTATTAAATCGATTCTTATGACACATCGATGTTTATCACGGTATTGTTCAACATATCTTCTCCTATATACTTATAGCAGTATTTGTGGTGCAACTGGAACAATTACCGTGGCTCCCTTTTATTTCCAAAGTGTTCTAATTTGCCTAGTGGAATTTCATGAACAATACTAACAAACAGTTAATATTAAGCATAATAGCAACAGGCTAAAGTCCTGGCTCGAGTATTTTGTTGGTTATGTTAGCTCAATGATGCCAGCGCACCTTCTGTTTAGGGTCCTGGTCCGAATCCAAGTTATCTTTGGTTTAGCAGTCGATTCACTTCAAGATAACAGTAAAGTTGATTCTTTTTAGATTTTTGAAGAGCTGTTGAAACACCAAGAGAATTGGAGGGGGAGTGACAAGAACTAGATGGGTCATCTTGAAGATGACCACTATATTGAGGTGCTATTGTTGTATCTTCAGGAACGATAGAAAGACCCTGTTCTGCAACAAGGCGCTTATCAAATGTGCTAGCAGTAGAAATACAGACTAATTTGAACACTAACAATGTTGCGACAAATAATAAACTGGCATAAGAAAATGATATATCAAAGAAAATACTGAAACCTAAAAGTTTGTGTGCTACAAAAATCACCACACTCACAAGATATTCTATTTATTTGAAAGTTATTGACGGTTCTGAGGTAAACAAATAATGTTACTTCCATAGCAACTCTGTTCATAGCTTTAGTACACTCAGGAGCTGTTCTAATAATAATGCTGATTATTCCACTTCCAAAAAAGAAAATTTTCCCTACTATCAACTAAGAAGTTACGAATATTCAGCAAATGGTGTACCAATCTATGGAAAAGCTGAGGGAATCAGTAAAAAAGAGTTTTCAATCAATAATTAAGATTGTATTGGGGATTTTTTTTTTTTATTATATCCTCACTGTTTATTAACTACTATTTGACGTGCCGCTTAAATTCCACTGTTAAAAATCGTGAATTTTCTCAGTTGTAAAATAAAACAAAACAAATATAAACTAAAAGACTGTATTTCCCAGATCAAAAGGATAACTGCGGTAAAAATCTCAAGTCAATCAGAGTAGGTCCATCCTAAATATTTATCGCCACTCTAGCTATATACAGCCACAATCCCTATCTGATTTGTATGCTTCCATTTCTATCTGTGAGTATTTTTTCTCTTTTTCTGCCTTTATTTTATCTATTTTTCGACCCATGGCATAAACATATCTTATTTTGTTTGTTTTCGTTTATTTCTGCAGATTTTCTTGGTCTAAAACCATAAAAATTAGTTGTATTTTTCTAGAATTGCACGCATTTTTAACCAGAGAAAAGGAGGTGTCCCTAGAGCTCGTTATACAAGCCCATCTTCTCAGCTGACTATAGCAGCTCTTCTAGCAAGTATAGAAATTGTGGTAAATGTCGGTTGGTTAATTGCAGTACCACCAACGGTAGTTTTTATATATCCTGTGAGGTAATTATTTCATTTTAGTTTTCTTTTTGGGTTTGGGTTTTATGGGTTAATGGATCTCTTTACTTCTCTTTGAAAAATATGTTTTGTGGAAACACTTTTATGAACTAATTTCTATTCAGTTTCTATTGAGACAGTCCTTTTCATGGAGAAAAATAATATATTATACCTGTTCGGTTTTATTTCTGTAAGAATCCATAGTTTGGCTTGCTATTTGTATGTTGAAGAAACTTTTTTAACAATTTTTAATCCTGACCCAAATAGTACTGTTTAATTTGATTTTATAACACCTCAAGGTGATCTGAAAAATAAAACATTATATCATGCCCTAAAAATACTATATATGTTCTTTTAAGAAACTGGATACACTTAAACTCTTTTGATTTATTTAAATCGTAAGAGCAGAAGTAGTAATAATAGTACCCCCCAAAAATTATATATATATTCTAATAATTGTTTCTAATAATTGTAATTCCTTGTTTTTGCAAATATTCTTCAGTTTTCTTGCCTTCTATGTCAAAAGGCACTTACCGCCATAATTTGGCAAAGTCCGTGTCCACATTAAAACTAATAGTTTTATAGTTGCGGCATACCCATGTAGTATCATGTAATATCCAAATACACATGATGGCGTATATATTTTTCATGAATGCTGTTTTTATAAAACGAACAGAAATTATTCCGTATATGACAGGGGCTGTCCCCTCCTCAACGCCTCGCTCTTTACGCTAAAGTTTTTTTTGTTTAAAAAAACGAGGGCAACTAGGCCCCCTCCCACGCTCATTTTTTTTCTCAAAGTCACACAATTAAAATTTTGAGATAGCCATTTTGTTCAGCATAGTCGAAAATCTAATAAATATGTCTTTTAGGATGACTTAATCCCCCACAGTTCCCAGGGAAAGGCCTGCAAGTTATGAACTTTGCCCATTGCTTACATATTGTATTGGTTATTGGGAAATATACAGACATTTTCAGGAAGAATTTTTTCTGGTGGGGGGGGCTGGAGGAGGGGGTTACTCGGGAGAATCTTTCCGTGGAGGATGTTTCTTTGGGGTAAGGGATATTTGTATGAAGGGGGCGCCGTATTTCCAAGCATTATTTAAAAAACGATCAGAAATTAAATTTAAAAAAACAAGTTTTTTCAAATGAAAGTAAGAAGCAACATTAGAACTTAAAACGAACAGAAATTATTACGTATATGAGGGGGTTCTCCCCCAATTCAAAACCTCGCTCTTTACGCTACAGTTTTTTTAGTGCTTTCAAAAGAGGTTTGTGAATTAAAACTTTTTTTAACTTTTAACGTAAAGAGCGTGGTATTGACTAAGGGGAGAACCCCCTCATATACGTAATAACATATACGTAATAAACAAAACAATAAAAAAAACAAGCGATACGGCTCAATAGTAATCGAAACTTTTAAAAACGGAATTTTTATGTCAATAAATGTATCAAAAGAATGGGCTTATTATGCTGATTCTAAATATATAAATTTTATTAAGTTTAGTATCAAACAGTTCGTGGTAACGAACTGTAAGTAAGTCATTAGTTACAGTAACTGTAGTGGTAGTATTAATAGTATACACAAAGTGCCTTTTGGTTAGTTCAAAATTCGTCACAATGTAACCTTAAAAGTCTTACTTAATAATTTAAGCTGATCTGAGTCACCTTTTTGAAAATCCACATGTTTATTGTTTGTTTTGATTTAGTTCACCATCCGCCTAAATATTCCTTAAAATCTTCACCTTAATGCTCTTAGCTTAGGTAGTAGCAATAGTTGTAGTAGCATTAGTAGAAGTATGTGCTACTAAATCTTCAACAGACGCTGGAAGTTTCAACTTTTTACGATCAACCACTCCTGAAGCATTTCTGACACGTCTTCTTGACAACCTGTATGGGCATAGTTCGTTTTGATTTAGTTCCATATAGTTTCAATATACCCAAAATTGGTTGCCTTAATACCTTTAGTTTTAATAACAGCAGTAATAGTAATAGCAGTAGAAATAATAGTAGTAGCCTTAGCTTTATTGGCAGTAGTAGTATTAGAAGTAGTAATAATAGGAGCAGTGGTTGCAGTATGAGTAGAAGCAGTAGCATTAAAGTGCAAATATTTTCTTTTGTTTAGTTCAGCATCCCCCACAACAAGCTCTGTTAGTTTCAACTTCACACACCCAACTGTTCCAAAATATTGCTATAACGCCCTTTCGACAATCTGTATATAGGCGGTGTGTCGTGATTCGGTTCACCTTTTTCTTAAAAATTCCTCGAAAAAATCCCCTCCAGTGCCCTAAGCAGAGTTGTAATAGTAGTCTCAGTAGTAGTATTGGTGTTACTAGTATTAGTATTAACCGTAATAGCGGTAATGCTATTAGCAGCAGTAGCATTAATTGTTTTAAAAAATAAAGTTGTGAGACAGAGTCAAACTTTAGCGTAAAGAGCGAGGCTTTGAGGAGGGGACAGACCCTTTTATATAAGGAATAATTTCTGTTCGTTTTCAGTTTTAATGTCGCTCCTTACTTCCAGTTAAAAAACCTTGTTTTTTTACTTAATTTCTGAACATTTTTGAGTTAATTAAGCTTTGATTTTGACTCACCGTAAATGAATAATTAAAACGAAATTTGCATATTAATTTTCTTTTTTTAAATGGCTAAATGGCTTTCTCGAAATTTTTTCTGACGTAACTTACGAATTAACTTATGTAACGACCTTCTATATCCGTATGTTTTTATTAGGTACATTAGGGAGTTCACCCCCTTGTCAATACCTCGCTCTTTACGCTAAAGCTCAAATTTTGTTCGAATCACATACCCCTAAATCACAAAGGCCGGTTAATTAGAATAGATAGCTCTTTTGAAAGTACTAAAACAAACTTTAGCGTAAAGAGTGAGGTATTGACTAGGGGGAAAACCCCCTCATATACGTAATAATTTCTGTTCGTTTTAAATTTTAATGTTGCTCCTTACTTTCAGTTGAAAAAAACTTCATTTTTTTATTTAATTTCTTATCGTTTTTTAGATAATGCTGGGAAATCCGGTAGCTCCCTTCATAGAAATGTCCATTCCCCCAAGGAAACATCCTCCATGGAAAGATCCGCCCCCGTAACACCCTACTCTGACCCCCCCCCCCCACCACCAGAAAAAAATCCCTCCTGAAAATGTCTGTATACTTTCCGATTACAAATACTTTATGTAAACAATGGGCAAAGTTAATAACTTGCAGCCCTTCCACCGGGAAATGTGGGAAATTAAGTCATCCTCAAAGACATATCTATTAAATTTTTGACTATGCTGAACAAAATTGTTATCTCAAAATTTTGATTGGGTGAATTTGGGGAAAACATGAACGTGGGAGTAGGCCTATCTGCCCTCCAATTTGTTTGGTCACTTAAAAAGGGCACTAAAACTTTTAATTTCCGTTTAAATGAGCCCTCTCACGATATTCTATAACCACTGGGTCGATACGATCACCCTTGGGAAAAAAAAAACAAATAAACACGCCTCCGTGATCTTTTTTCTGGCAAAAAATGCAAAATTCCACATTTTTGCACATAAGAGTTTAAAACTTCTACAGTAGGGCTCTCTGATACGCTGAATCTGATGGTGTGATTTTTGTTAAAGTTTCTATGACTTTTACGGGGTGTTTCACCCTTTTTTTTAATAAGGCAAATTTTCTCAGGTGCTTAACCTTTGATGGGTGATATTAAACTTAATAAAACTTATATATTTGAAATCAGCAAACAAATCTGATTCTTTTGATGTATCTATTGGTATCAAAATTCCGTTTTTTAGAGTTTCGGTTACTATTGAGCTGGGTTGCTCTTTACTTACAGTTCGTTACCACGAACTGTTTGATACTCAGTTATTCCTGAGTTACACCCTTTTTAAAATCCATATACACATGACGTGTTTTTATTTAGTTCAACATTCTCTTAAAGGCTCACCTGAATGCCTTTATTTTTGGAAAGTAAAGTTCAAACATACATACTTTTCTCAATAGCATATACTATATGTGAACAATGAACGAATTGCCTAACTTACTGCCCTTGCCCTGAGGACTGTGTGGAGGTTGAGATCCCCAAAGACGTAATTACTGGACCTTTCAACAATGATAAACAAAATCAATATCTTAAAATTTTGGTCAGATATGTTTTGGGGAAAATGGGTTAGGGGGGGGGGGGGCAGGCTGTCCTCTATTCACTTTTGTCATCTTAAACAGGGTACTAGAAATTCCAACTTCCGGTCAAATGAGCCAGATTTTACCAAAAGTTTATACAACAACCGTTCTATAAAAATCTTAAATGTCCTGTGGCATATCTAACAACCCTTGCCCCTCGGCTTGTTATATGCTATTTATACGCTATCAGACATTGTTATTGGCTCTTTGGACTATTATGATCAAAATGGCTATCTCATAATTTTGATCGGATGCGTTTGGGGAAAGAGGATGTCAGGGAGGGGGTCTAAATGCCCTCTATCACTTTTGACTCTTAAAAGATAACTCAAAATATACATTTCCAGTTAAATGATCCTTCTCTAAGTTTCATACGACCACCTTCTTCATAAGAACCTTATTTACCCCAAGGCATAACTTACAACCCTTTCCCCCAGACTTTGGGTTTTTTCAACCCCAAAGGCCTTGTTATGTGATATATAGACTTATTTTTTGAACAAATGGATATCTCAAAATTTCCATCCGATATATTTGGGGAACATACGACGTGGAGAGGGAGAAGGGTAGCTGCCCTTTGATCACTTTGACTCTTAAGAAGGTCACTAGAACTTCTGATTTCCAATCCGATGAGCCCTCTCCAAAGTTTATACGACCACCCTTTCGATAAAAACCATATATACTCCCGGGACATAAATTACAACCCTTTTCCTGAGGACTGTGTGTGTGTGGGGGGTGGTCATCCTTAAAGGTATAATTTCCAGACCTTTACATTACGGTGAATAAAATGGCTATCTCAAAATTTTGATTGGATTTGTTTGGGGAAACGATGGACGTGGAGGGGGGAGGGCTGGTTGCCCTCCAATCACTTCGACTATCAAAAAGGCCCCTAGAATTTTCAATTTGCAAACGAATTTTCTTTCAAAGTTTCTGCGACAACTTCTTCTATACGAAGTGCTCTGGTCTAAATAAATAAATAAATAACACATTATGCCCACATCACTCTTTTCATTGGCAGCACTATTGCGCTGCCTATGAAAAGAAAATTCAGAGAATAGAATTTGGCAGGTCAAGGAATGGAAAGCTTTTGAGACGTCCAAAAAAAGAGCAACAAGATTCAGACCGGAATCAAAATACGAATATAGAAAATTTACAGCGTAGCACATGCATGCTAGTTGAGTGCTTTGCTCGGAAGCTAGACAAAAAATCAAGCAAAAAATCCTTTACATTTAAATGAAAATTAGACCGGAAAGCTTAGCCTTTAAAAAAAAAACTTCCTAAATGCGGACACTAAAGATACCGGCCGATAAATAGCTAAATCACTCTAAGGTTTACCTTTAAGTAAAAGAATTAGTCAAGATAGCTTAACTGACAGTTCCTGTCAAGGGAGAAATAAAGGAAGAAAGTTAAAAGAGAAAGAAAGGCCCAGGTCATAGCTCTTCCTTCTGTAATCCTAAATTGTTTTTGAACTTTTTTACACTTCTTATTCGAAATATCAATTTTTGTTTTAAAACTGCCCCCCTCCCAAAAGAAACAATCATTTTTTGTTATTGACACTCCCAACTAAAATCTTCACAAACATGCCTGGTTGATTGGAATCTTTTGCCATGATAACTAGCTTCTAACAGAAAAATATGGAACTGATAATGCTCAGGGCCTACATGAGTCTGATATTGTCCCATCTCAATGCTTATTTTTCAATGCTAAAGTGAGTTTAAATGTAAATTTAATACGCTTTTCAGCTTGTTTGAAGATAACAGTGTTTGGAGAAGGATTTAGCAGCAACTCAGCGTATTTCAACAGACTAGGAGCTTATTGCTTCTGATTCCCGTCCCCATCCAGTGCAGTTTTTTAGAATATGCATGACATTCACTCCGTTCAAGTGAAGGATTTCTTTGTAGTATTTAGTTATGGCAATGCTGATTACAGCTTCTCTATAAAGCAAAGACCAAGATGCCCAAAATAAATATTATCGTTCTTATTTTGCGCTTCGTTAGTAAATAAGGTTTATTTAAACAAAATGAAAGGGAAATGCATATATACTAAACAGGAGCCTCTTGCTTAATTAAAAAAAAACCGTCAATAGACTAATAATTATTAATATAATATTTGAAGAATTTAAGTGCATAATGTTGTTCTGAATATTTTGTAAAGAGAGTAAGATGTAAACTTCTCTCTTATTTTTGTTTTGTTTTTATTTCAGTTCATATTTTACTTTAGCTTAGTTAAGGACTTGGACTTATTTACACAACCTGTTCTAGGAGCAAAAGCATCCTCGTCTGCAACGGATTTCAAAACATGTCTTTTTTGGTTACCCTCATATATCCTGCAATTTTACTCGTTTCTTGTACATACTATGCTATATTGACAAGAAAATGTCCTGGAGTCTTCAGCGAGACCAGATTCATTGGGCTCACCGTATATACCATCGTTATTAAATGGATGGCATGCATCACTCTTATTTTCAGTGCCACAAGTTCAACAGTACGAGTTGTCACTTTGTCTGTATCCATGGCTGCAAGGTTAGTAGCAGGAAATATAGCAAACATGTAACAAAAGCATGTAGACACATTATCAAAATTGTTTATGCTTAAGAACAAACTATATATGGCCAAAAATATCAGACAGATCTACCGTAAAGTAAAAGCATAAGTTTAGCTGTACTGATTGTTACAGTTTAAGTTAACCCACTTCTGTGTAAAATTGTAAAAGTGAAATTTCAACTAACGGAACTAGTTAATATCATCAATCAAGTAATGTTAAGATCCGAAACTCGAGAAATAACGACTAAAAATAATCGAGGAAGTATACATGTTGATATAAAGTAAGGTTCTACTCACAATCAACGTTTTGTTTCCCCAAAATAATTGTTAGAAGTAACTCTGCTATCCATTCTGGGAACAAAGATACCTCGAACACGGGAATATTGTATAGGGAAAGGGGGCATACGGAAGCATTGTATTGTGAAAAGACGCTTTTTTAAAGGTGTCAAATTGAGAATAGGAGAATCTTCAAAACATTTTCTCTCAGAGGCATCCGGTTAGAACTATAATGAAAAAAAAATCCACTTTTATTAAGTCTGAGCCAATTCTTGTTGCCTAGATAAGAGTTTTCCACGACATTTTTATTTAAAATATTAGAAGCAAAGCCTTACACAAATACCACTGGAGACAGAATATAGGTCACAGTTTTTTCTGTCTCTTATTTCCTTGATAATTCCAAAAAAAACCTTACATTTTTGAAATATGCGTCTTTTAAAACAATTTAAAATTATTTAGAAGTTTTACAGCAGGATACTATGCATTATTTTGAAAGTTTTTAAATTATTATAGGAATTTACGGGTCTGAATGATAATATGATTCGTTGAAACTTTTTTTCCAGAAACTTTTTTAAACTAATTTCCTAAGAAACAGGGTTATTCAGAATATGAGATTCTTATTTCTTTAGGCCCGACTTTTTTGATGTATTTTGTATGCTATCATGGAGTTTCATCTTGATTTAGCTTTGTGAATAGGAGGGAGATGATAGCAGCTTACTTTTATAGAATCGGAAAATTTAGGGGTTTAAAATTACTTTGAAACTTTGAATTTTTGTTGGAATTATCAATTTATTAATCTTAATCTTTAAAAAATTCCTTTTCAGAAAACTGTTTTTAATTAATTCCTTACGAAACAGGGTTATGCAACAATTGGAATTTCTTATTTTTTTACCACACTCTTATGAAGTAATTTAAGTGCCAGTATGGAGTTTAGTCTTTGTTTATTTATGTGAATAAGAGAGTAGATATTAGAAGCTTGTGTTTATACAATCAGAAAATTTACGGGTGTAAGGGGAAAGTATGCGTTATTTTGAAAGTTTAGACATATAGTAGAAAATTATTAGTCGTAAGATTAAGATGGTTCTTTGAAAACTCTTTTTTCCTGAAACTTTTTAAAATTAATTCCCTAGGAAACAGGATTATGCAAGAATATACAATTCTAATTTTCTTAAGCAACAACCTTTTAAGAAAATTTGATATGCCTGCTTGGAGTTACATCTTTATTTAATATGTGAATAGGAGGGGGATATAAACAGCTTGTGTTTATACAATTAGAGAATTTAGGGGTGTTAGAAAAATTAAGTTTTGCAAAAGGGCCTGGCAGTTACCGCCTTGAATGACAAATTTTAGGTACTTACGTGTTAGAATGCGGGATGCCACATAACCTAGCTCAAAAGGACCAAACAGAAGTTGGAAGAGTCATAAAGGTCTTAAAAATTCCAGCAACTAAATATACTCAGCAGAAACTATGAATTTTGAAAGGCTCAAAAGAAATTTAAAAGACAAAAAAAATGGAAATGACTCGCATACTGGCTTTTAAGTCGTATTTTTAGATTCTGCCAAGCTTAGCGTATATTTTAGATTATCTTTTCCATTTTCGGTCCCCTAAGTTCCAATACCAATTGTCTTGTCAGGAAGGTAATCAAAAGGTTTTGTTTTTATTAATTTCAAGTTTAAGTTTCAACTTCGCGAAAGACTAGACCAAGGCTGAAAACCAAGAATGGAAGTCGTATGTTGCAAAAAAATGCCATATGATACCAAGAAGTATGGAAAGAATAGATCAAGTTATAAGAACGGAAAGAGAAGCCTTATTGGTAAAAAAAAAAGGCAAGGTGAGACTTCTCTCCCTTTGCTCTCTAGAACACATAGAAGGAGGACAGTCGAATTACCAATTCTCGACGGTTCCGCAAGTGAACTGAAAATAAATATACAACTGTCCAAGGAGAAACTAGGTGCATAGTCTGCATAGATAACATAATCCTTGCCACTGAAATTTTCTTCTTTAATAATGCGATCTTTAAAACCGAGAATCTTGCGTCAATCCTCATTGAGGATAGTTATTTCATTCTCAAATGGATTGGTAATGTAACTTCTCCTTCGTTCTGGCGAATAGTTGAAAGTGAAACCACCTTTTTTTTTTCTTGCAATTTTTGTTGAAAACTCGACACAGCTCATACATATTGTTGTATTCCCTCTAGTGTAGCAATAGAGTAATCATTAGAGTAAAAATTGCCACTGCACCTTCATCACCGAAGTCAAAGAGTCTTACTTTAGTCTCATATAGGGTCCCCTTTCTTAGAACATCATATGTATTCTTGATAATACAATCAACGAGAGCAACATCATATCTACCTTAAGATTTAATGGCAGGGGATAGTTTAGTCCAAAAATCACTTGTTTTATTCAAGTCATCATAGAGAGGATCGGAAACATTGGACATGAATGTCACATAGAAATCATTGAGAATTGTGTTCCTCTTCAAATCCTATCCAAGAATTAAATTCAGAGTTATATCCTCGCCAGCGAACTAGCAAATGTTTCTTACCACCCTGTGTTGGAGTTTTTATTACTTTTTTAATTTGATAAAAACCACTGCCTTTAACTTTTTGCAATTCATAGTAATAAAATCCTCCCAAAATCTCAACATCTTTGCTGTGTCGTAGTCAATAGGTCACGGGTTTAGTCTCTAGATCTTCTGACACTTTAGTAAGTTCAGTAGAGCATAGGTAATTCCCTTTTTCAAAAATATTGTTTGTGCGAGTGATTTGAACTGTATCACCGACAGAGGCAGCGCACTAGCGCTGCCTAAGCAAAGAACGATGTGGGGCACAATGTGTTTCTGGTTTTTTCTCCATACCCGGGTACTTCGTATCGAAGGAGTTGTCGTAGAAACTTCGAAAAGGGCTCATTCGATTGGAAATTGGAGTGGCTAGTGTCCTTTTTAATAGTCGAAAGTGATTGGAGGGCAACTAGCCCCCCCTCCCACGCCCGTCATTCCCAAAAACACATCCAATCAAAATTTTGAGACAGCCATTTGGTTCAGCGTAGTTGATTTCCAGATGGAAAATATTTTTTTTGAGGAGGACACTCCCCCTCAACCCTCGGGGCAAGGGTTTTAAGCTATGCCCTGAGGGCATATAAGATCAATGTTGACACAATGTACAGTTTATTATTTTTTTTCTTTAAAGCAGGGCACTTAGAACAGAAGGAGTCGTCGTAGAGACCTCAAACGGGGGCTTATTCGATTAGAAATCGAGAGTTCTAGTGCCCTTTTTAATAGTCGAAAGTGAATGTAGGGCAACTAGCCCCCCCCCCCTACGCTCATTATTCCCCCAAACACATCCAATAAAAATTTTGAGATAGCCATTTTGTTCAGCGTAGTTGATTTCCAAATAGAAAATACGTTTTTGAGGAAGACACTCCCCCAAGACCCTCAGGGTAAGGGTTTTAAGTTATGCCCTGGGGCATATAAGGTTTTTTATAGAAGGTGTTGTCGCAGAAACTTCAAAAAATAATCAATCGATTGGAAATTCAAAGAGCTAGTGCCCTTTTTCATAGTCGAAATTGATTGGAGGGCAACTAGCCCCCCCACGCCAATCATTTCCCCAAACACATCCAATCAAAATTTTGAGATAGCCATTTTGTTCAGCGTAGTTCATTTCAGATAGAAAATAAGCTTTTGAGGAGGACACTCCCCCACAGCACTCAGGGCAAGGTTTTTAAGTTATGCCCTGGGGGAATATAAGGTTTTGAAAGAAGGCGTTGTCGTAGAAACTTCCAAAAAAGCTCATTCGATTGGAAATTCAAAGGGCTAGTGCCCTTTTTAATAGTCGAAAGTGCTTGGAGGGCAACTAGCCCCCCCCACACCCATCATTCCTCCGAACACACCAATCAAAATTTTGAGATAGCCATTTTGTTCAGCACAGTTGATTTCCAGAGAGAAAACATTTTTTTTAGGTGGACACTCCCTGACAACCGTCAGGGCAAGCATTATAAGTTATGCCCTGGGGGCATATAAGGTTTATATTGAAATGTTTTTTATAGAAACTTGAAAAAGGGCTCATTCGATTTGAAATTCAAAAGGCTAGTGCCCTTTTCAATAGTCGAAAGTGATTTGAGGTCAACTAACCCCCCCCCCCCTCACACGCCCACCTTTTCCCCAAACACATCCAATCGAAATTTTGAGATAGCCATTTTGTTCAGCATAGTTGATCTCATAATAGAAAATATGTTTTTGAGGAGGAAAATCCCCCACAACCCTCGGGGCAAGGTTTTTAAGTAATGCCCTGAGGGCATATAAGAACGATGTTGGCAAAATGTATAATTTATTTCCTTTAGAGCAGGGCGCTTAGTATCGAAGAAGTTTTTGTAAAAACCTCAAAAAGGGCTGATTCAACTGGAAATTGGAGTGGCTTGTTTCCTTTTTAATTGTCAAAAGTGATTGGAAGGCAACTAACACCCCTTCCACGCCCACCATATCTCGAAACACATCCAATCAAAATTTTGAGATAGCCATTTTGTTCAGTGTAGTTGATTTCCAAATAGAAAGTGTGTTTTTGAGGAGAACACTCCCCACACAGCTTTCAGGGCAAGGGTTGTAAGTTATGCCCTGGGGGAATATAAGGTTTCTATAGAAGGCGTTGTCGCAGAACTTCAAAAAAGGCTCAATCGATTGGAAACTCAAAGGGCTATTGCCCTTTTTAATAGTCGAAAGTTATTGGAGGGCAACTAGCCCCCCCCCCACGCCCATCACTCCCCCAAACACATCCAATTAAAATTTTTAGAAATTATTTTTTGGAAGAGGACACTCCCCCACAGCCTTGAAGGCAAGGGTTTTAAGTTATGCCCTGGGGGTATATAAAGTTTCATAGAAGGCGTTGTCATGGAGACTTAAAAAAAGGCTCGTTCGATTGGAAATTCAAAGGGCTAGTGTCCTTTTTAATAAGTGACAATGATTGGAGGGCAAATAACCCCCCTCTTACGCTCACGTTTTCCCCAAACACATCCAATCAAATTTTTGAGATACCCATTTTATTCAACGTAGTTTTAAATTCTGTAAATTAGGGCCTTTAGGATGGCAACCCCCTCACCGCCCTCGGGACAAGGGTTGTAAGCTATGCCCTGGGGACATATAAAGTTTTTTTTAGAACGCCTTGTCGTAGAAACTTCAAAAGGGCTCATTCGATTAGAAATTGAAATGGCTAGTACCCTTTTTAATAGTCAAAATTAATTGGAAGGCAACTAACACCCCTTTCACGCCCACCATTTACCTAAAAAACATTCAATCAAGATTTTGAGACAGCCATTTTTTCCACGCAGTTAAAATTCAGGAAAGTATACCTTTGAGCAGGATACTCCCCCGACAGTCTTCAGGGCAAGGGTTATAAATTATGGCCTGGGGGCATATAAGGTTCTTATGGAACGCGTTGTCGTAGAAACTTCAAAAAGTGCTCATTCGATTGGGAGTTGAAATGGCTAGTGCCCTTTTTAATAGTCGAAAGTGATTGGAAGGCAACTAACCCTCCTTCCAAGCCCAACATTTTCCCAAACATATGAAATCAAAATTTTTAGATAGCCGTTTTGTTCCACGCAGTTTAAAACTCGGGAAATTATACCTTTGAGCAGGACACTCCCCCCAAATTTTTCAGGGCAAGGGTTATAAGTTATGGCCTGGGGGCATATAAGGTTCTTATAGAACGCGTTGTCGTAGAAACTTCAAAAAGTGCTCATTCGATTGGGAGTTGAAATGGCTAGTGCCCTTTTTAATAGTCGAAAGCTATTGGAAGGCAACTAACCCTCCTTCCATGCCTAACATTTTCCCAAACATATGAAATCAAAATTTTTAGGAAGCCATTTTGTTCCATTCAGTTTAAAACTCAGGAAATTATGCCTTTGAGCAGGACACTCCCCCTAAATTCTTCAGGGCAAGGGTTATAAGTTATGCCCCGGGAGCATATAAGGTTTTTATTGAAATCTTTGTCGTAGAAACTGAAAAAAGGTCTAATGTGATTGGATATTCAAAGGGCTAGTGCCCTTTTTAAAAGTCGAAAGTGATTTGAGTGCAACTAACCCCCCTCCCACGCCCACCTTTTCCCCAAACACATCACACAAAAATTTTTAGATAGCCATTTTATGCAACACAGTTGAAAGTTTTGGAAATTAGGTCTTTAAGGATGACAACAAATTCCCCCCCCCCCCAACCCTCAGGGCAAGGGTTGTAAGTTATGCCCTGGGAGCATGCAAGGTTATTATAGAAAGAGTTGTTGTAAAAACATCAAATAGGGCTCATTCAATTGAAAATTGAAAGGGCTAGTGCCCTTTTAATAGTTAAAAGTAATTGAAGGGCAAATAACCTTCTCACGCCCACCATTTCCCCAAAAATATCCAATCAAAATTTTGAGGTACCCATTGTGTTCAACGTTATCGAAAGTTTTGGAAATTAGGTCTTTTAGGATGATAACCCCATCAGAGCCCTCAGTGCAAGGCTTGTAAGTTATTCCCTGGGGGCATATAAGGTTTATATAGAAAGTTGTCGTAAAAATTTCAAAAGGGGCTCATTCAATTGGAAATTGAGAGGGCTAGTGACCTTTTTAATAGTCAAAAGTGATTGCAAGGCTTGACATTTTTATAGTAAAAATCAGTGTGGGTATAATGTAATATTTTTTTGTAGTTGTTGTTGTTTAGATCAGGACACTTTGTATCGAAGGAGTTGTGGTAGGAACTTCGAAAAGGGCTCATTCGATTGAAAATAGACAGTGCTGAGGCCCTTTTTAATAGTAGAAAGTGATTGGAAGGAAACTAATCCCACGCCCACGCTCCCATTTGATTTTATGTTTAAAAACTAAATATGGTCATAAGATTAAATCAAAATGCACTGTGTTAATGCTACTTACCAATAAGGCATCTCAGCAGTATCCCAAGAACGACTGAGGGTTTTTGTTCAAACTTTTGGGGCTGCTTCTGCTCTTAAGATTTAACCAAATCAAAATAGCGTAAGCGTATACAAGCTATCAAAGAAAGTTAACAGATTTTTCTGTGAATGGTATCAAGTTTTCCATTTCAGGTCAACTAGACGAGGTACGAAACTAAATTAAACACTACTATTTGTGTCCAGATTTTTAAGAGGGTGTATGTTGTTAAAAATCGCTGAAAATTTTTCTCCAGTATACAAGTAGCAGGCAAAACTATAAATTCTTAAAAAAAACAAAAAGATTTAAAGTATTATTTTCTGTTTCTCTGAAAAGACTATGTCAATATAAAACGAACAGAAATTAATTAAAAAAAACTTTTTCCACAAAATAAGTTTTTCAAAGAAAAGCAAAGAACTCCATTAAGCAAAAAATGAGCAAAAATAGATCAAATAATCAACCAAGCGTGAAACTACCACAAATAAGCATCGATAAATAAATGAAACCCAAAACGAACAGAAATTACAATAAATAACCGAGTCAAACTCAAAACGAGCAGGAATTAACATAAGTTGGGCAAAAAACCCCTATGCCTTGCCAAGGCCAGAACAAAATTTGCACTTTCTTGAAAGAAATATAAATGTTTTTCCTTTTATAACTTTAATAAATCAAATAATATTAACATTTTGATTACTAAATATCAGTATATGTAAATTAAACTGACAATGCACATTCATCTGTATGTTTTCAGTAAATTACAAATTTTGTTCTGGCCTTGGGAAGGCATATGGGTTTTGCGCCCAACTTATGTTAATTTCTGCTTGTTTTGAGTTTGACTCAGTTATTTATTGTAATTTCTGTTCGTTTTGGGTTTCATTTATTTATTGATGGTGATTTGTGGTAATTTCACGCTTGGTAGATTATTTGATTTTATTTTTCTCATTTTTTGTTTAATTGAGTTCTTTACTTATCTTTGAAAAATTAATTTTGTGGAAAAAGTTTTATTTAATTAATTGCTAACAAGACCGGTAAGTATTGTTAAGAAAACTGTGACTAAACCTTACCCTGCTAGAACTAAATGTTTTCTTTTCCATTTTTGACTGGTTTTTCTCTTGGAAAGTTAACGAACAATGGATTGATGTTTTTTAATGTGCTTCTTAATTGAATCTGGTAATTTAACATTGCCTGCAGTTAAATTTATTCACAGTTTGGACATAAGCTTAATAAATGTACGATCTACATTGTTCAGTATGGTCTTCCTAAGTTGCAGTTTTGAACTACTTGAAACAAAGAACAAGTATCTATTGTGATATAACTTCTTCAATGTCATAGTTTCAACTAATATCTGTTCCTATCAACCACCGGCAGATATACAGTTACTTCACGATCAAACATATTACTAACAACACGTAGTTCGTCTAGTGTATTTTGATTAAGGTCAATTACAATGTGTCCATATGGATTGCTTGTAGCCTAATCGTAAGCTGAAAGCATGAATTTTGGTTGACCCGGAAAAATTTTTTTGTTTAAAGTTACAAGGGAACTTGAATCACCAACAACTTTGTACACAACGTAATGAGTACACTTCAACTCAAGAGTTAGCATACATTTACCCTGATGAAAGATAATGTGCAGAACAGTGGCGAGGGAAATACTTTATGATGGGAACGTACTGTGAACAATTAAATCATTTCCTTAATCAATTAACGACAACAGTATTTCACGCCGATTCTGAATAATTTTCATCAAAAGTGTAGTTTTCTCACTCATTTATTGCCTACAGAGAAAAGCTCTAGAAGGGGTTATAAGTTTCTACATAATCTAGAAATCTCTGTTTGTGTGCATGCGATCCTATTCAATGAACATCAACAACTGTGTTAAAATCCAATAGTTTACTAAATTAAATATTTTACATACAATTTTCTTAACAACTGTAAAAAAAATTTTTGCAAACATAAAAAAACTATGTAATAAATTATATAATTTGCAAAAACAACAACAACAACAACTTGTAGATTGAAACACCAAAAAATTATACATAATAGCAAAACAAAAATCTGCTCTAAGTCAATAGAAGATTCCGGTGGCTCCGCCTTGGCGTCTAGCTGGATGGACCAAGGCCACTCCCCATCCCTCTTCCAGGGCCACAAGGCCCCCCAAGTTTTTGGGAAATTTGTTTTAATGAAGCTTACTCACACCAAGACTTTCTCTAGGATGGACAAACTTACCACGGTCGGAAGTTATGTAGTGCCCAAGCGATAGGGTACTCACACCATCTCTACAACCATAGACTTGTCAGAAATGGTACTCATAGCAATCTTTTCAATAATTACGGTAAAATTCTTTGTGTTTAACGAGTGAATTGCCAACAGTTTCGTTCATCGAATTGTATTTTCAACAATACAATTCCTATTAATGTCCATATCAAATTCTTTTCCACATAGCGCGTAGGTACTCCCTCGCAACTTTATATATTTCCTCGTTGTGTGTCAGTATAAAGTACACCTTCAGACTTACAAACATACCACTGGAAATCATGTCGCTTCCAGATTCTGATTTTAAAAATAAAAGTTGATTTGGTGCCGGATGTTTGACCAGTTTCGGATAAACCTCCCCTTCAGAGTTGGTATAGTCCATCCGAGAACTGATCGTTTCGTCTTGCGCCAAATCATTGATTAAGTTTTCCGTTTCTACTCTTAAAAGTAGAGAGCCTGTGTCTCCATAGCAGACCTCTACTTGTCCCTTCCCCGGCCACTGTACCCTAGCCACATTGTAGTAGAATTCTATTTTGAACTTTTTAGATGTTTCTAGGATGGCGATGCCTGCAGGAATATTTTTATTGAGGACAATGTTTGTTTTTCTATTCATTAGTACCATGTCCGCACGAATTACTGTGAAGGAAGTGTAGTTTGGATCGGCAATAATTCGAGCATATTGTTCGAGATCGGAAACACAATGACTCCTATTGCGAACACTTTCGCTCATTTTAACAAAGGCCGAATTTACAATGAGTTTTTAAATTTCTTTTTTGACCTTTGTTTTTGCTTCAGAACTTTTCTTGACAAAAGTGTCAACAAACATTTTCAAATAAGGTTTTGACTAAAGTCGAGGGCTCTGTGAATCTTTGTGACATTGGAACCATTTTCACATGTCCATTTTAACGTCACAGGATGTACGACAATGTTTTCCTTCGACAGGAGGTCAGCAATAAGTTTTTTGTTTTGAAGGTGTCCAACGTATTCCTTCCTCCTCGATTAAATGTCTGTTGCGAGGATTAAAAGAGTCCCTGACACAAGTATAATAATGCACGGAAGAACGAAATCCTTTACCGAGTCGTGAAGCTCCACTGGTATCTCTCCATCAGTTTCAAAAACCATCCAACCGGCCCATTGTCCTCAACACTGCCATTGTTTGGGAAATCGGAGGATTGAGGGTCATTTAGCCATTTATAGTCACTATAGGCTAGAGCGTAATGATACACAGCCGAGGAACATAGGGAATTCACATCAAGGGACACTGCATCAGACTTTTCTCCCATCTTCTCTCAAGTTGGATCAGTTTCCAAGATATAATCCCCATGAAAAACATACCCAACCTCATTGACCTCTCGATAAACAAGTATTGATCAATTTCGGTGATGAGTCCAGTTTTTTCCCGCTAATCTTTAGGATGAGGTCCATTACCTTGTGAAGAGTGTAAAAATAAAAACCTAGATCAAGAGTAAGTTTCTTGTAAATTTGGTCCATATATTTACACACAGTGTTCAACAGAGTGAGCAGATAACTCGACAAATACAACTTGAAGTAGTCAAACCTATTTTTACACCCTCGCTCTGTCCAGTTATTTTTGGCAAATCTGTATTCATCAGGAGTACAGCTAAGATCGTGCAGACTGTCGTAAAACGACTCGATGGAGGGAATATTCTCCTCAGCAAATCATGACATGAAGTTATAATGATCATAAGGGTGCATGCCCTTAACTGTTAACAAATCCTATAGATAATTTGTAAATTGTTTCTTGAGAAGGGTAAAAGCTTTGCAGCGGTCATCGTTTTCTTCTCTGTAGACAATTCACTCAAAGATTTGGGAAGAAACTGAAGGAATTTAGAAACCAAATTTTATTTGCGTACTCAACGCCGCCTTCAACATATTTCCACATTAATTTGAAAACAAGCAACTTTTCTGCTTATTTAAATATAATTTTGCAGGAAAAGCTGTCTACCACCCATGCATCATTTATAACTCCATTTTTTGAAATTGTGCCATTGATGGTAGCACATACTTCAGATCATAGTTGGAATTATTTTTAACTGTAATTTGTAAATTACATGTATTATTGGCCCATCCCCAAAGGTTACGTTTTCCTGTTGAATTGGCATCAATATGATGATTATGGTTTTGAAAAGTATCTTTTTTGGCAAGAGCATCCCTTCAAACCCAACACACTGTGCCCTTTTCTAGGGCACGTTGCTCCTTATCTGATAATGCCATAGAGTAGTTTACGTGACGCAATCGTGAAATGGATTTTTCAACCAATTTTATTAGTTACGCTAATGTTTTTTCTATGCTACCCTCTTCATCCATAGTCCTCAAAAAGTATGCCAACTGCATTTTGTTATTTGAATCTCGTCGGGCATGGGTATAGGAACAAGCTACAAGTTAGTGTTCCTTGACTGTGTTTGGCCTTGATCGGTCAGATACATCCAACAGTGTCGCCTCACAAACCAAAGCTACTGTATCACTCTGCAAAAGGGAATTTTGAAAATGTTTAAATTGTAAAGTAGCTTTGTATCCTGCCGGCATTTTTACCCTTTGATAGTCAAAAATATTTCATACGCAATATTTATACGATCTTTACGATCTGCAATATTTCATACGATCTTTGAAGGCTCGTTCGGATCAAAAAGTGGACAAGACACATGGGACAATAGTGACAAGTCCCAGGTAATTTATGCTAGAACAACAATCGAGTGATTGAAATTATGGAGAAAACATAGCTGTATGAGTTTACATCTTTGGGGGGCTCATACACGATCCAAACCCATTTCTAACATTATCTACTAACGGTGTCCTGACTGAAGATGAAACTACTTTTTATTTGGTTTCTTTCCCCCATCCATAAATTCCATGTCATATTGAAATATCACCCTTTCTAACCCAAGATTTTCATTTCTTTTTTAAAACATAGATATTTCTTTTAAGAACACTGGATACTTGCCCTCTAAACAATAGAATTTATTTTGGAGAAATTTTTTCAACCATTACGTGTAAAGTTGTCAATATTTTTCTTTGTTGCATCATTTTTATAAGGTTGAAGAGCTGCTACCAAAAATATATATTTAAAACATTCCAAACTCGTTTCAAATCTAAAACCCTGAACCCCCTTCCCTGTAGCTGACAAATCTAGGTGGCATTTTATTCTTCAGTCAGCACCCTCCCTCCTTAATTTCTTCTTTTTATTGAGATTGAGATCCATAAGTTCAATGTATAAATTGTGAACCCTCTTCCCCGTTCACTAAATGTGTCCAAATGGGATATTAATTTATTAGCTCAATTGAGAAAGTTACCCTTAAATTCGGTTAAGCCAAGGTATAAGTTTTGATTAACTGTTGAAAAATGAAAATAAAAAATTTTCCCTGACATCCCTTTTGCAAATATACTTTTTGTTTAACTATTCCCTTAATCCCACCCTGAACACACAAATTCTGAATCTGAGTCTCAATAAGTATTCAAATATGGTCGATGCAGGTGTGGAGGACACTGAAAGGTCTGTTAAAATAATTCCCCGTCAACTAGGTTCTCCTCGGGAGGGTTAAAATTTACCCTGTACGCTTGTCTGTTCCTTAGAGCAGATTCTAACAAATTAAATTGACTTAGCTCTTTGGAAGTGATGGTATTTTCAAGTCCGGCACCGCTTTGCACAGGACTCAATTCACTAGTGAAAAATTCATCGTCAAAAATGTCCCCGGAAACATCAGATCAAACTATTTCAATAAGGCTATTCATCTCTTCTGTTGTAAACTGGAAATCTGGACGGATACTAGATGATGTATTTTCACCAACATCTTCCTGTGATGATTGTCCTGATGATTTGGATAATTATCGATGATATTTTGAAGTCCTGGGACAGGGAAGGTAGTAGATTTTGTTGCTTTCCCCCTGAATCTAAAATGAATGGATTGAGCTTTTTATTTGAGGAAAGTCTTAGTTATAGTTATATTACACTCCCCAATCTTTTTTTGTAATTAGATTTTTATTCACATTATTAATCAAACACATGTATAATAAATTATAGAGTTTTGTTAATAGCACAGACAGACACACACACACACACACACACACACACACACACACACACACACACACACACACACACACACATATATATATATATATATATATATATATATATATATATATATATATATATATATATATATATATATATATATATATATATATATAATATATATATATATATATATATATATATATATATAATATATATATATATATATATATATATATATATATATATATATATATATATATATATATATATATATATATATATATATTATATATATATATATATATATTTATATATATATATATATATATATATAAATATATATATATATATATATATATATATATATATATATATATATATATATATATATATATATATATATATATATATATATATATATATATTTATATATATATATATATATATATATATATATATATATATATATATATATCCCCCTTAATATTGAATTTATCTCCCCCTTAATATATATATATATATATATATTATATATATATATATATATATATATATATATATATATATATATATATATATATATATATATATATATATATATATATATATATATATATATATATATATATAATATATATATATATATATATATATATATTATATATATTAAGGGGGAGATAAATTCATTTTTTTCTTAAGTTTCCAACAGAAGAGCTAGAAAGTGTGTCCATGACAATGCTGTTTACGTGTCCAGTAAACTCATCCTCTGCCACAACAGCTATAGGACTCATTGTTATTTGAACTTCCTGGGACACGATGGTAGATGAAACTATAGTCTTCATGGGCCTGAAAGTATAATTGAGCAGGTCATCATCCATTCCAAACCCTAACATCGCTATTCCAATGGGCTCACCACCTGCCCAAGTCCTTGGTCTTTTCATAAGATCAGTCTAGAATAATAAAATGAAATTGAAAAGAACTGAATGGTTTTTGACTTTTTTGAGGCTTTAGTTCAAAAATAAAAAATTACTTCAAGACAATTTTTCTTAGAGACGTTTTTTTTTAGCTTAGAGATGTGTTTTTTTGCGATGTTGTTTTTTTCTTTGTGACTTTGTTTTTTCGCCTTGTGGCGTTTTTCTTTGCGAATTTTTTTTATAACTTCGTGATATATTTTAGTTTTAATATTACTATTAGACGTCCTATGAAGGTCCAGGCTCAATAAAATTTCATGAATTGATTTCAATGGTTGAAGAATAACTAGTAGGGAGGGGGATTAAACTAAAGATGATATATGATATAAAAACACATACAATTCAATGGCATAGCAACTACATGAGACCTATTACTTAGAATGTATTTCTAAGAACATAATATCATTGACTTGTTGGTTCAGATAGCAAATAAAAAATTGAAAAACCATGTTAACCCAAGATTGTGTATCATTTTAAGACACGAAAAAAAGTTTGAAAAAACTCCAGCTAAAAAAACATGTTCAAAATCAAAAATAAGAAAGATTCACCTCAAAGACTAAGCTCGTAACCACCCGAAGGCAGTGTTTTTACACTTCTTAATTTTGATATTGCTCTTTACCGTTCTCTAAGATCCATACTCAAAAAAATTTCACGAATTGAATTCAAAGGTTCAAGAATGACTAGTAGGGAGGGTAGTTTTTTAAATGAAAGATAATATATATAATATACAACCACATAAAATTCAATAGCATAGCAAGTGCATGAGAGTTATTGCTTAGAATTTATTTCTAAGAACATAATAATATCATTGACTATTTGGCTCAGATTGCTAACGTATTATTCTTTTACCGTGGTAAATCTCTGGTCTCACGTTTAATTCCTGCATGAAACAAATAGTTCCTAAATTCAATGGGTGTGTTCGGATGTGTTAATATAATACTATTCATTTCATTTAATTGTTAATTCATAAGGTGATGTGTGAGGGTTTGTGTAAATGTATTTGTAAGACCGATTTATTAGCATCAACTTCTTCGAAAAAAAATTTCTAAATTCCCCCCCCAAAAAAAAATAAATGTCTAGAATCAAAAATAATTAAGATTCACCTCAAGGGCTAAGCTTGTAAACCACCCAAAAGTAGTATTTAAGCGGTTTTTAGTTTCGATATTACTCTTTACCGTTCCCAGAAGGTCCAGATTCCAAAATATTCCATGGATTGAACTCAAAAGCTTAGAATGGCTAGTAGGGAGGGGATTTTTTTTTTTTGAAAGATGATATATGACATACAAACACATACAATTCAATAGCATAGCAAATGCATGGAACCTATTGCTTAGAACGTATTTCTAAGAACATAACAATAGCATTGACTTGTAGGTTCAGATAGCAAATGCTTCATTCTTTTATAGTATGAAATCTCTGCTTTCACTTTCAATTCCAAACCAGAAAAATAATTCATAAATTCAATTGGTGTGGTCAGACGTATTTATAAGATACTGCTCATTTCATTTAATCGATAATTCATAAGGTGATAAGTGGTCAATGTTTTTCTAAGAACAATTTGTTACCATCGACTTGTTCCGAAAAAACTCTAAGTCTCCCTCTCACCCACCCCTCCCCCCAAAAAAAAGATTAAAATGTCCAGAATCAAAAATAATTAAGATCAGCCTCAAGGGATAAGCTGGTAAACCACCGACAGGCATTGTCTATGCACTTTTTAGTTTTTCTACTGCTTTTTACTGTTCCCTGAAGGTCCAGGATCCAAAATAATCTACAGACTGAATTAAAAAGCTAAAGATTGGCTGGTGGGGAGGTAGTTTTTAAATAAAAGATGATATATGACATACAGTTACCTGAAATTTGGTAACTAAAGGGATTGTAAAAGTGATTCGACAAACCAAAACTGCATGAAAAAAAAACACTTCCACTAAGTCTATGACAAAAAAACTTAGATCACTAACCTTTTCAAATAGTACATCAGAATCCGTATCCATATCGTAACTTTTCATAATAGACATAACTTTTTACAACTCAACCCCACTTCAATCGTTTTTTTTCGAACTTGAATCTATGTTAGCTAGTCAAATATCAATGTGGAACTATGCTATTAACTCACCATCAAGGTTTTTTTATATCAACACTCAAGGCTAGAAAAATTCATTGTGCAATCCAATAGATCACAACCAATCGACCACACCCATCCTCCGGTAAATACCACGCCCAAAATACGCACGATCCATAAAACGCTGCGAGGGGATATTCACTCTCTTTGAAAGGTGTATAGCAGTGGTGTTATCCATACAGCACTTCGAGGGGATAGTCACTCTCTTTGAAAGGTGTAGAGCAGCGGTATAATTAATTATTCACATTCTACTAATTACACCAAAAATACAGGCTTATCGAACCTTTCAAAAAAAAGTAATGGAAAATTTTAATCAATTATCCGTACTAAATAATTTCATAATCTTCAAAACTGAAGGTTATATCCGACAACCTACTGATCACATTCTTCTGCTCGTAAAGTAATCGAATGTCCACTATTTCTCATACTTCCTTATAATCGTCCATCCAACGGTGAAGCTAATCAACTCGTTGAAGTAATTTTCACTTTAGATTTATCTGTTTCTTTTGTCTAATTATTTCACATATTTTCCAGATCCAAGTCGCAATAGCTGCTATAACGCTAGTCCTTACGTAGAGCTATGATTACCAGACTTTTCAACTACTAAGATTTTGTTTAACTCCTTGTCTTTTCACGAACTTTAAACAAGCTACTAAAGGGAAAGTTAACCTATGTATTCGGAAACAAGTGTTTGAATCTCACCAATGACCTGATAATGCCGCTAGTCCCTTACTGGTACCAGTGGAAATAGCACAAGGCTATTACTGACACCAGTGTAAGCGCTACAAGGCCCCGGTCCCTCGTGGACTACCTCTGTCGGGCCAAAGGTTCTATGAGTATTGCTTCTGCCAGTATTTGGGCTGTGCAGGCTCCATAGTTACTGCTAGCCAGGCTACTATTAGACATTGTACTATCTTTGAGAAGTAAGTGCCACGCTATTTGGTCCACGGTGTTACAAGCCATTGGTTATACTTTCTAAAACTCAATATTCTCTCGGGAAGGATATCTCGAACAGTGTAGGACCATTTTTCTATACCTAAACAGATTCCCCTGTCTCTCTCTCTCTCTCTCTCTCTCTCTCTCTCTCTCTCTCTCTCTCTCTCTCTCTCTCTCTCTCTCTCTCTCTCTCTCTCTCTCCTCTCTCTCTCTCTCTCTCTCTCTCTCTCTCTCTCTCTCTCTCTCTCTCCTCTCTCTCTCTCTCTCTCTCTCTCTCTCTCTCTCTCTCTCTCTCTCTCTCTCTCTCTCTCTCTCTCTCTCTCTCTCTCTCTCTCTCTCTCTCTCTCTCTCTCTCTCTCTCTCTCTCTCTCTCTCTCTCTCTCTCTCTCTCTCTCTCTCTCTCTCTCTCCTCTCTCTCTCTCTCTCTCTCTCTCTCTCTCTCTCTCTCTCTCTCTCTCTCTCTCTCTCTCTCTCTCTCTCTCTCTCTCTCTCTCTCTCTCTCTCTCTCCTCTCTCTCTCTCTCTCTCTCTCTCTCTCTCTCTCTCTCTCTCTCTCTCTCTCTCTCTCTCTCTCTCTCTCTCTCTCTCTCTCTCTCTCTCTCTCCTCTCTCTCTCTCTCTCTCTCTCTCTCTCTCTCTCTCCTCTCTCTCTCTCTCTCTCTCTCTCTCTCTCTCTCTCTCTCTCTCTCTCTCTCTCTCTCTCTCTCTCTCTCTCTCTCTCTCTCTCTCTCTCTCTCTCTCTCTCTCTCTCTCTCTCTCTCTCTCTCTCTCTCTCTCTCTCCCTTTCTCTCTCTCTCTCTCTCTCTCTCTCTCTCCTCTCTCTCTCTCTCTCTCTCTCTCTCTCTCTCTCTAGAATCTACTTAGTTGAAATGACAAAAAAAAACTATGTAAAAGGGTAAACAAAATCTTACCATATCTCAATTCTCAAGTCGAGATGACAAATCAAACTAAAACTAAGCTTCGTTTAGTATGTAAAGTGCCAGAGAAGCCCCCAAAAATTCAGCCAGTCAAAAACCTAAAGAAGTAATAGTGTGCTGTACCTGGTCCATTGAATAAATCTCTTACTACCTCCTTTCTAACCCTACCAATTTTTATACTGAGACCCTGGTATTTGGCTGGCTGATGTGGTCATTACCATACCGTCCATTTTGTAGGTTAAACTAATTAGTGAACCCGCGAAAATTCGACAATAGAAAATAAAAGGATGATTTCAGGGTATATAAAGGAAAGCGAGATCGGGGAGAAACAACGAGTCCCAAAGTAGGGATGAAATTAGTACGCAAAAAAAGCATTTATCTGATAATCAGGTCCAAAGCCCTAACAGACAACGAAAACGCTGAAAACTCAGACCCCTAAACAACATAATAAAAATCAACGAGATCATGCACAAATAAATCCAACCATTAAATAAACAATGGTCTCAGAAAAGTAATTCATTCAAGTATTTGAGAGTTCATAGTGGAGAAAGGTCTTATACCTCCATTTGTACTAAGTGATTTTCTCAGAAATATGCGCCATAAGTGTATTAGAAGCATTATGCAGAAATCACCCCAAAAAGAAGCAAAAGGAGTAAGTAAAGACACCCGGATATTATTTTTGTTTACACTTGATTATGCAAGATTGAACATGTATTATCCATTTTTTACTATGATTTTTCAGTATATTTTTTTTTTTTATATCACGTCTTTCATTTGGCTAGGTTAAGTTTCTTTTTTAATGTGTGAGAAAGCCTCTCAAGGAAACATATAACCGTAAACTTTAACAAAAACTTCAAAAAATTTGAAAGACACGAAGAGAATTTTCTAACGAAAAATCAATTTTAAGATGATTTTTAAATTAAAAAATTTTGTATGGCAGAATTTTAAATAAAGAAATTCTGTTTGACAGAATTTTCAATAAAAAGAAATTTCGTTTGACAGAATTTATGGCTAAACAAATATTGTTTGACATAATTTTCAGTTAAAGAAGTTTTGTTTAAAAGAATTTAAAAAAAGTGGAAAAAAGAAGAAGGGACTACAAAATATATACAAAAGCTGAAAAAAAACGAGGCACATATGAAGAGAATTCAAGAAATCACAAAATCAAGAAATCAAGAAACGTGTGATAAACAAACTTGGGCAAGCAAACAGACCCACCCTGCAGTGATTAGTGGCGTGGCGTGACGCCAGGGTATAGCGGCAGCAACAAGGGGCCACCAACGTGTCTTATAACACCATATAGGCAACCAGAGCGTCTTGTAGAGCTAAAGAGGTTGCCATGGAATATTGCAGTGGCAGGGAGTTTCGCCGTTTCACCTTAAAAGATTTTTTCAGAGTCTTTCGTTTTGTTATATTTCATCTTAGAAGTTTTTTTCAGTGTATTCTTTTTTCTTACGTTTTGCCTTAAATGTTTTTTTCAAAGTATTTTGTTTTGTTATGTTTCACCTTTGAAGTTTTTTTCAAAGTTTCTTCTGTTTATTTACGTTTCACATAGAAAGATTTTTTTCAGAGTATCTTCTGTTTTGTTATGTTTCACCTTAGAAGTTTATTTCAAAGGGTTCTTTTTTGTTACGTTTCATCTTTATTTTTTTATTTTTTTTCAGTGTCTTCTATTTTGTTAGGTTCCACTTTAAAAGTTTTTTTTTCAAAATGTCTCCTGTTGTGTTACGTTTAACCTAAAATTCTTTTTTCCAAAGTGTCTTCTGTTTTGTTATGTTTCACCTTAGACACTGAAGACACAAACTGTAGAAATTATGGCAAACTTAAAATCATGACCAATACATAGAAACTCCGATGACTCCATAAAAATTAAGACCAAACTTTAGATATTAAGATATTAATTGTGGTCTAAGAAATTATTTTATTCAAAACTTACAAAATAACGGATACCGTTCCCTTACAATCCCAAATTTTCCAATCTTATAGACACAAGCTGCTAATCTCCATCCCCTGTTAATATAACAAAGCAAAGATAAAATCTAATGTTAGCACATTCAATACTTCAAAAGGTTGCCACCTTAGAAAATAAGAATTTCACATGATCCTGTTTCTTAGGAAATTAATTAAAAAAGGGTTTTCAGAAAAAGAAGTTTTCAAAGAGGTTACTCAATCTTAATACTAATAAATTCCTGTAATAATTCAAAGCACTCAAAATAACCCTTTCTTTTCCCTTATAAACTTATTTTACCCCCTTCTATTCATAAAACTAAATAGATGTTTAAGTCCATGCTGTCACACAGGTAATATAGATTTATGCAGTCTGACGACACACATAGGGCAACGACGCCAAGTACCAGCACTTATTTTTAATACTTCCGAGTATTTTTTATAATACGTCTGAGCGCACAAATAACCAATCATTCCGAGCGCCCAGGTATCGTTTCTACGAGATTTAACGTTTTTTGAAAACAATTATTCTTTCTGAAACAATGCCATTACTTGGAGTGGACCCATATCCTATTTCTTTAAGCGGCAGCCCTATTCAATCATTACAAGCGGCCAGTTATCCCAATATGCTATTTGAGACATTAAGTCTGTCGAGCATCTGCTATTATCTTACCCTTCCGGGGTGATAAGGAAAATTCTTGGGGACATTACCTTAGTTTCGTTTGTCAAGTATGTTTTCAAAAAAGAAGTTAGTTTGAAGTGATAATATGTCTAGTAGACAAAGTTTTGATATGGATCCTAATAAACAATCGGATGAGATCTTTTTGTACTCTAATAGTATTGAGTCGATTGTTGATTATTGACTATTGATAATTGATTATGTCTACAGCGAGGCAGGTATCATTATTATACTGTAGTGACCCTGTGCATATAGGTGTCCTATTTCCGGGCTTGTGCATGTGTTTGTGTCCCCATATTCTCTTCCAGGGCCCCAAGTCCTAATTCAGGGTCGCATTTCCCCACTCCATGACCCCAAGTCCCCCTCCCTGGCCCTGGGTCCCCACTCCATCTTCCCCCTACAGGACCCTAATCCTGACCCTCCATGTTCACATTCTCCCACCCCCAAGTTTTTACCCCCTCCCTTTTTCTTTTTTCTTTTTTTTAACTGATTTTTTTTCAAATTTTTTCGATGTCTTAAAATCACATCAAATATACTTATAGTAAAAAAATCACCTGTTATGTTTTAAAAGTACAAAATGAGGATAATATAAATATGTGAGTCGTGATTTTCTCTATTAGGAAACAATGTTTGTAGTGACATATTTTTTTTAATTTGACTTTTTTAACTGAAATTTTTTCAACTTTTATTTCCGTGTCTTAAAATCACATTAGATACACTTATAACAAAAAACCAATTGTGATGTTGCAAAAACTGCAAAATGAGGATGATACAAATATGTCAGTCGTAATTGACTTTTACGAATTTTGGGTGTATTTTTATTCACTGCTTATGATTTCTATTGCATTCTTCTGGATTTCTATGTGTTAGTTAAGGTTTTTGTGAACTCTTCAGAATTTTAATGTATTGGTCAGGATTTTTAGAGGTTGGCAGTGATTTCTAGAGTTTGGTCTTGATTCCTTTGGTGTGGTCTGGATTTCTAGGGTTGGCCCTAATTTCTACAATTTGGTCTTGATTTTTAAGAGTTTGTCCATATTTTATGAGGATGGCCTTAATATTTACAGTTTGGTCTTAATTTTTATGGATTTATCGGGGTTTCTAAGTATTGGTCATGATTTTAAGTTTGCCATAATTTGTACAGTTTGGTCTTGATTCCTATGGTTTAGTCTTAATTTCCATGGTTTGGTCTGGATTTCTAGGATTGGCCTTGATTTTTATGAAACCGTCTGACAAAACTTTTAAAGTGAAACCTAACAAAAGAAGACACTAAAAAAACAAAGAAAAACCTTTAAGGTGAAACGTAACAAAACAGAAGACAATTTGAAAAAAAAATCGAAGGTGAAATATAACAAAACAGAAGACACTTTGAATACATTTCCATGGGTTGGTCTGGATTTCTAGGATTGGCCTTGATTTTTATGAAACCGTCTGACAAAACTTTTAAAGTGAAACCTAACAAAAGAAGACACTAAAAAAACAAAGAAAAACCTTTAAGGTGAAACGTAACAAAACAGAAGACAATTTGAAAAAAAAATCGAAGGTGAAACATAACAAAACAGAAGACACTTTGAATAAAATCTTTTAGTGTGAAACGTGACAAAATAGAAGACCTGAAAAAAACTTCTAAGGTGAAAAATTACAAAACAGAAAACACTTCGAAAATAATTTTAAGCTGAAAAGTAAGAAAACAGAAGAATATTTTTTTTTAAACTTTTAAGGTAAACAGCAAATCAGAAGATAGTGAAGAAAAAACTTTTAAAGTGAAACCTAACAAAACAAAAGACACTGAAAAAAACAAAAACATTTAAGATGAAACATAAGAAAACCGAAGACGCATTGAAAAAAACTTTCAAGGTGAAACATAATAAAACAGAATATCTTTGAAAAAAATGTTTTAAGGAGAAGGGTAACAAAACAGAACACGATGAAAAAAAAATGTTAAGGTGAAACATAACAAAATAGAGGACACTTTAAAAAAAACTTTGAAGGCGAAACCTAACAAAACAGAAGACACTGAAAAAAATAAAAAAAAACTTTTAAGTATAAACATAACAAAATAAAGAATACTTCAAAAAAATAATAAGGTAAAACTTAACAAAACAGAAGAAACTTTGAAGAAATCTTATAAGGTGAAACGTAACAAAACAGAAGACATTGACAAAAAATTTTATGAGGTGAAGCTTGATAGAATAGAACACACTAAAAAAGAAACTTTTAAAGTAAAAAGTAACAAAACAGAAAACACTGAAAAAAACTTCTAAGGTGAAACATAAGAAAAAACAGAAGACACTGAAAAAATCTTTTAAGTTGAATCATAACAAAACAGAAGACACTGAAAAAACTTTCAATGTGAAACATAACAGAACAGAAGACACTGAAAAAAAGTTTTAAGGAGAAACATAACAAAACAGAAGACACTGTGATAAAAATTTTAAATAGAAACCTAACAAACCAGAAGACACTGAAAAAAAACTTATAAGGTGAATCGTAACAAAACAGAAGACACTTTAAAAAAAATCAACGGTGAAACATAACAAAACAGAAGACACTGAAAAAAAATTAAGGTGAAACGAAGCAAAATAGAAGACATTTTGAAAAAATATCTAAGGTGAAACATAACAAAACGCTAGAAACTTTGAAAAAAAGCTTTTAAGGTGAAGAATACAACACAGAAGGCACTTTGAAAACAACCATCTAAGATGAAATATAACAAAACAGAAGACACTTTGAAAAAAAAAATTTAAGGTTAAACGTAACAAAACTGCATACACTTTGAAAAAAACTTTTTAAGTGAAACCTAAGAAAACAGAAGACAATGAAAAAACAAAACAAAAATAAGGTGAAACGTAACAAAAAAACGCTCTGAAATAAACTTCTAAGGTGAAAAATAACAAAACAGAAGATACTCTGAAAAAATCTTTTAATCTGAAACGTAGCTAAACAGAAGAAACTAAAAAAAACTTCAAATGTGAAACATAACAAAACAAAAGACAATTTGAAAAAAATCATTTAAGGCAAAACGTAACAAAAAAAAAGACACTGAAAAAAACTTCGAAGGTGGAATATAGCAATACGAAAGACGCTGAAAAAATCTTTTAAGGTGAAACATAACAAAACAGAAGACACTTTTGAAAAAAATTTTTAGGGTAAAACATAACAAAACAGAAGACACATTGAAAAATAATCTTTTAAGGTGAAGCATCACAACGCAGAAGACACTTTGAAAAAAATTCTAAGGTGAAACGTAACAAAACAGAAGACACTTTGAAAAAAAACCATTTGAGGTGAAACGTAACAAATAGAAGATACGGAAAGAAATTTAAAGTGAAACGTAACAAAACAGAAGACACTTTGAAAAAAAGAACTTTAAGTTGAAACGTAACAAAGCGGAAGACACTGAAAAAAAGATTTTAAGGTGAAACGTAACAAAAAAGAAGACACTTTGAAAAAAACATTTAAAGTGAAGTATAAAAAAACAGAAGACACTAAAAAAAACCTTTAATGTGGAACGTAAAAAAACAGAACACACTTTGAAAATAAAACTTCTGATGTGAAACATAACAAAACAGAAGACACTGAAAAAAGTTTTAAGGAGAAAAGTAACAAAAAAAGACACTAATAAAAATTTTAAAGTGAAACCTAAAAAACCAGTAGACACTGAAAAAAAACAAAAAAAAATTTTAAGGTGAAACGTAATAAAACAGATGACACTTTAAAAAACATCAACGGTGAAACATAACAAAACATAAGACACTGAAAAAAAATTTAAGGTTAAACTTAGCAAAATAGAAGACACTTTGAAAAAAAACTTCTATGGTAAACCATAACAAAACTCTAGACACTTGGAAAAAAAAACCTTTTTAGGTGAAGAAAACAGAAGACACATTGAAAACGGCCATATAAGGTGAAACATAACAAAACAGAAGACACTTTGAAAAAAAATATTAAGGTTAAACGTAACAAAAAAGCAGATACTTTGAACAAAAAACTTTCAAAGTGAAACCTTAAAAAACAGAAGACACTGAAAAAAAACAAAAAATTTAAGATTTTTTTTCAATGTGTCTTAACAAAACAGAAGATGCTTTGAAAAAAAAAATTTAAGTTGAAACATAACAAAACAGAAGACACTAAAAAAAAACTTTTAAGGTGAAACGTAACAAAAAAGAAGACACCTTTGACAAAGAACTTTTAAAGTGAAATATGACAAAACAGAAGACACTGAAAAAAAACCTTTAAGGTGGAATATAACAAAACAGAACATAATTTGAAAAAAAACTTCTAAGGTGAAACATAACAAAACAGAAGACACTGTAAAAAAATCTTTATAGGTGAAACGTAACAAAACAGGAGACAAATTTAAAAAAAAACTTTTAAGGTGCAGCGTAACAATACAGAAGACACTGAGAAAAAAACTTTCAAGGTCAAACATAACAAAACAGAAGACATATTGAAAAAAATACATTTAAGTTGACACCTAATAAAGCAGAAGACACTGAAAAAACTTTAAAAGTGAAACGTAACAAAACAGAAGATACTTTGAAAAAAAAAACTTCTAAGGTGACACATAACAAAGCAGAAGACACTTTGAAAAAACAATCTTCTAAGGTGAAGCGTAACAACACAGAAGACACTTCGCGGAAAAAAACAGAATTTTTTTTTAGTGGAACCTAACAAAACAGAAGACACTGAAAAAAAATTTTTAAGATGGAATGTAACAAAAGAGAATACACTTTGAAAAAAACTTCTAAGGTGAAACATAAAAAAACAAAAGGCACTATGAAAAAAATCATTTAAGGTTAAACGTACGAAAACAGAAGACACTGACAAAACTTCTAAGATGAAATATGTAAAAAAAAACAAAAGACACAGAAAAGAAATGCTTAAAGGTGAAACGCAACAAAACTGAAGACACTGAAAAAATCTTTTAAAGCGAACCCTAACAAAACAGAAGACATTGAAGATAAAACTTTTACGGTGAAATGTAACACAACAGAAGACACTTTGAAAAAAAAATTCTAAGGTGACACAAAACAAAACAGAAGACCCTTTGAAAAAATATTAAAGGTGAAACATAACAAAACAGACGACACTCCGAAAAAAAATCTCTTAAGGTGAAGCATAACAACGGAGAAGATACTTTGAAAAAAATATTCTACGGTGAAGCGTTCCAAAACTGAAGAAACTTTGAAAAAAAACGTCTTTTGAGGTGAAACGTAACAAAATAGAAGACACTGAAAAAGAAACTATTAAGGTGAAACGTAACAAAGCAGAAGGTACTGAAAAAAAAACTTTTCAGGTGAAACGTAACATAAAAGAAAACTCTTTGAAAAAAAAAAACAAAGTGAAACCTAACGAAACAGAAGACACTAAAAAAAACCTTTCAGGTTAAACGTAGCAAAACAAAAGATGCTTTGAAAAAAAACTTCGAAGGTGAAACATAAGGGTCAAAAACTTCTAAGGATGAAACTTCTAAGGTCTACACTGAAAAATAATCTTTTAAGGTTAAACGTAACAAAACAGATGATACATTGAAAAAAAATCTTTTAATGTATAGATAAACAACACGGAATACACCTTGAAATAAATATCTAAGTTGAAATATAACAAAACAGAAGACACAAAAAAATCTTTTGAGCTGAAAAGTAACAAAACAGAAGACATTGATAAAACAACTTTTAAGGTGAAACGTAACAAAACAGAAGGTACTTAGAGAAAAAACTTTTCAAGTGAAATGTAACTAAACATAAAACACTGAAAAAAAAAGAAATTTTAAGGTGAAACGTAACAAAACAGGAGACACCTTGAAGAAAAAAACTTCTAAGGTTAAACATGGCAAAACAGAAGACACTTTCAAAAAAAAATCGTTTAACATGAAACACGACAAAACAGAAGACCCTGAAAAAAAATTTTAAGGTGAGACGTAACAAAACATAAGACAATGAAAAAAACAAAAATAAATTCAAGGTGAAACGCTACGGAACAGAAGACACTTTTAAAAAAACTTCTAAAGTGAAACATAACAAAACAAAAGACAGTTTAAAAAAAATCATTTAAGGTGAAATGTAACAAAACACAACACACTTTGAAAAAACTTTTAAGGTGAATCACAAAAAACAGAAGTCACAGAAAAAAATCTTTCAAGGTGAAAAGTAACGAACTAGAAGACACTGAAAAAAAAAACTTCTAAAGTGAAACATAACAAAACAGAAGACACTGAAAAAAATTCGGTGAAACGTTACAAAACAGAAGATAATTTGGAAAAAATTTCTAAGGTGAAAGATAACAAAAGAGAAGACACTGAAAAAAAATTATTTTAAGGTTATGTTTCATTTTAAAAGTTTCTTTCAATGTCTTCCGTTTTGTTATGTTTCACCTTAAAAGTTTTTTTTTCAAGTGTCTCCTGGTTTGTTACGTTTGACTTTAAATGATTTTTTCAAAGCGTCTTTCTGTTTTGTTATGTTTCACCTTAGAATTTTTTTTCAAAGTATCTTCTGTTTTGTTACGTTTTACCTTGAAAGTGTTTTTGTTGTTTTTTTCAATGTCTTCTGTTTTCTTACGTTTCACCTTAATAGTTTTTTTCAGTGTCTTCTGTTTTGTTAGGTTTCACCGTAGAAGTTTTTTTCAATGTGTCTTCAGGTTTTTAACGTTAAACCTTAAAAGATTTTTTTTCAAAGTGTCTTTTATTTTTTTGTTTTACCTTAATTTTTTCTTCAAAATGTCTTGTGTTTTGTTATGTTTCACCTTATAAGTTCTTTTGTTTTTTCAGTGTCTTTTTTTTAATAGATTTCACTTTAAAAGTTTTATTTCAAAGTGTCTTCTGTTTTGTTGCGGTTCACCTTAAAAGTTTTTTTTTAAAGTGTTCTTCTGTTTTGTTAAGTTTCACTTTAAAAGATTTTTTTCCAAAGTTTCTTCTGTTTTGTTATGTTTCACCTTAGAATTTTTTTTTTCAGGGTCTTCTGTTTTGTTACTTGTCACCTTAAAAGTCTTTTTCAGCGTCTTCTGTTTTGTTACGTTTCTCCTCAAACGATTGTTTTTCAAAATGTCTTCTATTTTGTTATGTTTCACCTTAGTTTCAACTATGTATTAACTTCATTTTGTGTTTTTTTAAGCATCACAAGTGATTTTTTTTATAAGTATATCCAATGTGATTTTAAGGCATAGAAAATAAAAGTTGAAATATTACAGTTAAAAATGTAAGGTAAAGATTACAACAAACATTATTTTCTAATAGAAAATATCACGACTGACATATTTATATCATCCTCATTTTGTACTTTAAAAATATCACAGATGGTTTTATTGCTGTAAATATATTTGATGTGATTTTAAGACATGAAAAAAAGTTGAAAAAATGCAGGCAAAAAAGGGGAGAACTTGGGGGCTGGAAGAGGGGATTACGGCCCTAGAGGGCGCATGTGGTGGGGACTTGGGATCCTGGAGGGGGACCTGGGACCCTGGTGTTGATAATTGGGGTCCTGGGTGGGGATCGGGGCTCTAGATGAGAATATGGGCACCCAAACTCATGCGGAATCCTGGTAATGGGAAACCTATGCCCACAGGGTCATTACATTACAATAATAACGCTTGCTCTGTTTTATTCATAATCAATTATCAATAGTCAATGATCAATAATCGGATCGATACCATTAGAGTACAGAAATATCTCATCCAATTGTTTATTAGAATCCATATCAAGACTTCGTTTATTAGACATTATCTCAGTTCAAACTCACTTTTATTTTTGAACAACATTCTTGGCAAACAAAACTTGGACGTATTATAGGGTTATAGAACATTAAAAAAATGCTGGTACCTGGGATCATTGTCCTATGTGTTTCTTCAGACTGTATACACCTATGCTACTCACTCAGAATACTTTAAAAGGCTGGGGCCGAAGAAAATAAGAATTTCATTTTCTTGCTTAACCCTTTTTCTTAAGAAGTTAACTAAAAAAGAGGCTTCTGGAAAAAGAACCTTTCAAAGAGCCATATTAATTTTAAGACCAATAAGTTCCTATATCAATTTAAAACTTTAAAATAATGCATAGTCCCCTGCTTTTGTGGTAAAACTCTGAAATCATTTTACATTCTTTTTAAAAAAAATTGATTAAAATTTAATTAAGAAAGGGTTTCAGGGAAATGAAGTTCCCAAAGAGCTATTTTAGTCTTAATACTGATAAATCTCTCTAATAAAATAAAACTTTCAAAAAAACTCTTACTGCCCCCTTACATCCCTAAATTTGCCAATTGCATAAATGTAAACTGCTATTATACCCAGTGCTTCTACTATTCAATTTCAATTTACCCCGTTTTCATATCAAATTGCCCTAAATTTCCCTGTATTTAGGTTTGATTTCTCCCTATTTTGCTCCTTAGAAAAAAGGGATATTTTGCCTTACATCTTCATACAATCTACACGAAAAAAAAACATAGCGCAGGATCAAATTGTTATTTTTTTTACTTCAGATAATTATAAATATATCATCTTTTACACTACCGATAAGACATAAAAAAAAGTTCATTGAAGTGTCATCTGCAGCACTTCATCGCACGTAGCGTTTGCCTTCGTCTTGAAGCTGGCGACACCTTTCGGTATGCTGACAGTTGATGAAGTTCTATCTTCGTTTTTCAACTAGTAATTGACTCGAATAAGTAATGCTAGTGTGACATTCTGGACAATATTTCGGATGCCTGTTTCGGTTAATTTTCGGAGACTAAACAAACGCTCAGCTGGTACATTGCTAAAAGGTAAAGAGAAGTTCCGTAATATGCACTTTCGCAATTCCGGGTACTTCATTTTGCCACTACAAGTTTTCAGACTAAATATCTTCATCCAGTGCTGCAAAACTGATAGGTCTTCAACTTGGGCATCTCCCAAACGAAGCTCAGTGGCATCAGTCATTGCCTGTGACCTCTATTCTACGTCTGTTTTCTGGAGCCAAAACAATTCTCTTAGAACAGGCAATCTTGCAAATTGTGACCTTAGAGGTTTTTGCTTCAAATTTCTTGCATTCCTTGGTTCAACCAAAGCCAAAATGTCATAAATTGTGTCTTCAAAATTGAAACGGTCTTGGATCTGCTTGATTAGGACAATATAGTGTTTTCGACAAGACTGGTAAAAGAGATTAATATTATCACTTGGCTCTTGATTATCTACGAATTCTTGCATTGAATCGGTTGCACCTATTCCCATATATATTTGGTCTAATGGTAGGTACTTACTTAAAAGGTAAGGATCCAGGTCAGTTAACAAACCAACACTGCAGATGTAGTCCAGATTCGTGAAGTTAGACGCAACAATATTCACAAGTTTGCTGGGACATGCCTTTAGGGAGAGGAGAAGTGGAAGCTTAGATTGGAAAACTGTGTTGAATTTGTTGGAGAGACCGAGAGAGTAATTCATGAATTCAACGTATGGCTTTATCAACTTGCTTTAAAATGTTAACAAGATTGTCATTGGTCGCAGTTGAGTCGTCAAATATGATTGATATGAAATACTGATTAAGATCAACCCGATGCTCAATAAGCCTCTTTATTCAGGCCAAATGGGATAACCAATGGGTCTGTCCTGGTGCAAGAATTGAGAGTGTTTTGCATTAAAATTACTCCTGAAACTTAACATACTTATCTCACCTAGAAGCGCTTCTGGAAAAGGGGTCATAGATATTTCGTGCCATGTCTTCTAGTGTCTTGGGAAGTGACGAGCATGCATAGGATGAACATAAGTGAATAAGATGATATTCAAGATACGGTGCATCATGACTTTCATTGGCGTTGAAGCAGATCTATTGGCTCCAACATGACGTTAGTAGTATCTGCACAAAATCCAAAAATATTTTCCCAGGGAATTTAGATGTTTCTCACTAAAAAACACTACAATGATAGCTATTTATTTATCATCAGTACACTCAGTGGTCTCATCAATTATCACGGAGAAAAAAGCAGTTTTGAGCAACTCGACTAACTGGTTGTGCAGTACCAAAGAAAAATTATGTCGCAAAATGTTGTAACTTTCTGTTTACCCAGAGTGACAACTGCTAGGGCCTGGTCTTTTGGAAATAATTTTCGTAGGAGAGGGATCAAGCTGTCGGCAAGACGTAATGGCAGATTATGTTCTGCCGAAAATATGCAAATGCGCTCTTCAAATTTCTTTAGAATTACTGCCTACATTCAGAAGTTTTCAGTGCTGCCAAGGCCAACCATTATCTGAATTTCATTGCTTGCTTTTATATGCTACTTGGTCAGATCATGCCGGGTCAACTCTGATTTCCCATAATGCTCATACTTCAAACAGAACCTACAGTAAGTTATATAAGTATTTTTCTTTGACTGGTTTGATACTCTTTTATCTATCTAATGTTTTAACATTGGTAACTGAAGCCACTTGTGAACAAACTTTTGGTCGAATTTTTTTCTTTTGGGAATTCTTAAAATTTTTACTTTACCCAAGATTTCCCTGAAAATCCTTACTTTACCCCAGATTTCCCTTTATCCGTAAATTCAAAATAAGTGTCCCTAAAAGAAGTGATTTCTCCCTAGAATAGGGTAATCTCCCTAAGAGTGGAAGCCCTGATTATACCCCTCCTATTCAAATAAGTAGACAAAATGAAACTTCTTGCTGGTGCACAAAATACTTCACTTACAAAGGGGTGTGGTCTAAAAAAAAGAACTTCATATTCTTGCAAACCCTGTTTTTTAGGAAATTAATTGAAAAGGGATTCCAGAAAAAGAGCTTTTCAAAGAACCATATAAATCTTAAGACTAATAAGTGTTTTTAATAAATAAATACTTTTTACGTAGCGCATAGTACCCCTGCTCTAGACGTAACATTTCTATATCATACTAAATTGTTTAAAAAGACGCATGTTGCAAGAACTTAACACTTTCTGAAATAATCAAGTTCTTATCCCCAAGAAAAAGAAAATATCGTTATGTAAAACCTGTCCCCTTTGTTGATTGTGTAAGGGTTTTGCATTATTTTAATGTCTTGAATAAAAGTGTACTAGAAAATGCTTATCTAGACCACAAGAATTTGCTCAGGATTAAGAAAAGTTCAAGTTCTTATCATAGTTTCAACCAGATGTTATAGAAAGTTACTCGGAGACAACGTTGTGAAAATTCTCCTATTATCAATACAATGTTTTAAAGAAGTGCATATTCCCTATACAAGGTTGCCACAAGCCCCCTATTACCTATCCAATGTTCCTGATAGATAATTCGAGGTATCTATGTTCCCTTTTTGGCTGTGCCTATAAACTTTTTTATTTCACTGAAAATGACGTAATTGTTCTAATCTGTTATTCTTAGGTGTGACTAAGCCTGGATCTTCAGAAACTTGGGATCGAATTTCGGCTACCAGTAGAGAAGGTAGAGGGAGGGAGTCTCAGTAAAACTTAGGCTCACTCTCCAAATCCTATGTTAATCAACCTAATCAAATTACGACTTCTGCGCTTATTTTTTTATAGCCTTCTTTCTTGGTGAAGAAAACATCTCATTGGAAATCTCCCTTGGACGTCTCTATTTACGCATCCTTTCAGACCTCCCTGCTCGAAACCTCGTTTGTGTTTTCAAAAATTGGCTAAATATTCATAGTCAGACTTACAGATATCTTTTCTGGTAGAAAATATCCCAATAGCACAGAAGTTTAACTCTTTTATAAAAGATCAAATTAAAGTTTCCAAATTTATAAATTAGGCAATGAGATAAAAACATTCTAAGACCACACTAGCTATACGTGACGTCTGAAACAAAGAAAAGAAAACAATAAATGAAAAATCAAATCAAACAGCCTAGAAAAATGAAGGCAGTGTCAGCCAGTAGAACAATATGAAGCGAAAATGAGCAGGCATTTCGAAAAGGACCTCTGTCAAGTTGTCCTCAGTGCAGAAAAAAAAAACGAAAAAAGAAATTTAACCTTTTTGATTATACTTCACACGAGACAAATACACACTGAATCAAACAAAGTAGAATAAATGAAAGACCATTGCAATTGCAAAGATTGTGCAAAAATTCTTTGCTTAGCAATAAATTTAGCTTGTCTACTGACTCGATTTTCATTAAAATTTTATTTGAAAATTTTTCAAAAAATTGTATTCGAATCTTTTAATATTGAGTTATTATAAATTGGACTAATGGAAAGATCCCCAGTCTCTCTGTTTATAGCAAGGTCTCTATTTATGTATTATTAAATCTCTATTGTATCTCTGAAACATTGTAGTAAGCCATTTACGTTAAATATTAATATTGCCTCCTCAAAAAGAACTAAATGATCTGAAGTTTTAGAAATCTCTGCTCTCAATTTATCCCTAAAATTTAAAATAAAAAGCAAAATGACAATTTTGATTCTGCTTTGACCCTCCACCTTTTTAAATTATACGCAATTTATTTCGTGTGCTTATATAAATAATGAGTATCTTTAAACCCAATAGGGCACATATTGCGGCTTTAGAACTGACATGAATAATAGATTTTTTTGTGCCATATATTTTAATCAGAGCTCTTAGAGGCTTTTTTTAGAGTTTGGGATTCTATTGTCAAGGATTGGTCCTTACTTACAGCGTCACAGTCTGTTGCTACGAGTGATTTGATCTGACTATCTCTTAAATGGCAAGGAGGCTACTACTTCCTTCTTCAAATCCTCTTTTTAGTATTAGAGTTTAATTTGCATATAAAAATACTTTGAAATTGATAATCATCGCTAAAAAACCCGTACTTCCAAACATTTATCAGCAGAGCGGGGGGGGGGGAGGAGGGCTGAAATACCAAAGGTTAATTACAGGGTCACCATTTCCACGGTTTGCAAGGCTAAATCTAGGAACAAATCTTTTTTATAGGGATGTGTCCAATGGACGCTGACAAGGGGGCTTGATGGAAAAGTGCATTGGGAAAGAAGAAGGCACTAAGAATGTACATAAATAGGAAAATGAGAAAGATATCCAGTAAAATGTCGGTAGAACAAAACTTCTGGTTGCCATTAACCGCGGAAAATGCCCTGGTGGTACTCATGCCCCTCACATCGCTTATTCTCTATTGTGCCGTTAAGCATATTGACGTCATCTTTTATTTTCAAAAAAAAATTATTTTTTGCAATAAGAGGATTGCTATCATCCAACAACGCCCATGTTACAAGCGTAGTCCAAAATCATTGTTAGGAACCAAGAAGGATTATTGGTTAATCTATATCTGCTCCTCCCGAAAATAGGACTTTCTATGTGCATTTGCTGGCTGCCAGAAAATTTCGAAGTTTGGGCATAAAAACGCACTTTTGGTGGCTTCAAGCATACTCTCCCCGCCTACTTATTCTCCTTCATAATGACTGATGAAAAATTATACACCACTGCATAAAATTTTTTTGAAGTTTAAATGAATCAACTTAGTTTTTGGCTGAATTTGCTGTTTTGCGTTAAAAGAGGTTTTTTTAGGTAGCAAAGGAGATCACAGTACAACGAAGTGGAATTTTCTGATTTTCTGTCGTTTTGTGGTGTAAAACAACAATTTTGGCTTTCGGATTTCCAAAATGTCGTGAAGTGAAAATAATTTTGATAATAATATTTAGTTCTTCGAAAAGTAATTTAAGCCGTGCACTTCTTCAGGGACATTGTAATAATTATTATTCTTGCAGCATTATTATGTGAATATTAATCTTGAATTTAAAGTCCAATAGTTGATGGGGAGGGGTTAGCAGCCTCTCTCACTCTCAAGAGAACCTTGAATTACACAGTTTGCAATAGAAACTGATAGCAAAGAGAAGCCCTTGTTTAAAAGAAACTGAAACTCACAATTTATACATCAACAGAAATAAATATCAATGATGATTCTAAATTATCACGCAAGATAAATTGGGTAGTCTCAGAAAATGGTTTTGAATACATCTAAAAGGTTTGAAGCATTGATAAATGTATACAATAAGCTTTAACTTGTATATGAACAATAAATCTACTATCTTCAAAAGTATAAAATCTCTGTTTTCCACGGAAGGATGGAGTTACATTCATTCTATTTTTCCGAGATCATATAGAATGGGTAGTCATGGATTATCAAAAGATGACTCTTTCAAATGGCAGTTTAAAGTTTTTTACTGTTTTTGAGCCAAAAAACAGACATCATGCCATAGTAAAAGTGCCAATTTCTGGTGTTTCGTCCGGTAAAACAGCAATTGTGACCCGGAAAGGACCATAATGTTACCCAATAAAATATTACACTATTGAAAGGACATCTATAGCGTGCTTAATTCTTAGAGGTCACACTGGCGTAGTGTAAAACTAGCCAAAAAAATAGCGGAATTGCTAAAAGTTATACGAAATGTTAAACCGTTTATCTAATTAAACTTACTATTATGTTGCATTGAATAGTTGCACACCAGTTATTAGAGAGAAAACCAGTAGTCCTAGATTTTGAGATGAATGGTATGTTAGACCTCAGAAGTGTTTTTCGGCATTTATTTTCAAACGTTTCTTGAGAGGAGCTTCAGATGCATTATATGAGTTCTGATGAAAATGGGTTGAAACCTTGAACCTCCCTTTATTTGGAAGAATAGATATATAAATGAATGTAGGGTGAATTGTGCAGTATGTGCGATGAAGGGGTCAAAGTTTCTCTATTGTTGCGGAAAGATAATTTACTATGTAGATTTCCATTTAATGTTCAGAAGCGAACACATTAGAGCTTGTTTTCTTAAAGATATGCTAAGGAAGTACAAGGCTTAATGTAAGGCTTAAGCTTTAATCAGGTTCTAGCCCCTTCATATGTTAAGATAAGCTTGTATATACTATTGAAAACAAGCAAAAAATGAATAAAAGCAAATCTTTTTGGAATTAAAGGAATTAACAAAATTAAATTTAAAATCGGCATAAACTGTCCAGTAATTAATGAGACTGCCTCCCCTTAATTTCCTGCTGTTTGTGCTAAAGTATAGATTTTTTCTTCATTGCTTCAAGAATGAATGCTCTAAGGCAAGGGTCGGCAACCTGTTTTTGTAAAAGGGCCAAAAGTTTACGTCGGGATATTACGCGGGCCGCACTTAGGTCGCATGTCATTACAATGTAGTGCATTATTGTAGGTATTATATTTTATATTTTAATTACGTTTATTGTAGTTAATAAAATCAATGAGATTTTCAGTGTTGCATTTGACTCCAAGTTGTTTTTTTTTACACTGGCTTGCATTTTAGTTATAGAGACTTGTAATCTTGCGTCTAAATGTATGTCCGATAAGCGAGAACAGTGTTTATTTTTCGATAATTCAGAATTGGAAACGTTTGCTCAAAAATATATGTACTACCAAACATAGTAATTATTTGCTCAGCAAACCTTTTTAATTCCTTGTAGTTTCCAGAAGGCAAACCTCCATAGAAATTCACAAAGTTGATCTTTTCCTTAAAAGCTATTTTAAGTGTGGTATCACTTTGAAATCTATCACGTTAATTTGCAAATCATTTTGTACATTACTGATATCCAATATCCATCTTACATGTGATCTTTGTGAAATCAGAAACTTGGTTTTGAGAGTCAGTTTGAAGTTTTACTTTCCATTTTTAGTATTTTGCTAAACAAAATTTATGCCAGCTTCTTCTACTGCTTTTTTGCAATTTTGAAAATGATCGATGGTTGAATATATCCTTGAGGTGATTAATATATTTCAAAAATAGATCTTGACTGATCCAACCCGATGGTAGGACTCCACCTGCTACCTTTTTGCGTTCCTAAGATGCCGCAATATGCCCTCATGACAAACTGGACGGACATAGTCTTTCGATTTAGTTCTACATCCCCGATAACATGCTCTGAAAGTTAATTTGCAAATCATTTTGTACATTACTGATATCCAATATCCATCTTACATGTGATCTTTGTGAAATCAGAAACTTGGTTTTGAGAGTCAGTTTGAAGTTTTACTTTCCATTTTTAGTATTTTGCTAAACAAAATTTATGCCAGCTTCTTCTACTGCTTTTTTGCAATTTTGAAAATGATCGATGGTTGAATATATCCTTGAGGTGATTAATATATTTCAAAAATAGATCTTGACTGATCCAACCCGATGGTAGGACTCCACCTGCTACCTTTTTGCGTTCCTAAGATGCCGCAATATGCCCTCATGACAAACTGGACGGACATAGTCTTTCGATTTAGTTCTACATCCCCGATAACATGCTCTGAAAGTTCCAACGTACCCCTTTTTTTCCTGGGATATTGCACATACACCTTTTTGACAATGTGAATATGTATTTTACCTTTTGATTTAGTTTTACTCCCCATCTAGTCTCCCTGAAAGTTGAAACTTAATACCTATGCTGTTACCTATGCTGTTCCTGAGATATTGTATCTAGGCTCTTTTGACAACCTGAATGTACTTAAACCCTTGTGAAAAAAAAATATAATTGCAAAATCAAGGTGTAATTTTTTTTCTTTTGAATGTTTTGCCGCAAGATGACCAGATAATTTGGCTTTCATTTGGTACCCCAAGCACTAAATTTTATGAAATGAAAAATAAATAACAAAGAAAATCTAATGACAAAATATTTTTGGGGTGTATTTCCCAAACTTTGAGATAGGTTTGGTCAAAAAACAAAATTGTAAGCTAATATACCAAAATAATTGATCTGAACTGGATGGTTGAACATCAGACTAACTATACTGGATTAGGCTTACGGATTTTTTCGAGAATACTAGATTGTATCCCCTTTCACTTCGTTGTGTATTGGTATGGTGAATAATATGGTCCGTCAAGTGCATTGTGGCGAGGGTCTTGGGGGCCGCACCAATACGCATCAGAGGCCGCATGCGGCCCGCGGGCCACAGGTTGCCGACTCATGCTCTAAGGCAATGGGAATGGGATAGATACCATTTTTGACAATGCCTTAAGAATAGAAGAGCTTATTCATGCGCATTTCCTTTGAACAATTAAATTCTCAGCTCTGATTTTTTTAAAGGTAATAAGTGAATAAATACTTACAATTAAAAACTAACTATATTTGTTACTCACAACAATACTTTCTATAAATCACAATATAGCAGGGATGCTTAGGAAGGCAGTCCCTCTAAGGTAAAAGGATAATTTCAGTTTGTTTCAAAGTTACAAGGCAGCTGTTTATTTCCATTTGCAAAAAAAAAAAAATTAACTCAGACATTACAACAAATAAATTGGCCACAGTATTGAACATCATATACTGCAGTATAATTAACAAAGATTTACTTTACTTTATGTAGTAACATCTGCACTTCATTTTCATTTTTGATATGTCCACTTTCTTCAAACATAATTAACAAAAGCAATGAATTAAGTCTAAGAGTAAAAATTATATCAGCTTATAATATGGTACCTATTCATCCGAGGAAAAGTAAACATTGGGAAACTTAGACTTCCTTATCCATGGGAACTCTTCTATCAATAGTCTCTTTTAGATTCCTTGGTAACTGCGTAGCTGTAAAAATATCTTAGAAATTTATATAATTCGGAGCTTGCTAGGTAAAAATGGTTGAATAAGTGAAATTTCCTATTACACTTTTTTTTAGGAGTTTACAACTTTAAACCTTAGCATCTTTAGTATCTTTAGTTTCATATCTTTAGTTTTATTACTATTTGTGTTGCAGGGGCGATACTTCGGTTTTGTCCTTTTGATTTATTTTTCTTAGTTTGCCGATTTGAGGTTATAGTAGGCAGCGCGCTAGCGCTGCCTAAGTAAAGAATGATGTGGGCACAATGTGTTGTTTTTGTTGTTTTTTTTTATCCATACCCAGGCACTTCATATCGAAGGAGTTGTCGTAGAAAGTTTGAAAAGGGCTCATTCGCTTTCAAATTGGAGTGGCTAGTGCCCTTTTTAATAGTCGAAAGTGATTGGAGGGCAACTAGCCCCCCCCCCAACGCCCATCATTCCCCCAAACACATCCAATCAAGATTTTTAGATAGCCATTTTGTTCAGCGTAGTTGATTTCCAGATAGAAAATATCTTTTTGAGGAGGACACTCCTCCACAACCCTCGGGGAAAGGGTTTTAAGTTATGCCCTGGGGGCATATAAGGTTTTTATAGAAGGCGTTGTCATAGAAACTTCAAAAAAGGCTCATTCGATTGGAAATTCAAAGGGATAGTGCCCTTTTTCATAGTCAAAAGTGATTGGAGGGCAACTAGCCCCTCCCCCCTCAAGCCCATCATTCCCCCAAACACATCCAATCAAAATTTTGAGATAGCCATTTTGTTCAGCGTAGTTGATTTCCTGATATAAAATATCTTTTTGAGGAGGACACTCCTCCACAACCCTCGGGGCAAGGGTTTTTAGTTATGCCCTGGCGGCATATAAGGTTTTTATAGAAGGCGTTGTCATAGGAACTTCAAAAAAGGCTCATTTGATTGGAAATTCAAACGGCTAGTGCCCATTTTAATAGTCGAAAGTGATTGGAGGGCAACATGCCCCCCCCCCTGCGTCCATCATTCCCCCAAACATATTCAATCAAAATTTTGAGATAGCCATTTTGTTCAGCGTAGTTGATTTCCAGATAGAAAATATGTTTTTTAGGAGGACACTCCCCTACAACCCTCGGGGCAAGGGTTTTAAGTTATGCCCTGGGGGCATATAAGGTTTTATAGAAGGCGTTGTCGTAGAAACTTCAAGAAAGACTCATTCGATTGAGAATTCAAAGGGCTAATGCCCTTTTTAATAGTCGAAAGTGATTGGAGGGCAGCTAGCCCCCCCCCCACGCCCATCATTCCCCCAAACACATCCAATCAAAATTTTGAGATAGGCATTTTGTTCAGTGTAGTTGTTTTCTAGATAGAAAATTTGCTTTTGAGGAGGACACTCCCCCACAACCCTCGGGGCAGGGGTTGTAAGATATGCCCTGGGGGCATATAAGATTTTAATAGAAGGCGTTGTCATAGAAACTTCAAAAAAGGGTCATTCGATTGGAAATTCAAAGGGCTAGTGCCATTCATAATAGTTGAAAGTGATTGGACGGTAACTAGCCCCCCTCTCACGCCCACCTTTCCCCAAACACATCCAATCAAAATTTTGAGATAGGCACTTTTTTCAACGTAGTTTAAAGTTCTGGAAATTAGGTCTTTGAGGATGACAACCCCCTCACAGCCCTCAGGACAAGGATTTTAAGTTATGCCCTGGGGGTATATACAGTTTTTATAGAAAGCGTTGTCGTAGAAACTTCAAAAAGGGCTCATTTGATTAGAAATTGAAATGGCTTGTGCTTTTTTTAATAGTCGAAAGTAATTGGAAGGCAACTAACACCCCTTCCACGTCCACCATTTCCCCAAACACATCCAATCAAAATTTTGAATTAACCATTTTGTTCCACGCAGTTAAAGTTCAGGAAATTATACCTTTGGGTAGGACACTCCCCTCACAGTCTTCAGAGCAAGGGTTATAAGTTATGCCCTGGGGGCATATAAGTTTTTATTGAAATCTTTATCGTAGAAACTTGAACAAGGGCTCATTCGATGGAAATTCAAAGGTCTAGTGCCCTTTTTAATAGTCGAAAGTGATTGGAGGGCAACTAGCCCCCCTCTCTCGCCCACCTTTTCCTCAAACACATCCAATCAAATTTTTTAGATGGCCATTTTGTTCAGTGTTGTCGATTTCCAGATAGAAAATTATGTTTTTGAGGAGGACATTCCCCCTCTTACACCCTTCATTTCCCCAAACACATTCAATTAAAGTTTAGAGATGGCCATTTTGTTCAACGTAGTTGAAAGTTCTGGAAATTATGTATTTAAAGATGACAAATTCCCCAGATTCCCCAGGGCGAAGGTTTTAAGTTATGCCCTGGGGGTATATAAGGTTTTTAATAATAGAGTTGTCGTAAAAAATTCAAAAGGGGGTCATTCAATTGGAAATTTAGAGGGCTTGTGCCCTTTTTAGTAGTTGAAAGTGATTAAACGGTAACTAACCCCTCTCTCACGCCCACCATTCCCCCAAACACATCCAATCAAAACTTTAAGATAGCCATTTTATTCAACGTAGTAGAAAGTTCTCGATGATGCCCTTTTTGACAGTCAAAAATGATTGGAGGAAAACTAATCCCCCTCCCACGCCCACCCTCCCATTTGACTTTATGTTTAAAAACTAAATGTTGCCGTAAGATTAAATCAAAGTGCAGTGTGTTAATGCTAATTCCCAATAAGGCATCTCCGCAGTATCCCAAGAACGACTGAGGATTTTATGTTCAAACTTTTGGGGCTGCTTCTGTTCTTAAGATTTAACCAAATCAAAATAGCGTAAGTGTATCCAAGCTATCAAAGAAAGTAAACATATTTTTTTCCGAATGGGTATCAAGTTTTCCATTTCAGGTCAACTAGACGAAATATGAAACTAAATTAAACACTTGTATTTGTGTCCAGATTTTTAAGAGGGTGTATGTTGTTAAAAATTAATGAAAATTTTTCTCCAGCATACAAATAGCAGGCCAAACTATAAATCTTTAAAAAACGAAAAGATTTAGAGTATTATTTTCTTTTTCTCTGAAAAGACTATGTCAATATAAAACGAACAGAAGTTAATTAAAAAAACTTTTTCCACAAAATAAGTTTTTCAAAGAAAAGTAAAGAATTCCATTATACAAAAATGAGCAAAAATAAAATCAAATAATCTACCAAGCGTGAAACTACCACAAATCAGCATCGATAAATAAATGAAACCCAAAACGAACAGAAATTACAATAAATAACCGAGTCAAACTCAAAACGAGCAGAAATTAACATAAGTTGGGCTCAAAACCCTTTTGCCTTCCCAAGGCCAGATCATAATTTTCACTTTACTGAAAAAAAAATACAAATGAATGTGTATTGTCAGTTTGATATACATATACTGATATTTAGTAATCAAAATCTTAATATTATTTGATTTATTAACGTTATAAAAGTAAAAACATTTATATTTTTTCAGTAAAGCGCAAATTATGATCTGGCCTTGGGAAGGCATAGGAGTTTTGAGCCCAACTTATGTTAATTTCTGCTCGTTTTGAGTTTGACTCGGTTATCTATTGTGATTTCTGTTCGTTTTGGGTTTCATTTATTTATCGATACTGATTTATGGTAGATTCACGCTTGGTAGATTATTTGATTTTATTTTTGCTCATTTTTGTTTACTGGAGTTCTTTACTTTTCTTTGAAAAACTTATTTTGTGGATTCTTTTTTTATTAATTACTAGAAAATGAAGAGGATCTAATATCCATGGTTTTTACGGAAATTGTCGACCTCAAACCGGACTGATGAATATGACATTATTTGGCAAGCGGTGTATAATTAAAGCCTCGAGTCAAAAAGGACGCTTTTCACTAGCCAACAGTGTATGAGGTAAAGTGTAGTTTAATAGTCCGGCATGGAGAGGACTATCTGAAGTTGTGCACCTAAGCTCTCGTTCTATTGAGCCACGTTTTGCTTTCGACTGGAAAGTTCCATTCTAGCAGACGGATCTAGTTTCAAGTTGGACTAAAAATAAATAGAAAAAAACTTTTAAAAGACAACGTTTTACAAATGGACTAAAAAGGGGAAAATAAATTTTTCGGTTCTAAAGAATATTTTTGATGTACATACTTCAAAATTTTCCGAATATTTTGAACGTTGTCAACTGTTTTACTCAAACTTGTAAAAATTTCCAAAAATTTAAACGTGTTGCGCATTTTCATTCCACTAACTATTGATATTTAACTATATGCACACTACGCTTAAATTTTTAGAAAATTTTTACAAGTTTGAGTGAAACAGTTCACAACATTCAAATATTTGGAAAATTTTGAAGTAGGCACATCAAAAATGTTCTCCTGTGAGACTTGTGCTTTTGCTGATTACTATAATGAAGAGAGTAAATTATGCAATCTGTGTAAATTGCATAGAGGATATGCAGTGCAAATTAAAGACTGTATTTCATCTCTTGAATAGATTTGTGACTCTCATAATAGAGGATTCTTATGCTCCAATTGTCACTATGATAAATGTGATCAATGGAAAAATACCTACCCTGGCATGATTGCGAAAAACCCTAAACGTGAGTTCAGTTTATTTTTAAGAGACTGGTATCGTCGTGGTTTTAAATTGTTTAGGGTAGAAATACCTGGTCTACCCTTTAATTGCTGGAATAATCAAAGAGTCTGGTTTTTACGACATCGCTGTGAAGCTACTGGCTACTTTTATTATAAACATACAATTTTTTATTTGGCTGTTACAGGAAGTGATTTTTGAGATGAGAATTTTGTATGTGGCATTGCTTCAAATAAGCAAATTGAAACACGAGAATTTTATAATATGTATCAGAGTAGCATTATTGACTTTACAAAGAGATTTAATAAAAATGAAGTTAAACTATACTTTAGAAAATGTTACCCTGACTTTGCATGTCAAGATGAATGCAAGTTGAATCCCAATGAGCTGGTGCCACTTATCGTTTCTGATGGTTGCCTATACTTAGAAGAAGAAATCTAAAAAGCAAAAAGGTGTTTTCTATATATACAAATTTTATTCATAAACAAATTTACCTACATTTTTAAGGCATTTCACTTTTGGGGAACTGAAATTTATATTATAGAGGTGCCTATGCTTTTATGATTATACAAAACTAGTGCTTTACGGAAAACACAAAAGTCAACTATAAAAAACAGGATTATTGATTTAAGAGTCAAAAGTGAGTATGTAGCCTGACAAAACTAAACGAATCTATAAAGCTTAACATAGCGTTACACCAGTTGTGACATTAGTAAATTTCAGTATACAATTAAAATTATCTTAAAAACATAAGTGTAAAACTAAATATTTTCAATAACCGCGAAGTAATTGAACAGCATACAGAAATATTGGATTGATTTATCAAGCAGCATTTTGGTCTCACCAGCTATAATACCAATAGTAGGTAATATACAGTCTTAAATTGTAAGAAATATGATTTAGTATCACTTGAAATAAAGATCAAATAAAACATAATATGAACTCTGGAAATCCGATTATTTCTCTCTATACAAGAGTGAATTTCAAGCTATGATACAAATTCTAAGGCTAGTCTATAGACCTAATACTATCAAGATGGCCTTAATTTGAAATTGTGTAAAAAAGAATCATGACATTTCCTTTTAAGAACCAAAACGAGAGCCAGTCATGGAACTGAGCCATTGTGCAGAATTGATACCAAATTAAAGTTAAAAAAAAGGAAAATCCTAAAATGGATTGGTGCTTTATCTTAAAAGGGATTGATCCTAAAAGGGGTTGATAATATTTTGATTCTATAAAAGGTGTCCTTAATTGGTTTGCTTTTACTGTACCGAAACTCCTATGTTATTTTGTGTTTTCAGTAAAGCGCTAGTTTTGTGTTATTATAAAAGCATAGGGAAACATAATTATTTGGTTTATTTGTACTAGTTATATTAATGTATATTAAATAGACTGTGAAGTAATAATTTTTGTCTGTTTTAAGTTTCAACTTCGCTCTTTGCTTCCCTTGGAAAAGCTTTGTTTTTTTAAAAATTAATCTCTGTTCGTTTTTGAATAAAATTTAACGCAAAAACAACGCTGCCATGATCTTTTTTATTTATACGGAAAAATGAATGCTCGTTTTAAGTTTTGATGTCACTTCTTATTTTCAGTTGAAAACTTATTTTTAATATAATTTCTAATTATCACCTATCTAGGGGAGATAAGACAGCTCTAAAAAATACTGCAAACAACCTTAGCAGCTAAGAAAAATTTTAGTCTATAACATGAAGTTCATTATCCATACTTCACAAAACAATACATGTTTTTCAGGAATGTTTGTTTTTCGATGAGAAAAAAGCTGTTTTTACTCGGCCGACTTCGCCTGAAAAAGCCATAATGAAGACAGGGCTTTATAAACCACCTACTGACTAGCAGAGACTAGAAGGCTTCTATAACAAAAGAAAGCTGTTTAAGGGTTCATTTAAAAGCTAATATTGACACTTAATTGCTTTTTATAAATGTGACTTGATAGCAAATTCCCACAAAGTTCACTTTTGGTTGTTTCCCCTTCTTTTTTAAATGAAACAAGTACCTTTTCCAATGAAATGACCAAAAAAAGATGATTTCAAAACCTAGGCAAGAGCAAAAACTAAGGGGGCCAGGAAGTCTCTTCCCCTCAATTACCGCCGTTAGAACTAGCACACAGACTTCATCACGGAGTGAAATTTGAAGGTTCAATTCAAAACTATTTATCAATCAAGCTTAATTTTTGGTAGATTTTCAGTTGAAAAGTTGTTAGTTTTAGTTAATTTGCTTTCGCAATAATCTTTTACTTTTAATATGACTAGTTGATTTATGAAACTTACTAAGAGGGTCTGGATGGGGAGTATATGCGAGGGGATCTTATAAGCCTCTAGTTAAGGGCTTTGGACTATAATTACTGCAATGGTACAGTTTTATGCTTCCAAACTCTTCCACTTAAGAAGTAGTACCAAAAGTGCAGTTTTTAGTACTATTTGGCACTTTTGGATGGTAAAATTAGTAAAAAGAACATAGATATGAGTAATACGTTTAAAATCTGCCTTCCTGGGATATGCCTTAAAAATGAGTGCCATAAAACATCACTTTTTAAAGTTCTGCTAGCCCAATAGCCCCACACTGTAAAAAAAAATCGTTTGAGATTCAACAAAAATTGTTTGTGATGTTTATCAACAACAGAATTTGAATTTCAACTGCTGAAATTGAATATTGGAGACCATTTTGGAATTCCAAGGTCATTATTGAATTTCCAATTTGCTGAGAAACAAAAATGTTGAATTTCCATGCCCCAATTGAATTTTCAAATTGTTGACAAAACAACATGTGGGATTTTAAGATCCTTATTTGATTTCCATTTTGTTTGCTAGATTTCCTGTTCTTTTATTGGATTTCCATCACTAGCGTTGTTCAATTTTCTAGATCTACAGTCTGATATCTAGTGCTCAGGATTTAGTTTCCCTTTTTCTTTCTGAAGCATCAATAAACAATGAAATAATCTCATTTATTTTACAAGAAAAGAAAATTACAACAAAAATTTCTCCCAGATATTATGACATCTCTTAACGGCTGCACTTTTTATGGTGGAAATCGGTAAATCAATGGCGCAGTAGCAGGCTGGCAGAAGAAATTTGAGCAAGATATATCTTCCAATCAGGAAAACAGTGACACTCAGACCTGAAGTGAAGATGAACTCAAATCGAGGCACAAATAAAAGAAAGACTTTCCACCTTTTTTCTACCTCTAGAGGTGAACGGCTGCAATAATAATGCCACGAATCCTGTCTTTTCTGAATACCTTTGACGTACTTATCATATCTCATCAAATCTCTTGTTTATAACCTCATAAAATCTGTGTATTATAAAATTGAATCCTTGCAAGTCAGATCTTCTGCTTAGATAAAGTCCAACAAAATTGTTTTCAGCTTCACAACTTTGCTCAATCCCAATTTATAAGGTTTTAAAGATATGCAAATACGTTTACTAAATTTTGAAGAAAAAAACATTGATATGGCTAAAAAATTCCTCTCAAATAAAAGTAATTGCACTTTTGGAACTAAACCTTGAGAAAAAGAAACTGATAGCTAAGAATTAAGGTAAAATGTTGTTTTGTCAAAATTTCAATAAGTATAGACCTGTCATGTAGACAAATTTAAGGACCCTCTAGAGGGAGAAGAACTGGAGGTAGGTGCTTCAAAATACCTTCCCGGCACATACTTTGATACTTATGTACTATCTGGAACGCATGCGCTATATTATATGGGGAAGATACGGGTTTCTTTCGAAATGGGTTTCTTTCAATAGAGAAATGGATTGTAAAGCGTGGTTTATTATTGGGTTTACAATATTTAAACTATTGCTTTATGGGGTTTAGAGGAAAAAAAAGTACCTAGGTTTGATTAGGTTAGGTATTTAATATATGCTATACTCTACCCCCCACCCACCCGCCTATGTGCAAATATATTGCCAAAATTTGTTTCTAAACTATTATATTTTTATCCTATTTTGTTTTACTTCATTAGCATCAACCAAAATTCATTTTTTAGCGCGTGTTCCAGATAGTACATAAGCGCCAATACTTTGGCCTGTAGGCCCATCCCTGAAAGTTTCATTTTCCTAACCTAACACCTTTCCAAGATAGCCAAAAGTAGCTAAAGTAGAATTGGTACTGTTCTATTAGCTGTAAGCCACGTAAGATAGATGATAAAAGAAACTAGTCAAACTGGTTCTCTCAACGGAGAAATGGATTGCAAACAGTGGTTTCTAGCTGCGTTTACAATATTTAAACTTAACTTTTTTGGGGTTTAAGGGAGAAAAAGGTACCTAGGTTAAGTTACGTATTTAATTTATGCCATGCTTTACCCCTCACCTCCCTAATGTGCAAATATATAACAGAATTTTGTTTCTAAACTATTACATTTTTATCCTATTTTGTTTTATTTTATTAGCCTTAACCGAACTTCACTTGTTGCATAGTTTACATCTACCAAACTTTTTTTTATTTATAAAAATTTGCTATCTTAAACATTTTGGGAAACATGAGACACAAGTTATCAATATTGATGAACTAAACTGAATTCTTACCGTCACAATCAGAATGTCTTCTCTCTCTGACCTGAATGCCCCCTAGGTAAAATCGTCGCTTCGTGGTTTTAAGGTCTTAATATTAAATCTACTTCTGTATTATACGTGTTTAGGTAGTTGAAGGAGATAATTTTTTTTGTCAAATTGATCTTAAATCATAACATTTGAAAACAAAATAAGAGGCAACTTAGGTCTTAGGAGGAGGTTTAGTTGCCCTCCAATCTTTAGGGTCGCTTAAAAAGGACACCAGAGCAAAAAAAACAACAAATAGAAACGCATCCGTGATCAGTCTTCTGGCAAAAACATAAATTCCACATTTATGCAGAAAGGAGATAATAACCCCCACAATAACATCTTCTGATGCGCTGAATCTAAAGGTCTGATTTACATTAAGATTTATTGACATTTTAGGGTGTTTCTCCCTTATTCAAAAATTAGAGTCCCTGTTTTCAAACCCCCTTTTTCTTCTGAGGCTTGGAGCCTTTGGTGGGTAAATATTAAACGTAATGAAATTTATATATTTGCAATCTGCATAAAAACCCAATTCTTATCAATTGTTATCAAACTTCCATCAGTGAGTGTCGGTTACAATTGAGGTGAGTCGCTCCTTAATTACAGTTTAACACTATGAACTGTTTGATAAAACTAATTGTACTAACGTCCTATTTTTTAATTAATCCTGTAGCAAACCGGAGTTTTTGAAGCACGATTAATGCTATTAAAGTGTAGTATTTTTGAGTCCAGTTGAAATGTGCACCATTTAGAAAATTTTCGTCCAGGGAAGAATTTTTTTAAACGCTTTTTGGGTGTCATTACAAAATGACGTTCATTGCAAAAACATAAGTTGTTCCCACAAAAAAATTTTCGTTATTAATTAGAAAAAATTGACCTCAGAAAGCGATATATTTTCACCGTTACTACTGTTAAGTTTAGGGTAGCATCTTAAGAATTTTTTTAAATACAGAAACTCACAAAAATGTATTTAAAAAAATGACTGTAAAAGTTAAAAGATAATATTTGTGCATAAATTTCTGCATGTTGATTTTGGCGACAAGAAGGCTTAACTTATTTCAAAGTAAAAATATATTTCCTTATTTTTATAATTATCTTTTTATACTCAAAATTCAATTAGCATTCCCCTTTTTCTGCTATAATTCAAATATTTGAATTGAACTTATACTGAACAAATTACTTTCAATGGTCCTATAGTCAAATTTAAAAAGATATTTAAGAAATTTCAAACTACTGTTGAAGCTCAACCGTATTGATTGATATAGCCTGCTTGTTATACAAGTAGGTTACAATGCCACCAGTACTGGTGTGGTAAGGTATGGGTGTGACCCTTTATTGGTGCAAGAAATGGTGTTACACCACTTAATGGAGGGAAAAGCCCCGGTGGCACCAAATTATAATGAGATGCCCGCGTCTACCACACTGGTTCTGTCAATATCGGGTTTTGTAATACCCAATTTACATTATACCCTGCCCTTGGGTATGATAACGTGATCAAGCGGTCAAATGGCCACTTTAAGGCCAAGAGTATACCCAACTCGGGTCACCACTAAAAATCTCTAACTCTCTCCTTGGAGGTAACGAACCCCATCTAAATATAATAATGACGGTATCTCGTAACTCTGTTCCTACCCTGTATGGGCTCCTGGAAAATTAGTACACAGTTTTTAGAAAATATCTTACTTGTAATCTTCTAAAGGTGACATATCACAAAAGGAATAGGCTTCCCCAAACGGGGTCTAAATGCAGACTAACTGAAAAATAATATTCATTTTGTACACAGGCTTTGCATTGGGGTGGACCTTCACTTGCCCCTGGCCAATCCTCTAAATACCCATTCAAAATCCATTCTATTTTTTCTTAACTTTACCTTTCAATGACTCAAACAAGGAAGTCCAAAATAGAATTTAGTTCAAAGCTCACTTATTGCGAAAGAATCTAACTTAGCAACCAGAATTCAACTTACGATTAAAAATTATCTTATACGCAAATATAATTACAGAAAAGAAAATGGGTCATTTATCTGAAAAGAAAAGAAACAGGTGTGGAACCCCAACACCTCTCCCCATAAGATAGATTACCACCCCCGCCCCACGATGGTCCACCCTTACAAATATAACACTTAACTTCAAAATCACCAAACTTGTCTGACTTCTGTTCTTCCTTCTTTTGTACATCTCCACTTCAGCTAACCATTGGCTTATGGCTTCACGACTATACCATCCCCTTGATATATATATATATATATGTATATATATATATATATATATATATATATATATATATATATATATATATATATATATATATATATATATATATATATATATATATATATATATATATATATATATATATATATATATATATATATATATATAATATATATATATATATATAGATGGTACAGCAAGTACAATTCAAAGCAAGTGTTCTCATAAATTTGCTCTGATGAAAAAGACTATGGAGCAAAATAGTTAAAGAATTTTTTTGTGATGGGACCGGACCGTCAATAATTGTAACACTTTTTGCGACCATTTTTCAATAGATTCAGCTAAATCATCAATAATCAACCACGAGTTTTGTGGAATACTAGTAAACACATCAAGTCTTTGTATAAATTGTTTGTGTGGGTCAATAATCTTTATTGTGTCATAAGATTCTTGCCATACACTATAGCAGTAATAGATATTTTTCAGATTCTCTAATAACATTTTATCACGATTTTGAATTATTTTCGTTAAAATTGTTGTTTTGTCGGACATGGACGGTCCGCAAAGAAAAGATCTGAATGATGTTTTAAATTGATACATACTCCTCCAATGTCAAAATGCAGCTAACCTAATCTAGCCACAATCTGTTGAATAATTACTCAAAGGAAATAGAATTCATGGTTTCTTAAATTATCGAATGCACTACAAAATTCTAAAATAAACACTTTAATATATTTACAATGGCAATTGAATATTTGAAAAAACTTGAATGTATTTACAATGAAAACATAAAAAATAAAAACTTGAATATATTTACAATAAACATTAAATCAGCACTTGAACATGGACAATAAAAATGCACCACCCCTGAAGGGCGGGCCTCGGCAAGTGCAGTGGCGACCAGAAGGTGCCGTAGCCAGGGTAACGACCGGAGGGTGTCGCGGTTGGGGCAGCGAATGAACAGCACTGCTGCCAGGGTGACGACTGGAAGGTTAAGCGGCTATTGCAGCGGACGAATGGTGCTGCGTTCAGGGCGGCGATATGATAAAATAAATAAACACTTAAAAATTAAACAATTGAAAATTACCACTTTGTGAAATGAAAAAAAAAATATAAATCAATATAAAAACACTTGGGAAAAATGACTAGACAAGAAAAGACAGTGCTGAGCTGGTGACAGAAAAAACGGCCCTCCTCCCCAAGCAGATGGCCCCCTCCCAAACTATAGAGTTTTCTCCAGACCAAGTTGTTTTCTATAATTTACGAATTCAACTCGATCTGAAGTCAGGTAGTGGCCATGTGGTAGTACCTTCACATCACCTGCACGTACTTAGACTTTGTCTCTATACAGTTATTATAAACACTCATGGTGAAATATTCCTTTACATAGTATGATGGCATCCTTTCAGACATTTGTGGTAGTCTCGTTCTTTAATTCCACATAGTACACCTTCGGACCTGGAAACACACCATGGGACACCAAATTACTCCCCGTCTCAGATTTTAATTTAAGGAACCGATTTGGGGTCTGGCGTTTCACCAGCTCTGCATAGAGGGACTCATCCCAGTTTATGTAATTCCTCCGGGAGCTAATGCACTCTCGATTTTCTAAATCGTGTAACCGATTATCTGTTTTAACTTTCAACAGGATTGAATTGGTTTCTCCAAAATACACCTGAACTGGTCATATCCCCGGCCATTGGCGCTTACACACATTGTAATAAAACTCCGTCATGAGTTTTTTCGAAATTTCTAAAATGGCACTGCCAGCGGCAATGTTTTTATTGAATACTACATTTCTTTTCTTTCTGTGTAAAAGGACCATATTGGAGTCTATGATCATGAATGATGTGAAGTTTGGATCCGCAATTATTTGGGCACAATCTTTTGGGTTGATTACAACGTCACAACGACTCCTGTTGTGCACACTCTTACACATTTTACCAAAGGCCGAATTTAAAATGAGTTTAACGATTTCTTTTTCGACCTTTGTTTTTGTTTGAGACTGTCTATTGACAAAAGTGTCAACAAACGTCTTCCTATAAGGCTTTAAGATCAAACTGGAGGGCTCTATGAATATTTGTGACATTGAAACCGTTGGCCAGCGTCCCCCGCAACAGAACGTGGTGTACAACAATATTCCATTTCGACTCAAGGTTGGCAATAAGCTTTTATTGAAGGTGTCCATTGTATACCCATATTTTCCACTAATGACAAATTGTAGGGACTCAGAGTGTCCCTAGGCACCAGTCTATTAAAGCAAGGGAAAACAAAGTCTTTTGCCGAGTCATGAAGTTCCAGATATATTTCACCGTCAATTTCGAAAAACCATCCTTGTGGTCCATTCTCCTAAACAGTGTGAATGTTGGGAAAATCTGGAGCAGAAGGATTCTCAAGCCATTGGTAATTCCCACACGGCAAATAAAAGTGAAATAATGCTGACGGATAAAGTGAATTCACATCCAAGAAAACGGCGTTCGACTTTTTACCGGTGCGTTGTCCAGTCGGGTCGGTTTCAAGGATACGATCCCCGAGTAAAATATACCCTCCCCTTATGGATATCTCTACAAACAGGTGATGATCCACGTCAGCAATTAGACCTACTTTATCTTCACTAATATTAAGAATTAAATTCATCATCAGATGAGGAGTGGAAAAGTAATACCCCAAAAGCAACCCATATTCTTCCTGAATTATGTCAGCGTTTTTACATACAATATCCAACAACGTCAAAACATCACTTGCAAGGTACATTTTACAATAATCCCATCTACTTTTACACCCTCCCTTTTTCCCAAACCCTCTTGGCAGGTTCATAATCGGCAGTGCTGCATTGTCGATCGCGAAGTGAATCATGAAACTCAGCGATGGGTGTTAATTGTTCCTCACTTAGCCTCGAGTAAGATCTGTAGTACTCGTATGGGTATATGCCCTTACACGTTAATAAATCATACCGTTCCTCATCTGGAAAGTGTTGTTTAAGGAAGGGGAAAATATTAAAATCGTCGCTTTTCTGTACTTGAATCAATGGACTTAGAGATTTAGGGAAAAAACTAAATCAATCAAGAAAACATATTTTATTCAAGTACACTTTACCATTATCAATTGCTTGCCATTTAAATTCTAAGAATAGCAACTTTTCAGAAGATTTCAGTATGATGCTATACGAAAAAAACCATCTACCCATGCGTCACTTACAACTTCACCTTTCTGCAATCGTGCCAACGCTAGCAATATGAAATTCAAATCGTAGTTTGAACTGTGCATGTAAACCGGTAAAAAGTATTGCTGTTTAACATTTAAATAACATAATTTCTGCGCAACCCCCCAAAAGTTACTTCCCCTTGATGAAATTATCTTACATAAATGATCATGATCACGGGCTTTCACATCCCCCTCATTAATTTTCTCTTTAAAAACCTATCAAATGTTTAGATTTTTAATAGCCGTCTCGACTTCTGGTGATAGATTCATTGGACATTGTGTATGGCACAGCCGTGAAATTGCCTTATTTGTTGTTTTAATAAGTGCAACCATAGCCTTGCAAACACAATCCTGCCCTCCCAACGTATCAAAAAAATATACCATTTGCATGGTATTGCTTGAATCTCTTCGCGCATGCGTAAAAGAGATTGCAATGGCTTCATGTTCTCTAACACGATTAAAAATTGACGAATCGGACACATCCGTTCATTATCTTTAATATGCAGCTTCAATGTAGCTTCAATATCTAATGACACCTTATTGCTCCTTAAGAGCGTGTTCTGAAAGATTTTGAACCGCAAGGTGGCATTATCCCCGGAAACCGTTTTGACAGACTGGTACCCATGACGCTTGCAGTGTTTCAAATAATTTTAAATTTTAATTCGGTACAGAATCTTGAAAAACACATTAGACAGTAATAGCAAGTGCCTCTTTTGCTCCTTTTACCCTAACTTAAAAACCCCGCTAATGTGGAGGATAGGAAAGAAATGTCCAATTGACTCAGGATCTTTGGCTGGTTCGTAATGAAGCTATACCCAGTGTTTAACTGATTTAATGGACGGTGCCCTTAAGAAATTTATTACGCCATTTTCAGCACTACGCTCCCCTTCTTCATTTTCCTTGTCAAATTGTAAAGCTGTAACCCCAATAATTAAATGTTCATTTACCCTTTCAAAAATGTTAATCCCCTGGAGTGTAATTGGATAATGACCCTATAAACAATAAAAATCAACTTTGGGAAATTTTGAATCCTCTTCACCCCCTATAACTGCTAAACTATCCAAATGCATCTTACTAGCATAATTGAAGGGGGTTTGATGTCCCGCCACAGGACGGAATATTTGAAACACTCTAAGCCTGTGTCGAAACTAAAGCGCCGTACACCTTTAATACGCTTTAAATTTGCATTTTATCTTGCACCCCCTTCCCCAACCCGACTCCTTAAAGAAATTCCCTTTTAAATTTAGTAATATTTAGGTCTAGTTTTTAAATAAATAAAACCGACAACGCACTCCCGTTTTTACTATACCTCTCCATCCTATTAAAAATTTCACCCACCCAATCCAAAAACACACCCTCAAAATTATGCAAGTTCGGGTGAAATGTCTGCATTCTTGTCTGTATGTGATGATCGCGCCGCTCAACCAAACTTGTATTTAAAAAAATGATTTTAATTGTGATGGATGCTTTTATGCTGTCCCTTTCACCTGCCTCCCGCATATAGATTTTGAGAAGTGCTCGAATTATACTTACATAGGAGTTTGCTGTGTTAATGGGATCCTTATGAATACTACCACTTGTTACGGAATCGAATGGGTTACCGAACTCAATCCTATACACATGAATCTTAAATAAAGCGGTATTAGCTACATACAACTGAGGCAATAAAGGGGGTGAGCCAGCACCACTTTACTCCCCAAAATCCCTTTTCATGGTGGACGTTGTCTTGACCTCACTAGGTGGCCAGTTGTCAAACCATTCACAGTCTATTTCAAGACTGAGACCCCGCACAAAGCTGTCTAAATCAAACTCATTGGGAGCTACACTAGCCGGGCTCATCCCCGCACTTTAATCCCCCCTCGTGTTCACTTTCAAGCGAATTGTCAAGGAATTGAGGTGGTGGGAGCAATAAATTTTTCAGCGATGATGGTGTGTCAACCTAGAAGAATAATAAGAGCATATTAGCTCACTGGATGGTGCTGCCCTTTGAAAAAAAGAGATTAAGTATAGAATTCATACTAGTCACTAAAATGCACCATTGTATTATGAAAGCGTACCATGAGTCCTTGAACTCATAGAACCCCCACTACTCGCCGGAATACATAGTTGTATTATGGGGCATTTAAGGGTACCGTAACCAATCGAAGTCAAAATTACCATACCACTCGTTGGGATGCATCATTGTATCCTGAGGTATTGAATGGTACCTTCGGTACTGTAACCCCCCAATGCCGAAACTACTGATTTAGAATGCATTTAAACCTACTAGTACTACTACCAACAACTCACCACAGCACCAAGCCACCTGAGGCCAACACAGCTAAGCAAGCTCCTTCTCCACCCCAAACTATTTAAAGCCTCCTTTTTTACACCCGCCCACGAAGTTCCAATTTCCTTTAAATCTTTCTTTATGATATCCTCCCACCCCAGACGGGGACAACCTGCTTTTCGTTTAGCCCTAGACGGTTGGCCGAAAAGCATAATCCTCGGCAATCTGTCATCCTTCATCTGCACGACGTGCCCTAGCCACCTCAACCTTTCTTTCATTATAGCCTTAGAGAGCGGTTTTGAACGACATTTTTCGTATAGCCTATTGTTTGAAATACGGTGAGTCAGCCGGGTACCCAGAACAGTCCTTAAGCAATTTATCTGAAAAACATCTAGCAAATATTCACCCGATTTTTGGCGCGTCCATGCTTCAGAGCAATGTTCGACCACTATCATCACTGTAGCTTCTAATATTCTAATCTTGGTATGCAGACTTATCTTCCTACTCTTCCAAACATTTTTTAACTGTGAAAAAACACCTTGAGCCTTGGCTATTCTACTTTTAAAATCTTCACTGCTCCCACCATCTGTACTAATAATACTACCCTTTAGAAACCCTCTAGAACGTATTTAAAAGTCATGGAAAACTCACTGAGGGAGATTTCCCTCTGTCCATTTGGCAATAAAGGCAACGGCCCAGGCCAATAATTCCTTGAAGGCTTCCTCTGGGTATGCAGGTCCTCCCCCAATGAATTGGTCCATGAGGAGTTCGATCTTGGCCTAGAAAAAAGAAAAACATAAATTTTAGGTATGTATGGAGCTAACAAGACGGGGGCATGGAAACTGAAACTTCAATATTCTAGTGAAAAGACAAGAAAACTTTTAATGTCTCTGACAGGTAAAAAAAAACAATAACAAAAAAGACGTTATTATGAGGCTGAATAAAAAAAATGGCAAGAAAAAAGGTGAAAAACAAGCTTATTTTAGTTATTTCTGAGGGGGGCAGAGTCTTTTAAAAGTAAGGGGGAAGGGAGTATGGAGCCTGAAAAGACAAAGGTATGTACTTAAAGAAGTGAAAAAGACAATACTAGAGAATAAAGAGCCCTTCAAAACATGAAAAGAGCTCTCTGACAGTAGACTAGAAAAGTAAAAAGACAGGAAAACTTTTTAATGTCTCTGAAAGGTAAAAAATTAGCTTTATTAACTTAAAAAATCGCTTCAAAGCCTGAATAGTGAAAAAAAAAAACTTATTTTACTTATTTTCTAGCGGACTGAGTCTTTTAAAACTAAGGAGAAGGGGGCATATAATTTTGACCTTTAATGTTCTAGTGAATATAAATTAGTGATAAAAATTATCGAAAACCCTGGAAAACTTTGTTAATATCTTTGACATGCAAAAATCAGCGAAAAGATAACATTATTACTTTGGAAAAATAAGGAAAAAAATTGATTTTAGTAGGCAGAGAATAAAAACAAACAGCATTATTAAGTTAAAAATTAGCAAAAAGATGGCTTTATTAGGTTGAAAAAAATTACTTGCTTCTTCAAATACGTGGGCGCTGGAAAGCCCTGGCAGTGATGACAGTAATGCTCCGTGACATCACGGGCTTGCACACCGGGACTTGTGCAGGCGAGACAGTGACGTAGTTGGTTTTATTAGCTTTATTAGCCTAAAAGTTCAATTCAAAGCCTGAATGGTGAAAAAACACCTTATTTTACTTATTTCCGAGGGGACTGAGTCTTTTAAAACTAAGGAGAAGGGGGCATATAACTTGGACCTTCAATATCCTAGTGAATATAAATTAGTGATAAAAATTATCGAAAGACCTGGAAAATTTTGTTAATATCTTCGACAAGCAAAAATCAGCGAAAAGATAACATTATTAGTTTGGAAAAACAAGGGGAAAAAATGCTTTTAGTAGGCAGAGAATAAAAACAGACAGCATTATTAAGTTCAAAAATTAGCGAACAGATGGCTTTATTAGGTTGAAAGAAAATTACTTACTTCTTCAAATTCTGTCAACATTTGGACGTGGGCCCTGGAAGGCCCTGGCAGTGCGTAATGCTCAGTGACATCACGGGCTTGCAGATCCGGGACTTGTGCAGGTGAGACAGTGACGTAGCTGGTTTGTGCAGCCGGGGCAGCAGTATGACCAGGCAGCGTGATAGCTCGATGGCTTGAAGCTTGAGCAGACGGCGTGGTATCTCGATGGCCGGGAGTTTGGGCTGGCAGCATGGCAGCTCAACGTCTGGAAGCTCGGAATGGCAGCGTGGTAGCTCGATGGAAGGGAGCTCGGGCAGGTAGCTTGGTAGCTCGATGGGTGGGAGCTTGGGCTGGCAGCGTGGTAGCTCGATGACTGGGATTTCGGGCAGGCAGCGTGGCAGCTCGATGAATGGGAGCATGAGCTGGCAGTGTGGCATCTTGATGGCTGGCAGCTTGTGCTGGCAGCGTGGTAGCTCGATGGCTGGGAGCTTGGGCAGGCAGCGTGGTAGCTCGATGGGTTGGAGCTTGGGCAGAAAGTGCTAACCTGGATGGGCTAGGTATCTCCAACTGCTGCACGGGAGTAGCATCATTGCCCCTAGCCATCTTGCTGGGAGGGGGGAGCTGAAACTCCTAGAAAAGAAAACAATGATTTTTCATGAAATAACTCTACCCACCTTATTGCGCATCGATTTCAAAATTCGATGCGCAACTCCTTTACTCTAAGAGGAACTTTCTTAACCATAGTAAGGCAGAACAGTTTGGAGTAGAGAACATCATAGATCGCTTTTTACTATAATATAGTTGTAAATGTTTATACACTTGTGTTTAAAACACACCCTCCCCCCTCTTTATCACTGTCAGAAACCACCCCTCTCTTGTTTAACTTTATGTGTTTTAAGCTTTTAAAAATTCTGTTATTCACCTAAAGAGCAGATAAATAAGTTTCTCCCCGCTTTCCTGAAAAGCAAAACTAGATTTTTTTTTTTAAACTAAATATAATTGCGAAAACTTTATTTATTGGAAGCAATAGTTTTACTATAAGACTCATTCAAAGTATCGTCTAGGTGCTGGATAGATTCCCCATAACCCAAAACCAATGTATAACATCAACTAATATCTCGTGTAGGATGAAAAAGGGAATATTTTATTCGCCCTATAATAGACAATAGTAAAGCTAGAAATGTTTTAAATGCACTAGAAAAAGAATAAATCCGACTTTAATAGCCAGAGAATAAACGAAAAAACAGGTTTCGTTTTCCCTCAACCTAAAGCACTCCAACATGACAAAAAATTACCTAAACTATGGGAATTTCTTATAAAAAAAATTGTGTGCTCTAAAGGAAAATGCTAGACAATAATTAGTCTGTAGCCTAGGCTTGCATGTGACCCTATTAAGCAGGCTGGAGTGACACATAATGTTCCTGTTTTTACCATATATAAATCTTCTCACTCCCAAGATTGGCATCTATTTCAAATATAACACGATTTTTTACATAACTATTTTTCGCAGAGATTTGACTAAAGCCGCTATTTCACTTCATAAAGAAAGTATTTGCCTTCATCAAAGCCGTTTGAAAATGGGTAACCCCCTCGTAAGGTATAATTGACAGCAAGCCAACCCGTTCCTTTTTGATAATAACAAATGTATTTTTCCAGAGCCCAAGAGAAACCAGTCAAATTTGATGGATTCTTGCTTTCAATGCACAAGGGGAAAAGTCACCTTTTTCGAATAGCATTATACATAAGCGAAAAAGAATAATTTCTTTTGAAAGTATTGATTGCTATTGAATGGGGGGAGGGGTTGGTCTTTAAAGTGGTAAATAGGAGATATTATAAGCTTTAAACCGAGTATAGACAATGCGGTATGCGTGGAGTTGGGTTTGGAGGGGGGAGGGGTATAGGAAATACTAGAGAAAAAGGACCTTATTCTTGATATGAAAGATTTGTTCAATAGGTTATATAAGACTAATACTGTTTAGTCCTTACCCTTGGTGTTTATAGCGTTCCTAGGACACACGAGGATCTTCGAAGAGAACACCTGTACTCTTGGAAAGCCCTCTAAGAATTTTAATAGAAAAGCATTGTGGGGGAGTCTTGCCAGCTGGGAGGCATGTTTGGGCAAGATTTCTGAAAAACTGGCCGTCTAATTTTTGATAAAAAAAATATCGTGGGGAATCTTGCCAGCTGGGAGGCATGTTTAGACAAGATTCCTTACAAAATGGTCGTCTAAGGTTTTTAATAGAAAAACAAAAATAATAGAACACCTGGAATCTTGGGATCTTGCCAGCTGGGAGGCATGTATAGACAAGATTCTCCTATAAAACGACCGTCTAAGGTTTTTAATAGAAAAGCATTGTGGGGGAGTCTTACTAGCTGGGAGGCATGTTTAGATAATATTCCTTAAAATCTGGCCGTATAAGGGTTTTAATAGAATAAAACATCGTGAAGGAGTTTTGCCAGCTGGGAGGCATGCTTGGACAAGATTTTCCAATAAAATGGCAGTCTAAGGTTTTTAATTGAAATACAATAGGGGGAGATAAAAACACCTTGATTCCAGGAATGTCGTGATGTTACAGGGCGTGCTCGAAATCTTGCCAACTGACCGCGCTGCACAGGTGCGAGGGACTCCATTTAGAATTCCCTATTATTTAAACTTGTCTATTATCTCAACCATATTCCAAGTAATTGAAAAACCCGGGACGCTTAGCTAGAAACAAAATTGCGGCACCTGGTCGCCAAAAGAGGGATGCCCCGTTAAATCTTCTTCTTGCACCGTTGAATCATTGGAAGAAAGGAGTAGTCCATATGGGTTTTGTAGAAAGCCTTATGACGATACTACTCTCAAATTCTTAAAAAGAAAAAGAATATTAGCTAGTGGTTTCGACCTAATGGCCTCTGGGTTATCGGCCCACTGCACCTCCGCTGCCCCAAGCCGCTTTTGTATAGCAAATAGAACTGAGAAACATATGGTGAGTAATGTTTCTTCTGAAGTGATAGACTAAATTTTAGGATAATTAATTATTTTTGATATTCAAATATATCAGAATGTTAATATGACAGGTAAAGCAAAGCTGTATACAAATTTTGAGTCAAATCGGATCAGAGGAAGGGGTCGAAAAAAGTATCTCGAATTTTGGACTCAGACAGACTGACAGACAGACAGAGGATACGCTAAGCAAAACTGGTAAAAGTTTCTAAGATCCGTGACGGTTACTTGACTTATACACTTTGGAAACAGGAACTTCACCTTTGCTTCTTTCAAATAAGGGATATTAGAAAGTTGCCCCCAGGTAAAAAAAAATCTACTTTCGAACCAAGACGGATGATATGCTTTCTACGCTTGCCAGTACTCCTTGATGAGCTGACCATTGTATATGGATCTGTTTATTCGTCCAAAACTTCATTCATGCGATGCACTACTTTAAAAATGTCAAGGGGTTAACCACTTCAGTTTTGTGGAACATATCAAAAATATAAAAAAACATTTGGTTAAATTTTAAGGCAATGAAGAGAGATAGATTAGAAATATTTGGCTTTTATGGCTTGGTCTCATGTTTACGAGGAGGGGTTGGCATCTTTTGCTAGTTGGTGTACCTATTATTTGCTTCCAATGCACATGGCGACACAAAACATTCAGCTTAATATTAACTAGGAAGAAGAACGTGGAAGTGAGAACATATTTTTAAGGCACGGTCATCTTCTTAATTATAGGGTGTGATGTATAGTTTTAAACTATTCGAGGCGTTGACAAATTTAGTGTTGTGGCACAGATTAGAAAAAAAAATCTCGTTCAAATTTGAAGGCAAAGGAAGAACTTGCAAGTAACAAATGCTGTTATTGCTGGGTCATTATGCAATGAGGGGTTGTCATCTTTGGCTAGGTGGTTTACCAATTAAATACTTCCAATGCGTGTTTCAAAGACTTCCAACCCCAAGGTCAAGGGACCTTAGGGTCCCTCTAGGCATAGTAGCCAAGCACACATTCCTCACTATTTCAATTCAACTGTCATCAACTAGGTACAGCTACACAGGTACACGGATGCTTAAACCGTGAAATATAAGACCATTGCTTAAGCTGTAACCATGTGCTACACCAATACCAAAATTATTGTAATTTCGCTGGGATCACATCTACCGTTGCCGCTTCCATCATCCAAGCTCAATTTTCTTTTCTATAGTGACCCCCTCATATCATGTCTAGGGATTATCATTATAGGTTCCGCTTGCAAATTTTAATTAGAAATTAAACACAACTTGGACATTTCCGCCCAGGGTACTCAGTCCAAGAGCCTGAATGGTTTAAACCAACTAGCCATCTTATCTTCATGAGATTCAAGGCAAATTTATGACCAACTCTATTGGGTCAAACTCTCCCCTGCTAAACTGCTAACCTACTAAACTGGCCAAACTGCTAAATACAAGAAAGAAGTGACAGTTCTGATCTGATAAAGTTTAACCACCAATTGGTGGAACTAATGCCACCCTTACTGTGACAACAAACAGACCAAAACATTAAAGACATGCCCTAGTGGAAATGAAAGGCACATAGGCTCTCTTCTCCTTGGATTCCCACTGGCATGCTAGTCAGCTTACCTTACTAGGTGTTTAAAATTCCAAACACAAACTCATCAACTGTGCACAGCTACACAGGTGCACGGATGCTTAAACCGTGAATGGTAAGACCGTTAATCAAGCGGTAACCATGTGCTACACCAATACTAACACTATTGTCATTTCATAGGGATCACATCTAACCCACATTTGCCGCTTCCATCATACAAGCTCAATTATTTTCTATAGACCCCATCATATAAGGTGTGGGGATTATCATGATAGGTTCTGCTTTCAAATTTACGGTCAGTCAGTCGGGTACCTAAAATAATCCGTAAGCAATTTCTCTGGAAAACATCTAGCAAGTCTTTCTCCGCTTTTCAGAGCGCCCATGCTTCAGAACCATATTTAACCACTGCATCGCTGTAGCTTCCAATATTCTAACTTTGATTTTCAGACTTATTTTCGTATTCTTCCAAACTTTTTTCTACTGTTAAAAAACACCCTGAGCCTCGACTATTCTACTCTTACCATGTTCATGGCTCCTACTTTCTTTATTAATAATACTACAAAGGTAAGTGAAGCTGTTCGCTTGATCAATCTTTTTGCTACCCAACGTCACCTTTTCATCTTCACTTATTCATAACCTTTGTGACTTCGTATTCTTAACATTAATTTTCAAACCTATTCTAGCACCCTGAACTCGCAAAACCTCTAAAAATTTGAGCACTTTACTCACACTTTCATCTAGGATGCTAAAACATCATCATATTCTTAGTTCAGAAAAGCTTTTCTTCCCCATTTGATCCCATGTTGTCCCGTTGCCTTTCCTGTGCTTCTTAAGACAAAATTGATCAAAATGATCCATAAAATTGGGGATAAAATACAACCCTGCTTAACTTCTGATTTAATATGAAACCAGCTACTACCCTTATTTCCTACATCAACTGCAGCAGTGTTATTCTCGTACATAGAACTAATCACTCTAATATATTTGTCTGCATACCATACAAGGATAAGACCTTCACTAGAGCTCTTCTATCAGATGCATCGAACGCTTGCTCAAAATCTATAAATCTGAGGAAAAAAAAGTGTTTGATGGCTCAGGCGCTTCTCAATTATTAACCTAAGAGTAAAAATTTGGTCAAAATATAATCTACCCATCCTAAATCCACACTGTTCTGCTGTTCAAACTTTGTCTACAGCATCTCTAAGTCCAAAAGTATCATCATACTAAGTAATTTGCTACCTACAGAAGCCAGGCTAATGACTCTATAATTACCACACTCAGCCTCACTGTTCTGCACAGAACAGTGCATGGTCTCCACTTTACACCTCCTTAATTGATACTTTAACGCTTTCTCCACTTTTTTTACATTCTTCTTATTTTCATATGATCTATCACTCAGATAATTCTTGTACAAGCCCCTTCTCCTCTCTATTAAGCGTAAAGCATTTTCACTAATATGATTAGCTGCATTCCTAACTTTCTTCCCTAAGACAGCATCAGCAACTTCCCAAATCATTTGCCTAAAATTATTCCATTCATCTTCTGCATTGTCCAGTTTTAAACTCTAAGTTTAGAATTCAACTCTTCCTGGAAAGGTTCTCTCAGATTCTCATCCTGGAGTCTACCAACGTCATAGATTCCCAGATGGTAGCTACCCTTCCGAAATTTCTGCTTTAAATTAACCCTAGACATTTCTAGTTGGTAATCTTTACTTTTAATATCAAAATAGCACTCCAATAGCCCCTATTATCTTGTATTGAACCTGCCAGTCTTCAGTTTACAATAACATAATAAATAAGGTTAGCTGTCTTACCATATGTGAATACCATATGCCATTTTGTGATTTGTAAACATCCTACGCGAGACAAAACCCTTGATGATTTTTGTAGCTCCCTTTCGAGCACCTCTGACACGTTGCATCACTGTTATAATAAGGGCTACCAAGATCAGTTCCAAAATCAGCAGTTACTGCTTCGTACATTTTATAAATTCCAGTGTTCGTTTTAAGCAGCTACAATAAAGGAATGAATTTGGATCTCCAGACTAGTCAATTAAAAGTAAATATTTTTTGAATACCCAAAATGTTATCCTGAAAATTGTACTACAAATATTTAGTGCTCCATTCCAATTTTATTAGCTACTCTCAAATCATCCCATTGTCAATAAACGCTTGATTGAAAAATAATTTTATGCATACTTTTCAATGGCAAAAAAAGAACTATGACCAGGAGATGATATTTTTCTGAATGGTGGTGGATGATTTAACTTATTAATTCTTGTTTGTCTGTGCACGAATATCAAATAAAATGCATTACTTAAGTTAGACAAAACCGTGATAGCTGATCATTAGCTTCTAGAAAATGGAGCATTAAATGCTGAATAAACTATCCTATAACTTAGTATACTATCTAGACACAAAACAAGGTCAAATTAATTCTCCATATCCAAATAATAAAACAGATACAACCTGCTCTGCATCTATTTCCATTAGGCAATTGTTGTGTTACAATTGAAACCAGCAATGCATCTTGTTTGTCCAATTTTGACATCCATGCTTCACAGGGTTAATTGACTTGGAAATGACCTATTCATTTACCGTTGCATTTGGATTGTTCACACTGTTTCTTAACGATGAGAACATATTAAGTCCGAATAGATAGGCCAAAGACAATTTCCTTTTTTCTTCTGGGCCTCAATTCCTTTTTTTCCTCACTTCTAATAGTACGTTTTCTGCACATAGAAGAAATTTCGCAAAACCTTTTTACTAAATATTTGCGAACTATCATGCTTCTATGTTTCTGAATGTGTCCCTGGTGAAAGGTAGATTGAATCAAGACTTGGATATTAAATAGGCTCAAGTACGTCATAACTTGCAATGAATTCTTTTTTTAACATTTTGGTATAAATTCATCATGTTTATTTTTAGCGGCGTGATGCAACTTGCTTGTATGTTCTTACCGAAGGTATACATTGTCTTGTTTCGTCCAGAAAAAAATACACGAGAAGGGGTTATGTCCCATCAGAAAATCACTCAGTATATCAACTCCACGAATGCTTCAATTCAAGCTATTTCGAACAGTAAGTTGTTTTTTCTTTCTTTGATTAAGAAACATTTGTTGTTAAACATTGATTTGTCATCAAGGTAGGCGTATATACTTAAATTTGGTGTTCTTCAGAATAATAGCATCAAAACCCAGTTTTCAGATGTATGTACGGGTTCTTTCTTGTTCCTCAGTTCTTTAGTATCCAAGAAAAAAAAATCACAATACTATCAAATCAATGACCTACAGTAAGGTGAACTCGTGTGTGGGTCATAAACTAAGAGAGGATCTTAGCCCCTTCCTAGATCTATCACGATTTTAAGAAATTCTTCGCAATATCCTTTATTTTCATATATTTTTTTTCATTCTATTGAATTACATTCACATTACCGAAGGACGGCAAAGACAGTCGGACATTATTTTTCAAGCGGCAAGGCCGTTTTATACGTTGATTAATGCAGAAAAAAGATAAGAGCCCTATGTCATACCAGAACATTCCAAACTCATCCCCCCCCCCTCATACTGAGCAAATATCAGTGGTAAACAAATGGAAATAGTTTTTCTATATAACTCCCTTGATATTCTCCTAACAGATGACAATATCCACACTGACTGCACCAAATGCCACATAGCCTAGCCCTAGCCCCTCTAGTTAGAAAAATTTAGCCACCTTTCGAAGCATCTGAGCATTCATCTTTTCAATAGCCTGACCATATCAATTCTTCTGTTTGAGTATGAATGACGCATATTAGAAGCCAATATCGAGTGCTTCCTTCTTGAATTCAAATAAGATGCCTATTCCGGATAAACAAAGAATATATACACTGACCATGTCACAAACGAAGATATCAGAAGAAGACTAAAGCTTCCAGACATTATTCTAAATAAAATCGGAAGGCAGAAGCTGCACTTGTATGTTCAGGTCAAGAAAATTAATACCTAAATTTGTATCGAAGTGGGTGAAAGCATGGTGGGAGTGGAATCCCCCCTAATATGTGACGCCCCTGGCAACAACTAAAGTACATCATACCACTTCAGCCCTTGCTATCTAGAACGCGCTCAATGGGTGTACATCAGAGTTTTTTTTTCTTTTGAATTACTTCTAAGGTGCGAATTTTCTAATTTGCTTTAAATGACAAATAGTCAAACTCCAAGTCAACTCAAAGAAAATTTAAAATAGATAGAGCTCCTTATTCCAAATAAGCAAGCCATAGCAAAGTAAAGAAACTTTTCAAAAAGCCAACAGACTATGTTCAGAAAAAGTACTGGGTATCGTCCACAAGGCGTATGTCAGAAGGTTTTCCACTCTGACGTTCCTTTACGTGTAGGAACTAGGTAACTTTTGAGGGATGAATGCGCATCGAGGTGGCTGCTTTTTCCCCAAATTTGAAGATCAATGTGTAAATATAATACATTTAAATTGATTGGCTCTCTAAGAATTTATAATCAATACCTGGTTGGTCCTCCATCAGGCAAAATCATAGTCTTGTGCCACATAATGATAGAAAACTCCACTTTCCCGTGACGAAACCCTTTTGGTCACTTTAATAGGGCGAGCCCCCTATTTTTCAGGGACTATTGGCTTGATACGATCATTCCTAGGAAAAAAAAATAGGAAAGACGCATCCGTGACCTTTCTAAGGAGAAAAAACCCAAACCTCTACATTTTTCTAAATAGGTGCTTGGAACCTCATCAGTATTGTAATTTAATATGCTAAATCCAATGGTATGATTTTCATTAAGATCACTTTGGGTGTTTCTGCACTTTTCAATAACCAGTAAATTTTCTCGGGCTCGAGGCGTCTAATGTGCAACGTTAAGTTCAATTAACTTTATCAATTTGAAAATAGAAGGAAAAGCGAATTCTTTTGAGTTATTAATTGTCATCAAAATTCCTTTTTAGGTTAATTGTTACTTTTGGCATGAATTGCTCCTTAATTTTAAACTATATTTTCTACTTTTATTTTGGAATATAATTAGAATTTTTGTAGTTCCTTCTTTTCTTCATTCTGGATAATGAGTGTGAGATTGTATTTTGGAAAGGTGCGTATAATTTTTGCCTTGGGCCAAAGAGGATAGTTTTTCCGTTGAAATTGAGCTAAAGCCTACAATAGATGAGTTGAAGTGGAGTTTTAATGTCTATGACAGAAAAGACTTTTTGAAGATATGCAGCCAAGCTTTTGTTAAATCTCGCCATGTTTTTGCTTTCTGCGGACAGGCAAGCACCAGGCTCAAGTAGAAGTTGAGCTAAGATCGAAAAAAGGTAAATATGAGTGACGATTACCTTGCACCATCCCAAAGGAAATTGGAGCTTTTCCTTTAGTCCTATCAAAGTAGTGATGTTATAAAGTTGATCCACAGCTAGAAAGTACTTTTCATAACCAAAATGATAGATCGAAATGTCAATGCCTATCCATAGTACTTAAGCTGATCCATGCATTGACCACACACTGAATATGTGATATCCGTTTTTCCGTGCATGAAATCATTCATGCGACGCACCGTTTTAAAAATGCCCAAAGGTTGACAACTTCAGCGCTGCAGCACACCTGATAAAAAAAAGAATCTAGTTCATATTTTTAGGCAAGGGAGGGACATGTAAGTAACAACTAGCTATTATACTGGGGTTTACTTTGCAATGAGCGGTTGGTATCTTTGACCTATTATATTATTATTATATTATTATCTATTATTATTATTATTATATATTATTATTGTTCTATTATAGACCGTGTACCTATTATAGGCTTGTAATGCATTTAAAGGATGCTAAAATTTTGATTTCACATTCCCAACGACGAAGGACGTGCATGTAATAATAGGTTGTTAGAGCATGGTTGTCTTTTTGGTTAAGGATTAAGGAACTTTTGCAAATTTGTATACCTTCAATTCAATTTAGCGAATCCTGAAAATGGAATTCAAAGACCAAGGATGGAATTTGAATTTAGATTCAATTGGTAGACCCTAGGGATATTCAAATAGGAGGCTTTATGTAATTTTTCTGATTGTTACAATTTCTTCAACTTTAAAAGCGTCTATCTATAGTACTATAATGATTAGAAGCGACATATCTCTTTATTTTACCCAGAAATTCAGTGAGATTGATTTTATGTTTTGAGCTCTTTCATGAGATATTTCATTTAAAAGTTTTAGAAAGGTTAATGATTTCAGTTCTGAGGCACACATTGAAATAAAGAATTTGGATTAAAAGTGTAAGAAAATTTAGAGACTTGATAGAAACACTCTGCTATTGTATACTGGTCATCTATGTCAATGAGGGGCTTGCAACTTCTTCTAGATATTGTAAATATTTTTTGTTCCTGATATAAATTTTTGAATGCAAGAAATAATTTGTCTACATATCTGCTGTCTCTAGTACATTAGAGAGTAAGAAAATTTTTCTCCATAAAGTGACGCAGTGATTATAAGCAAAGATGCATCATAATGGGTTAGTTACGTAAATACTATTGTTAAGAGCAACTGCAGCAATAAGGTTCTGAAAATTTATGGATAGATATATAGCGCGCTTCGTGTCAATAAGATAGTATTTTCATTTTTAATCTGTAACGATTCTGAAGATAAAAAAAACATAAGGTTCAAATATTAACCAAGTCAATACATTTTTTTCTAAATCCCTTCTTGTGCTACGGTCATCTTCAGCGATGAGAGGTTTGTGAAAATAGTGGCGTTAGGTTTGAAGGGGGGCAGCCTTCTTTCAGCCATTAATTTAATAGCAATATCGAAGAAATCAGTCGTTAAATATCCAGCCCGTCGTTAAAGTTCATTGGCTCGCCCCTTTTCCAAAAAATGTTGGGCTAGTGAAGCCTCCAGGTGTAAAACAATAAGTTCAACTAGCTGCAAAGTCAAAATTATATTTCAAACCTAGTTATTATAACAACATAAATCTAGTTATGATATATCTTTGTCCTAATAATCAAGTTATTTAATTTTGTTCTTATCGCGAATAAAGACTTAGCATACCTTTGAATTCTTTTTTCCAAGTCCCCCTGATCAAGTAAAAGGTAAACCAATTTACAAAAATTCTTATTACGTAGCCAAGACGATGACCATTCTATCTCACTTGCATCTCCTTTGCCATTTTGGGACGCAAAATCAAATTTTTCGCACCCTCAAATACCTCAGAAGCAAATAACAGATGCACCATCTAGCATCATATTCCAACGGATCATCGTAAAGAGGACCAAGTCATAGCAGCTAGTTGTTAGTTACTATTGACACCGTATTTTTTCTTATCCAACCTTTGAACTATTTTTAACAAGATGTCTATCTCAAAATTTTCATCAGATGGGTTGGGGGATACCTGCCCTCGGATCTCTTTTGACTATTAAAAAGTGAGCTCTAACTTTCAATATCCAATCAAATGAGCCCTCTCTGAAGTTTATACGAGCATCCCTTTCATACGAACAATATATGCCCCAGGGCATAACTTACAACGCCTACCCCCGGGCCCTGAGGGGTTGTGACGACACCTGAGTTTTGTTATCTGACTTTTGAGAAATTTTTAACTTAATGCCTATCTCAAAATATTTATTGGATGCATTTGGGGGAAAATGGGCCTGGGGGAGATAGTTGCCCTCCAATCTCTTTTTACTCGAAAAAAAATAACTAGAAGTTTCGATTCCCAATCAAATGAGCCATCTTTGAATTTTTTACGATCATCCCTTCAATAAGAACCATATATTCCCCAAGGGCATAACTTACAACACCTGCCCTCGGGCACGAGGGGGGGGGCTGTGTTGACCCCTGAGTTTTCGTTATATGGTCTTTGAACTAGTTTTAAAAAAAAGCTATCTCAAAGTTCCTATCAAATGGGTTTGAGGAAAAAAGGGCGTGGAGGGGGGGCTAGGTGCTCTCCAATCTCTTTAGACTCTTAAAAAGTGAACTAGAACTTTCAGTTTCCAATCAAATGATCCCTCTTCGAAGTTAATACGCGAATCCCTTCCATAAGACCCATATATGCCCCCAGGACATAACTTACAACGCCTGCCCCCGGGCCCTGGTGGGTTGCGTCAACACTGGAATCTTTGTTATATGATATTTCAGCTATTTTTAACAAAATAGCTATATTAAAATTTTTATTGGATGCAATTGGGTAAAAAGGGTTGGGGGGGAAGCTGGTTCAGTGAACTAGAACTTTCAATTTCCAATCAAATGATCCCTCTCTGAAGTTTATACAAACATTCCTTCCATAATAACCATATATGCCCCCAGGGCATAACTTATAAAACTTACCCCTGAAGACTGTGGGGGGGGGGGTGTCCTGCTCAAACATATAATTTCCAGAACTTTCAACTACGTTGAACAAAATGGCTATACCAAAATTTTCATTGGACGTGTTTGGAGAAATGGTAAGTGTGGAAGGGGTGTCAGTTGCCTTAAATCACTTTCGACTATTAAAAAGAGAACTAACCATTAAAATTTCCAATCAAATGAGCCCTTTCTGAAGTTTGCACGACCACGTTGTCTAAACAAAACCTTATATGCCCCCAGGGCATAACTTACAACCCTTGCCCTGAGGGCTGTGGGGAATTAGTCATCCTCAAAGACCTAATTTCCAGAACTTAAAACTACGTTTAATAAAATGGCTATCTCAAAATTTTGATTGGATGTGTTTGGGGAAAAGGTAGGCGTGGGGGAGGGGATAGTTGCCCTCAAACCACTTTGGACTCTTAAAAAGGGCACTAGCCCTTTGAATTTCCAATCGAATGAGCCTTTTTTGAAGTTTCTACGACAACGCCTTCTATAAAAACCACCCCCAGGGCATAACTTAAAGCCCTTGCTCTGAGGGTTTTGGGGGAGTATCCTCCTCGAAAACATATTTTCTATCTAGAAATCAACTACGCTGAACAAAATGGCTATCTCAAAATTTTGATTGGATGTGTTTGGGGAAATGATGGGCGTGGGGGGGGGGCTAGTTGCCCTCCAATCACTTTCGCCTATTAAAAAGGGCACTATCCCTTTGAATTTCAAATCGAATGAGCCTTTTTTGAAGTTTCTACGACAACGCCTTCTATAAAAACCACCCCCAGGGCATAACTTAAAGCCCTTGCTCTGAGGGTTGTGGGGGAGTGTCCTCCTCAAAAACATATTTTCTATCTGGAAATCAACTACGCTGAACAAAATGGTTATCTCAAAATTTTGATTGGATGTGTTTGGGGAAATGATGGGCGTGGGGGGGGGGATAGTTGTCCTCCAATCACTTTCGACTATTAAAAAGGACACTAGCCCTTTGAATTTCTAATGGAATGAGCCTGTTTTGAAGTTTCTACGACAACACCTTCTATAAGAACCTTATATGCCCCATGGCATAACTTAAAACCCTTGCCCTGAGGGTTGTGGGGGAGTTTTTCTCCTCAAAAATATATTTTCTATGTGGAAATCAACTACACTGAACAAAATGGCTATCTCAACATTTTGATTAGATGCGTTTGGGGGAATGATGGGCGTGGGGGTTGGGGCTAGTTGCCCTCCAATCATTTTCGACTATTAAAAAGGGCACTAGAACTCTCGATTTCCAATCGAATGAGCCCCCTTTGAAGTTTCTACGACGACTCCTTCCATATGAAGTGCCTCTGGGAAAAAAATAATAATAATAAATAAATAATAAAAAACATTGGAGAAGTATGACCTTTAGTATAGGCAACGCTACAGCGTTGCCTCTGAAAGAGAATCCTGTATCATGCAGAGTCATTCATAAATATTATTTGGTATTTTCAATACGAATTGCTGAATAGATCATCATTTTCGATATCATTTATATATAGGTCAAGAAGGTCCATTTCAGTGGGATGGAGGGCCCAGTTAGAGCACCCATCAAACTATCCTTTGTCATGCTTGAGTATATCATTCATCATGTTTCTAGTAACCTGTAACCCATTAAACTGCTATTAATATTATGTGGGTGTTCCGCGTAATGCTTGCTTGCGCTGTTTTGTCAGCAAAAACCTCGAATAGCCAAAACTTTTCTAAGCAATTGCTTAATAAGCATCAAGCAATGACATTAAACAAAATAAAAAATAAAGCAGGAATGGAGGCGTCTAATTAGAACTAAACTGGAATATTTGGTTTATTTCCAGGCATTGAACTTAGAAAGTTGAAAGTAGACATACAGTTGAAGTTCTGAGTACCAAACATTAGTGACTATAGATGATACAGCTTTATTGAAAAACAGACATTTGAAGTTTTCAAAGCATTTCGTAAAAGTAATCAATTAGATATTTTAAAGACATGATTTGTTTTTGTTTGCAGAAGGAAATAATAAAGGATAGACTTTATTTCTGAATTTTGTTTGATTTAATTATACGATTGATAAGAAATATCTATTCAAATTCTTGTACATTTCAAAATTTATTATGGTTTCAGATGAATAAAGATTGAAGATGGTTTCAGATTGAAAAAAAATTATCACCTTTCTCAAGAATCTACCTATACAAGTTGTAAGTATCTGTAATATTGGAAAACTAGTTATTGGGAAACTCTTTTTTTTATATTTACTATCAGTAAGGCCGAGATACGTTTGCATGAGTGGCTATCCAGGTGGGTAGAATACTTGTCTTTGAATCTCGATGTCAAGGGTTCGACGTCAGGGATTAGATTAATATTCCATCAGTAAAGTTTGAAGTATTAAGAAAATGTTCCTTTTTTAGTAAAAGTTACATTTGTGAGTATTACTGCTAAATGTCTTATAGTTTGATAATTCAACTAAAAATTTTCAGATAATTCTGACATTCTTCGAAGACAATCCAATAATGACAGAAGTATGGCTGAACCAACAAGCTCAGTTTACTTAGCACCTGATAATTCTGGCTGTAAGTTATTTTCCCTGATATTTGGGATCTATTTTCTCGGTTAAGCCTTGCTTGAAAGTATAGAGGAACACACAATATTATACAAAAAATTAAAAAATGCCTCAAAGAGATGACATTTTTCGAAAAATACCCCGGAAAAACATTTCTCTGACATAGATGGCAGACCTGAGAATATTGAATCTCTGTTAGTTAGATTTAAACTTGGCGTATGGCTTTTGAATAATTAGTCTAACTAAATAATCAATGATGATACTGTCCCTTTCCGTAACTGTGAAAGTCTAAAGCCTACTGCGTCATTGGTACCTTACTGAAAACAAATTATATTACAAATGTTTTCTTTTGTGCTTATTACAACACTGAAAAAGAAAACATGACAGTGAAATAAAATCTTGAACTGATGAGCTTTCAGCAATTAATATTATTATATATCAAATATTAAGTTTAATTTTATTAGTTCTTTCCAAGATTGATCAACACATATATAGTTTTCACTACAGATAAAAGTTTGGCTACTGCCCCCTTCCCTAACTATAAAAGTCTAAAGCCTAGTTCTTACTTAATTGACACTTTACTGAAAACGAATTACATTACAAATATTTGCTTTTGTATTTATTATAACATTGAAAATAAATTTAAAATTACAGTGAAATAAAATCTTGAACTGATTAGCTTTCAGTAGTTAATACCAACATATATCGAATATTCAGTTTAATTGTGTTATTTCTATCCAAGACAGTTCAGGACACATACAGTTTTCAGTAAAGCACCAATGACGCACTAGGCTTTAGGCTTTTACAGCTAGGGAAGGAGACAGTAGCCAAACTTTTCTTTGAAGTGATTTTTGTTGGTTTTTGGCTTGATTTGTATCTTTAAGTTTTACTCGTTTTAAGATTTATTTATTAATTTATTTTAGTACCTGTTGTATGTTTGTTTACTATGATTGTTTATTTGGTTTCTGTTCGTTTTGGGCTTCACTTATTCTTTAAAAGTAAGATATTTTTCTTCGTTTTAAGCTTGATTTTTGTACTGAAATTAAGTTTTATTCGTTTTAAGATTTATTTATTCATTCATAAAAGTACCTGCTGTTTGTTTGTTTGCTATGATTGTTTATTAAGTTTCTGTTCGTTTTGGGTTTCATTTATTCTTTAATAGTAAAATATTTTTCTTCGTTTTAAGCTTGATTTGCGTATTCAATTTAAGTTCTATTCTTTTTAAGATTTATTTATTCATTCATATTAGTACCTGTTGCTTGTTTGTTTGCTGATGTGTTTATTTAATTTTCGTTCGTTTTGGTTTATTTATTCTTTAATAGTGGTCGCTGATAGTTTTGAGTTTGAATTATTATAGGGTTTTATTTCTGCTGATCTTAAGTTTAATGTGGCCTTTGCTTTACTTTGAAAAACTTTCTTTTCGAATTTTTTTTTTTTTTAAACGAATTTCTGTTTGTTTTTCATTGCCAAAGTTTCATGTTTTTCGAAATTTTGATTTCAGAGTCAGTTTTTCTTAACATCAAAGTTTCATCACAGTATCAAAACTAGTATCAAAGTTACAAAATATCTAAGTATAAGAAGTATCAAAGCAAAATAAGAATCAACCTCCTTGCCCTGGGGACTGGGGGAATTCAATCCTGGAAGCATAGTTATTTGACTTTTGGACCATTTTGAACATATTAGCTATCTCAAAGCTTTACCGGAAGCCATTGGGGAAAATAGGATGGGGAGGCTAGTTGCCCTTTGATCAGTTTTCACTCTTAAAAAAAAGAACCAGAAGTTTCAATTTCCGAACGAATGAGCCCCCTCCAAAGTTAATACGACCTTCCCTTCTACAAAAACATTGTATCTTAACAATGGGCAACTTGCTCAAGTTACAGCCCTTACCCCGGGGGCTATGGGGGATACCCCCTAAGTTACAGTTATTTGAATATTGGACTATTTTAAAAAAAATGGCTATTTCAAAATTTTGATCGGATATATTTTGGGGAAAATGGACGCGGGGGGGGGGCTGGCTACCCTTCGATCACTTTTGACTCTTTATCTCCTCTGTAAGATCCAAGAAATTTAATTTCTAATGGAATAAACCTTTTCCAAAGTTTACACGACCACCCCTTCTATAAAAACTTTATATGTTAACAATTGGCATTTAGTATAAATTTTATCCCTTGCCCCGAGGGCTTGGGGGAGAGTGTAAAACCTGGAACCACAGTTATTAGATATTTAGACTATTTTAAACAAAATGAATATCTCAAAATTTTGATTGGAAGAGTTTGGGGGACTTGTAAAAAACGTAACAATAACGAATATAAGCAGGTTTTGATGCGTTTTTTAAGTTTTTTTTGTCCCCCCCCCCCCCTCCAAAAAAAATTGTATTACACCCCTGCCTCAAAAAAATCCTGGATACGGCCCTGTCAGTTCGTTTTGGGTTTCATTCATTCTTTAATAGTAATTTCTGGTTGCTTTAAGTTTGAACTACAATAGGAATTAATTACTGTTGGCATTGAGTTCAATATGGCTCTTCACCCTTCTGTGAAAAAATTCCTTATGTTCAAAAGTTTTTCAATTAATTTCCGTTTGTTTCTTTACCAATGTTATTTATTTGTGTATAAAATAAATATTTCTACAATTTTTACTGCTTAGACTTAAGAATTAAAATGTACGAAAATAATTTATTAGTTACCTTTTGAATGTTACCTTTATCATAGGAGCTTATTTCTGCTGGTCTTAAGTTTGATATAGCTCTTTAGTTTTCTATAACAAACTTCTTTTTCGGAATGCTTTTTTTCAATTAATTTCTGTCCGTTTTCGTTTACCAATGTTTTTCTTATTGGTATAATTTAATGAATATTTATCTAGTTTTTCATGCTTCTGCCGTATGAATGACACCCCCTCAAGGTTTCCTAGCAGTTTTACCGTAATACCTTTAGCATTTTGGAGACTCAGGATCAAATATGCCCACTTTTCTCAATGACCAACCTCATATATAAATAATGGCCAACTTATATAACGTACAATACTTGCCCCTGGGGTTGTAAGGGGTTTTGTCATCCCCGGAGGCATAGTTATTTGACTTTTTGACTATTATGCACAAGATGGCTATTCAAAATTTTTATAAATGAATAAATAATCATCAGATAAATAAGTTAATTAAAATTGATTAATCAACAGAGGACTTAGAACGTTGACCTATAGACTAACCAATGAACAAAAAAAGTATTGAAAGACTCACCAATCAACAGGTTCAGCGCAAGATTTGAGAACAAAAATAGTAACTGAAAAATCATATCATTTTGATTTTCATAGCTGTCACTTTATTTTAATTTTAAACAAAGAAACTTGGAAAAAACTTAAGTTAATCTTTTTATTTATCCTGAGCTCAAAATTCTACTACTGAAAAGTTACATAAAATTAATATGTAATACCATACCAAGTAATATTTCCCTCTGAAAAAATAATCATCGAGGAAAATATTTTGTAACAAAATTGTATTGTAGCAAAATATTTTGTAACAAATGTAAACAAAATTTTGATAAATGAATAAATGTTCATCTGTAAAATAAGGTATTTAAAATCAATGAATAAACAGAGGATGCAGAACATCGATCTATAACATTATCTTCAGAAAGCAATGAAAAAATAACCAATGAATAGGATCAACACCAGATTTGAGAACAAATACAGTATTTGAAAACTTATTTCATTTTAGACTTCCATAGCTATCACTTTATCATAATTTTAAACAATAAAATTTAGGAAAAACGCAAAATACTTTTTAATTATATTGTGGGCTCTCAATTTTAATACTAAAACATTATATCAAATTAGTCTGTAATAGCTTACCAAGGAATATATCTCTCTGGAAAAATAATTATAGAGAAAAACATTTTGTAGCAAGAAAATATTTTGTATTGAAAGGATTTAATTGTATACTGCAAAGGTCATGGGTTCGACAAAGCAAAATTTTGTTCTAGCCCCCCCCCCTAAAAAAACAAGACATTTTATCCAATTTTATTCTTGTATAAATTACAATTTGTGAAAACTTCTGTAACAAGCGAAATTTATATATCTAGCTTGTCTGTGCTAATGAACTATTTATAGCAATACTTTCAATTTTTTTCAATTTTCAATTGTTGTAATTATCTCAAAATTTTGATCGGAACCATTAGGAAGAAAAGAGTGCAAGGGGGTGGGCTGGCTGCCCTCTGATGACTTTTAACTCTTAAAACAGGAACAGAATTTTCAATTTTCAATCAAATGAGCCTCCTCCTAAGTTTATGCGACTACCCCTTCCATAAAAACTATTTGTGCCCCGGGGAACAACGTACAACTTTGCCCCAGGGATCTGAAAGGTACGTCATCCCTGGAAGCATTTTTATGTGACCTTTGGACTATTTTGGACAAAATTGCTAAGCCACATTTTAATCAGATACATTTGGGGATAGAGAGCTTGGGGGGGGGGGCTAGTTGTCCTGTGATCACTTTTGACTCTTAAAAAGGAGCTAGAACATTCAATTTCCAATCAAATAAGCCTCCTTCAAAGTTTTTGTGACCACCCCTTCCATAAGCATCTGATATGCCCCTGAGGCATAACTTAAAACCCTTGTTACTGGGATCTCGGGCATGGGCGCCCATAAGCTGAATTCCAGGGGGGACAAACCTCGTCTAATTGGCACTTTTAATGCTATATAATAGAAATCTCAGAACAAAAATATAAAAATAAGGCAGCATCATTCAGACAGGGGGGTGTTCCCCCTGCCCCCCCTCTTATGGGCGCCCATGATCTCGGGTGATTGTGTCAACCCCAAAGGCATTTATATGTGATCTTTAGATTATGTTGAGGAAGATGACTACTTCAAAAGTTCAATCAGATGCATTTGGGAAAAAAGGGTGTGGGGGAGGCTAAATGCCCTCCAATCACTTTTGACTCTTAAAGAGGAACTAAAATTTTCAATTTCCAATCAAATTAGCCTCCTCCAAAGTTTATACCACCCCTTCCATACAAATGTGACACGTCCCTGAGGTATAAGTTACAACTCTTACCACAGGACTCTAGGGGGGGGGGGCAGACTGTTGGACTGTTTTATCATGGATTGTTTTGACGGGGAAAAGAGTGTGGGGTGGGCCAGCTGCCTTCTCATCACTCTTGACTCTTAAAAATAGAACTATAAATTTTAACTTCCAATCAAATGAGCCCCCTTCCGACTTTTTGCGACCACCCTCTCATTAAAAACCTTATATACCCCCGGGGCATAATACTTACTCACTGGCTCCAGGGGTTGTATCGACCCCTAAGTTTTGTTATTTGTCTCTGAACTATTTTGAACAAAATGGCTGTCAAAAAATTTTGATTGAATATATTTGGGGAAAAGAGAGCGTGGGGAGGGGGATAGTTGCATTCCAATTACTTTTGACTCTTAAACAGGGCACTAGAACTTTCGATTTCCAATCGAATGATCCTCCTCCAAAGGTTATAGGACCACCTTTCCATATGAAGTGCCTCTGGAACCAAACTTAAAATTTCTAATCGAATAATCCCCCTCCAAAGTTTATAGGACTATCCCTTCCATATGAAGTGCATCTGGAAAAAAATTCGATAAAACATTGAAGCCTTATGGCCTTTAGTATAAGCAACGCTGTAGCGTTGCCTCTGATAAAAATAACTGGACGAAGACAACTTTGATTTTTTTTTTTGGGGGGGGGGAGAGGCGGATTCTCTTAATTTTGCTTCTCTTTGCTGTGTTTTCTTAGTTTCAATCTCAGAATTTTTAAATCTGTTTGTTTATCTATGGTTCTCTGTATTCCTTTCTAATAAGGCTAGTTTTATTTTCATCCTTGATTTTTTCACCTGGCTCTCTTATCGTAAGATTAGCCCATAGTTTATATGTAATAAGCTTTCAAAAATTCAGCAAGCCCCTCCCATCTATATTTATGATAATCATACTTACAAGTTTTAAAACCCATCATATACAAAATTAAATAAGAGACCATAAACAAGAGACAAGAAAGAACAATATACCAAAACACTAATAAAGACATTGATCCCTTCAAAAAAGAAAGGAAAAATTTACAGGGAATGTTCTACATACTTTGGATGGTTAGGCTTAGTTATACACGGATTGTAAACAGATGCTTAATTTTCTTTAGAACTAAACAGATCAACAAAAAATATTCTCCTATAAGATAAGAACCACAGGTCCACGGGGGAAAACATGCAAAATACTTTATAAAATGGAAAAAAAAAAAATAAAAATGTTTCGACTTGTCCGAAATGCAAACATTTTCCAGAACAGTAATACTTTAGTATATCTTTAGTACAAGTAATACTTTAGTACTACCAAGTTGAAAAGCTCCGAAGAAAGATACTGGTGGAACGTAATTGATTTATGACAGAAAACCATGGAAACGCCCAACTCAACGTTCAACGTTCACTTAAAAGAGTGTTAGATGTGTTTTACGGGACGATACAATGGTAAGAACGTGTTAATTGATGTGACCAAACGACCATCTAAATCATTCCTCCGAGAAATGTTCTCTGGAGGCTCTTGCTTCCATTTGAACGCCGAAAATTTTTCAGCTCTTAAAAAAAGTTACTTATTGTTCTAATTAAACAAACCTAGTGTTTCGGGAGTAGTTTTTAAAAAAATTGGGACAAAACGTAAACTTTGGGGTAAAGAGCGAGGAGTTGAAGAAGGGGCAACCTTCTCATATACGTAGTAATTTTTGGTCGTTTTAGATTTTAATGCTGCTTCTTACTTTCAGTTGAAAAAGTTTGTTCTTTTATTTAATTTCTGATCGTTTCTAAATAACGCCAGGATGTCTGGCTCCACCTCCACGTAAAAATCCACCTCCCCGCGGAAATATCTTCTAGACAATTCAATTCTGGCAAAAATTTACCCCGAATAATTACCCTTAAAATCTCCATGCGTAAAATTGAATCGGTAAAGAGAAAGCAAGGCAAATTTTTTATAGGAATTCTGGAAAATTTCCCCAGTGTAAAATTTCCCCTGAGAAGTTCAACCCCTAGAAACTTCTTTGTCAATGGAAAATTCTCCCCGTGCAAAATCCCCCCAGCAGAAAATGCACCCTCCCCTCCCCACCCGAAAAATTTATGCAGACTTCCCAATAAGAAATGCTATACGTAAACAATGGACACATTTTATAGCTTAAAGACCTTTCCCCAGGGGCATGCGGGGGTCATGTTATCTCCAAAGACATAGTTATCAGGCCTTTCAATTATGCTGAACAAAATAGCTATCTCAAAATTTTGATCGGACGATTTTGGGAAAAAGTGACGTGGGAGGGGACCTAGTTGCCCTCCAATTTTCTTGGTTACTTAAAAAGGGCACTAGAACTTTTCATTTCTATTAGAATGAACACTCTCCCGACATTCTAGGCCAAAATGGGTTTATACGATCACCCCTGAGAGAAAAAAAACAACAAATAAACACGCATCCGTGATCTTTGTTCTGGGAAAATTAACAAAATTCCTCATTTTACGAGAGTTGAAACCTCTACAATTGGGTTCCTTGATACGCTGAATCTGACTGTGTGACTCTCACTAAAATTCTATGACTTCTAGGGGTCTTCCCCCTTTTTTGGAAAATCAGACTCATTTTCTCAGGCTCGTAGCTTTGATGGGTAAGATTAAACGTAATGAATATTATATATTTGGAATCAGCATAGTAAGCCCATTCTTTGATATATATATTGGTGTCAAAATTCCGTTTTTAAGAGTTTCAGTTACTATTGAGCCGGGTCGCTTCTTACTTACACTTTGTTACCATGAGCTGTTTGACAAACTTGTAATTTACCCCCCTCCCTCTTCTCCTCTTTAAAAAAAATAGATGAATTTTTGGAAATTATATTAAACATTTTTAGCGAACAAAAAAAATCAATCCTTTGAATTCCCCCCCCCTTCCCCATATTACTTGTTGTCAATACCAGCCAGATAATTTGCCATGTCATTTTTCAAAATACCATTTGATTTTTGATTTTTTTTTTTTTTTTTTTTTTTTTTTTATACCAGGTACAGCATAATAAGATGTTTTAGACACTTCTTCACATTAAAAATTAAAATTTCAGCTTTCTCACGTTGTGACTGTAAACATGCAATCTACAGTCTAATTTACTTTTGCTTCCTTTCTTGATCATAGTAATAGACAATTCCTGCTTCAGTACACACAATTAGTTCATATATTAACTGGTAATAGGCTAGAATTGTGGAACTTTTTCGATAAGAGAAGTACCAATCAATTTATTTCTGCAAGCAAAAAACATGTCCGGGATAGAAGAAACCCTCTGATTGATGACTAGTATCTACGAAATATGATGAAAAGCTTCACTGGACACTTAAGATGAAAAGCTCGCTGGACACTGATGCTTCTTAAAGAAAGAATTCTCTGCAGGAGATTTTATTCCCTTTTTTAGTTACTTAATAGTCAGTAGGTCTACAAAAGTATTGTGGGAGTATTATCATATTATTATTTGGGGAATTTTAGCAACCTTAACTAAAAAAAAAACAAACTCGAAGCCATAAACAAGCAAATTTAGCACCTAGAGTTTATAGTATCTAGAAGTCTACTACTTAGTTGTATATATGAAATTATTGAACTTTTTAATTGGTTATTTTCCAGATAATTTTGTAAATATTTTTAGCTCATAAAAAGAAAAAAAGAATGTGATAAAATGTCTATTTCCTTCTATTGCTGTGCTTAGACAAACCATAATTTAAAATCTCAAAATGCATTATAAACCCCCTTAAAATGGCATGAAATCAAAATGAAAGTTAATCATTGAAACTACTAGGCCCTAAAATCTGAGTTAGGCTAAACTTGGATTAAATAAATGAGGGAACTGGTATCGAATCAGGAAAGTGGAGCTCATTTGTTTCGTTCCAATGATGTATATATATATATATATATATATATATATATATATATATATATATATATATATATATATATATTATATATATATATATATATATATATATATATATATATATATATATATATATATATATATATATATATATATATATATTATATATATATATATATATATATATATATTTATATATATATATATATATATATATATATATATATATATATATATATATATATATTATATATATATATATATATATATATATATATATATATATATATATATATATAATATATATATATATATATATATATATATATATATTATATATATATATATATATATATATATATATATATATATATATATATATATATATATTATATATATATATATATATATATATATATATATATATATATATATATATATATATATATATACATATATATATATATATATACCCTTGTTCTTCAGTACTTCCTAAAGCTTACATTTTTCTTGATTTCCGTTGTAATTTCATTTACGAAATGGGCTTCTCAAATAAATCTTTCGGTTCTGTTTCGATTTCCATGTTTTATGCATTCTCAATCGTTAAAATGGAAATACTTTGTTTATATGGCTTGACCAAAGCAAAACTTTTGTCGTAATGGAAATAAAGAGCAAATATTCAAACATAAAACGAACAAACGTTTTCCTATGTAAGTAGTATCCTATTAATGAATACTGGAGATATATATGTTTATTTTAGTCTAAATAATACACTTTTACATAATTACTTGGTCATTTGAGGTTAGATTGGTCATTTGAATAACTGTTTATGCAGGTTTTTCAGGGAAAGTTGTAAACAAACACCGGTTTCTGTAGTTCCTCACAGGCAGAAGCATTTAGTTTTGCAAGGACAAGAAAAAATTTCATAGAATAACAGTTACGAGAAATATGTTTTGAGGTGGTCAGATGTTAAGAAAACGGTCATTGCTAACACAAGACCAAATATCCTCAGCTTAGCAGTGGAAATTGCTAGTGGATCCCATTGAAGCCAATGAAGGACGTTGAGGGGGTTACACCTTCCTTTAAATCTTCAACCTATTTGACCCTTTTAGCCCTCTTACCAGTTTGAGCCTTTTAGGCCTATAACCTAGTAAACCCAACTTTTGGCTCTTTAACCTATTTAGCCATTCTATCTATTTAGCCCTTTAACCACTCTAAGCCTTTTTAATACTTTTGTCCATTTTAAATCCTTGACCATTTAACTGTTTTTTTCAAAGCTACACAATTTTAACGAATAGTTATTTATTTGTCTGTAACATTAAGACTGTCTTTCAACTTCGAAAAATATTTACCTACATTTAAGAAAATCTTTTCGCCACTGCAAACTGTAAAGAAATTTCTTTTGGAACTTTAGAAAGCAAAATTTGCTTAATTCGCCTTAAAAATATTTTGGTTTTATATCTTAAAAAAATATTCTTCCTTTTTTTCAGCATAGGCATTTTAGTTGGTTTTATGTCGTTACAAAGCTTTATCATTATTGTTATCATTATCCCATATAAGAGGGAATTCCCCCATGTCAAAACATTTACAGGTCTGCTTTTGAGAAAAATATGCAGCTCCGAGGTCAAAAATCTCTTACATTTTTTTTATCTTTTTTGTCAAATTTGAGATAGTCGAGTAGCCGGTTTTGATAACCATTAAGTTACGTAGCTAAAACTGATAAAATACAATTAGATTGCAAGCAGTTTTATCTGAAACTATTTAATACAAGGCTAATATGCTTTTACTTTTGAAAAGAGCTTTTCTACCTTTAAAAAATGCAGTTTTTATGATTGAAATAATTTCTATAATGTATTAGTACGCATTAGCAATATCACAGAATTTATTTTGTCATTTTTAACAGAATTCAAAACTTCTTTATTTAATTTGTGCTTTCTTTGACTACTGTCTGTGCTATTTTCAGATCATTTAAATTTCAAGGCTCTTAACAATTTCATATTTTCACAATTCGAACGCTTTCAATTTTTTTGGAGGGGGGGGGAGAAGATCTATTTAAAATTTTACGAATATCATCCATTTTGTAATTTCCACAACTCTTATGCCTAATTCTTTCAACTTAACAATTCAAAGCCTTCGTAGCCTTTTAAGACTTGTGTTTTAATGTTCGGAATAAAAAATTCCATCAAACTTACAAGAATCTCATTTTTTTTTAAATTCCATAATTCTTAGAATTAATTTTCATAATTTGAGAGTTGGAATCCCTCAAGTTTCAAAACATCAAAATTTTAGTTATGGTGTGGAAGTTCAAGAAATTTTCCCCGACTATTGATTCAAAAGTCTATGGGTTTTAGTTGCATTTAAAAAAAAGTCATTTCATGCTGTTACATTCTATTTTCCTATTTTGTCCCAAGAATTAAGCATATAATTAAAAAAAAAATACAAAAAAACTTTTAAATCCCAACTAGCAAGAAGATCTTTACTAAAGATTAATTAAAAAACTTTTTCCACAAAATAAGTTTTTCAAAGAAAAGCAAAGAACTCCATTAAACCAAAAATGAGCAAAAATAAAATCAAATAACCTACCAAGCGTGAAACTACAGTAGAGTGCTAAGTACCATTTCTATGGATGCCCTAGGAAAACATTTCTATGGATGCTCTACACCTTTTCAAAGAGAGTGAGTATCCTCTCACATGGCCTTCCATTTCCATGGATGCCGTAGGAAAACATTTCTATGGATGCTCTACACCTTTTCAAAGAGAGTGGGTATTATTTTTTGGAGCAGTTACTTGACGATGGAGAAAAAGGGTTGAAGTGATTAGCAATTACGAGTGGGGATTCCCCGCTGGTTTTTTTTTTAATCGAAAACTAGAGATTGTCAAATTGCGTATTTAGGAATTGTTTTGATTGACATTTTTGCAAAAAGGGATAAGGAATTCGCTAATTGGACACTATGAACGATATTAATTAATGTTTTGAATAATAGGAGTGTGATTGATTCTAATTAGTGATTGGATAATTTTTTAACATGAAATATCTGAATAAAATATTTTTGAGGGGAGATGGGTTGATTGTGTACTGTATAATACACAAGTGATGCTTGGACAGTGTTGTCAATTCAAAATAGAGTTTAACGTTATAGTATACTAAATAGTTGATACTAAGAGAGATGTAGATGGCAAGAAAAGAATTTTAATAATGAAATTCAGAACAAACCTTAGAAATGCTTGCAAATCGAGTAGTAAGGTGTATGCGAGTACGAACCATCAAGGATCATAAGCACCAACGACCCTAACCAACAGAGACATCAACCCCCCAAAGGTCCCTTACCAACAAACTCGAAGGGTGTCCCCCCCTCCCTATTTTTTTTTGATTTTTTTTAACACGATATATTTTTTCAACTTTTTTTTTTACATGTCTTCGAATGAGATGAAACAAACTCAAATTCAGTAGTGTTTTGTCGTGGTTTACCTTGTCACAGTTACATTCTCTTAATTTTTCAAAGTTCATTTTGAATTTCTTTCGTTGAAATGCAAGAGTTGCAATATTTCAGTAGTGTCTTGTTATGCTTTACCTTGTCACAGTTACATTTTCTTGATTTTTTCAAAGTTCATTTTGGATTTCTTTCGTTGAAATGCAAGAGTTGGAATATTTCAGTAGTGTTTTGTTGTTTTTTACCTTGTCACAGTTACATTCTCTTGATTTTTCAAAGTTCATTTTGATTTTCTTTCGTGAAATGTAAGATTTGGAGTAATTCAGTAGTGTTTTGTCGTGGTTTACTATTGTTACGCTTTACCTTGTCAAAGTTACATTCTCTTGATTTTTCAAAGTTCATTTTGATTTTCTTTCGTGAAATGCAAGAGTTGGAATATTTCAGTAGTGTTTTGTCGTGGTTTACTAATTTCTTTCCTTGAAATGCAAGAGTTGGAATATTTCAGTAGTGTTTTGTCGTGGTTTACCTTGTCACAGTTACATTCTCTTGATTTTTCAAAGTTCATTTTGGATTTCTTTCGTTGAAATGCAAGAATTGGAATATTTCAGTAATGTTTTGTGGTGGTTTACCTTGTCACAGTTACATTCTCTTGATTTTTCAAAGTTTATTTTGAATTTATTTCGTGAAATGCAAGAGTTGGAATATTTCAATAGTGTTTTATCGTGGTTTACCTTGTCACAGTTACATTCTCATGATTTTTCAAAGCTCATTTTGGATTTCTTTCCTTGAAATGCAAGAGTTGGAATATTTCAGTACTGTTGTGTCGTGGTTTACCTTGTCACTGTTACATTCTCATGGTATTTCAAAGTTCATTTTGGATTTCTTTTCTTGAAATGCAAGAGTTGGAATATTTCAGTAGTGTTTTGTTGTGGTTTACCTTGTCACAGTTACATTCTCTTGATTTTTCAAAGTTCATTTTTGGATTTCTTTCGTTGAAATGCAAGAGTTGGAATATTTCAGTAATGTTTTGTTATGGTTTACCTTGTCACAGTTACATTCTCTTGATTTTTCAAAGTTCATTTTGGATTTCTTTCATTGAAATACAAGAGGTGGAATATTTCAGTAGTGTTTTGTCATGGTTTACCTTGTCACAGTTACATTCTCTTGATTTTTCAAAGTTCATTTTGGATTTTTACATTCTCTTGATTTTTCAAAGTTTGTTTTGAATTTCTTTCGTGAAATGCAAGAGTTGGAATATTTCAGTACTGTTTTGTTGTGGTTTACCATATTACAATTACATTCTCTTGATTTTTCAAACTTCATTTTGAATTTCTTTCGTGAAATGCAAGCATTGGAATATTTCAATAGTGTTTTATCGTGTTTACCTTGTCACAGTTACATTCTCTTGATTTTTTAAAGTTCATTTTGGATTTCTTTCCTTGAAATGCAAGAGTTGGAATATTTCAGTAGTGTTTTGTCGTGGATTACCTTGTCACAGTTACATTCTCTTGATTTTTCAAAGTTCATTTTGGATTTCTTTCCTTGAAATGCAAGAATTGGAATATTTCAGTAGTGTTTTGTCATGGTTTACCTTGTCACAGTTACATTCTCTTGATTTTTCAAAGTTCATTTTTGGATTTCTTTCGTTGAAATGCAAGAGTTGGAATATTTCAGTAGTGTTTTGTAATGGTTTACCTTGTCACAGTTACATTCTCTTGATTTTTCAAAGTTCATTTTGGATTTCTTTCCTTGAAATGCAAGAGTTGGAATATTTCAGTAGTGTTTTGTCGTGGTTTACCTTGTCACAGTTACATTCTCTTGATTTTTCAAAGTTCATTTTGGATTTTTACATTCTTTTGATTTTTCAAAGTTTATTTTGAATTTCTTTCGTGAAATGCAAGAGTTGGAATATTTCAGTAGTGTTTTGTTGTGGTTTACCATATCACAATTACATTCTCTTGATTTTTCAAACTTCATTTTGAATTTCTTTCGTGAAATGCAAGAGTTGGAATATTTCAATAGTGTTTTATCGTGGTTTACCTTGTCACAGTTACATTCTCTTGATTTTTCAAAGTTCATTTTGGATTTCTTTCCTTGAAATGCAAGAGTTGGAATATTTCAGTAGTGTTTTGTCATGGTTTACCTTGTCACGGTTACATTCTCTTGATTTTTCAAAGTTCATTTTTGGATTTCTTTCGTTGAAATGCAAGAGTTGGAATATTCCAGTAGTGTTTTGTTATGGTTTACCTTGTCACAGTTACATTCTCTTGAATTTTCAAAGTTCATTTTGGATTTCTTTCCTTGAAATGCAAGAGTTGGAATATTTCAGTAGTGTTTTGTCGTGGTTTACCTTGTCACAGTTACATTCTCTTGATTTTTCGAAGTTCATTTTGGATTTTTACATTCTCTTGATTTTTCAAAGTTCATTTTGAATTTCTTTCGTTGAAATACAAGAGTTGGAATATTTCAGTAGTGTCTTGTTGTGTTTTACCTTGTCACTGTTACATTCTCCTGATTTTTCGAAGTTCATTTTGGATTTCTTTCGTTGAAATGCAAGAGTTGGAATATTTCAGTAGTGTTTTGTTGTGCTTTACCTTGTCACAGTTACATTTTCTTGATTTTTCAAAGTTCATTTTGAATTTCTTTCGTGAAATGCAAGAGTTGGAATATTTCAGTAGTGTTTTGTTGTGCTTTACCTTGTCACAGTTACATGCTCTTGATTTTTCAAAGTTCATTTTGAATTTCTTTCATTGAAATGCAAGAGTTGGAATATTTCAGTAGTGTTTTGTCATGGTTTACCTTGTCACAGTTACATTCTCTTGATTTTTCAAAATTAATTTTGAATTTCTTTCATTGAAATGCAAGAGTTGGAATATTTCAGTAGTGTTTTGTCGTGGTTTACCATGTCACAGTTAAATTCTCGTGATTTTTCAAAATTAATTTTGGATTTCTTTCCTTGAAATGCAAGAGTTGGAATATTTCAGTAGTGTCTTGTTGTGCTTTACCTTGTCACTGTTACATTCTCTTGATTTTTCAAAGTTCATTTTGGATTTCTTTCGTTGAAATGCAAGAGTTGGAATATTTCAGTAGTGTTTTGTTGTGCTTTACCTTGTCACAGTTACATTCTCTTGATTTTTCAAAAGTTCATTTTAAATTTCTTTCGTGAAATGCAAGAGTTGGAATATTTCAGTAGTGTTTTGTTGTGCTTTACCTTGTCACTGTTAAATTCTCTTGATTTTTCAAAGTTCATTTTGAATTTCTTTCGTTGAAATGCCAGAGTTGGAATATTTCAGTAGTGTTTTGTCGTGGTTTACCTTGTCATAGTTACATTCTCTTGATTTTTCAAAGCTGATTTTTGGATTTCTATCGTTGAAATGCAAGAGTTGGAATATTTCAGTAGTGTTTTTTTATGGTTTACCTTGTCACAGTTACATTCTCTTGATGTTTCAAAGTTCATTTTGAATTTCTTTCGTTGAAATGCAAGAGTTGGAATATTTCAGTAGTGTTTTGTTATGGTTTACCTTGTCACAGTTACATTCTCTTGATTTTTCAAAGTTCATTTTGAATTTCTTTCGTTGAAATGCAAGAGTTGGAATATTTCAGTAGTGTTTTGTCGTGGTTTACCATGTCACAGTTACATTCTCGTGATTTTTCAAAATTAATTTTGGATTTCTTTCCTTGAAATGCAAGAGTTAGAATATTTCAGTAGTGTTTTGTCGTGGTTTACCTTGTCACAGTTACATTCTCTTGATTTTTCAAAGTTCATTTTGGATTTTTACATTCTCTTGATTTTTCAAAGTTCATTTTGAATTTCTTTCGTTGAAATGCAAGAGTTGGAATATTTCAGTAGTGTTTTGTTATGGTTTACCTTGTCACAGTTACATTCTCTTGATTTTTCAAAGTTCATTTTGAATTTCTTTCGTTGAAATGCAAGAGTTGGAATATTTCAGTAGTGTTTTGTCATGGTTTACCTTGTCACAGTTACATTCTCTTGATTTTTCGAGGTTAATTTTGAATTTCTTTCATTGAAATGCAAGAGTTGGAATATTTCAGTAGTGTTTTGTCGTGGTTTACCATGTCACAGTTACATTCTCGTGATTTTTCAAAATTCATTTTTGATTTCTTTCCTTGAAATGCAAGAGTTGGAGTATTTCAGTAGTGTTTTGTCGTGGTTTTCCTTGTCACAGTTACATTCTCTTGATTTTTCAAAGTTCATTTTGGATTTTTACATTCTCTTGATTTTTCAAAGTTCATTTTGAATTTCTTTCGTGAAATGCAAGAGTTTGAATATTTCAGTAGTGTTTTGTTGTGGTTTACCATATCACAATTACATTCTCTTGATTTTTCAAAGTTCATTTTGAATTTCTTTCGTTGAAATGCAAGAGTTGGAATATTTCAGTAGTGTTTTGTCATGGTTTACCTTGTCACAGTTACATTCTCTTGATTTTTCAAGGTTAATTTTGATTTTCTTTCATTGAAATGCAAGAGTTGGAATATTTCAGTAGTGTTTTGTCGTGGTTTACCATGTCACAGTTACATTCTCGTGATTTTTCAAAATTCATTTTGGATTTCTTTCCTTGAAATGCAAGAGTTGGAGTATTTCAGTAGTGTTTTGTCGTGGTTTACCTTGTCACAGTTACATTCTCTTGATTTTTCAAAGTTCATTTTGGATTTTTACATTCTCTTGATTTTTCAAAGTTCATTTTGAATTTCTTTCGTTGAAATGCAAGAGTTGGAATATTTCAGTAGTGTATTGTTGTGCTTTACCTTGTCACAGATACATTCTCTTGATTTTTCAAAGGTCATTTTGGATTTCTTTCGTTGAAATGCAAGAGTTGGAATATTTCAGTAGTGTTCTGTTGTGCTTTACCTTGTCACAGTTACATTCTCTTGATTTTTCAAAGTTCATTTTGAATTTCTGTCGTGAAATGCAAGAGTTGGAATATTTCAGTAGTGTCTTCTTGTGCTTTACCTTGTCACTGTTACATTCTCTTGATTTTTCAAAGTTCATTTTGGATTTCTTTCGTTGAAATGCAAGAGTTGGAATATTTCAGTAGTGTTTTGTTGTGCTTTACCTTGTCAGAGTTACATTCTCTTGATTTTTCAAAGTTCATTTTAAATTTCTTTCGTGAAATGCAAGAGTTGGAATATTTCAGTAGTGTTTTGTCGTGGTTTACCTTGTCACAGTTACATTCTCTTGATTTTTCAAAGCTGATTTTTGGATTTCTATCGTTGAAATGCAAGAGTTGGAATATTTCAGTAGTGTTTTGTTATGGTTTGCCTTGTCACAGTTACATTCTCTTGATTTTTCAAAGTTCATTTTGAATTTCTTTCGTTGAAATGCAAGAGTTGGAATATTTCAGTAGTGTTTTGTCATGGTTTACCTTGCCACAGTTACATTCTCTTGATTTTTCAAAGTTAATTTTGAATTTCTTTCATTGAAATGCAAGAGTTGGAATATTTCAGTAGTGTTTTGTCATGGTTTACCATGTCACAGTTACATTCTCTTGATATTTCAAAGTTCATTTTGAATTTCTTTCGTGAAATGCAAGAGTTGGAATATTTCAGTAGTGTTTTGTCGTGGTTTACCTTGTCACAGTTACATTCTCTTGATTTTTCAAAGCTCATTTTTGGATTTCTATCGTTGAAATGCAAGGGTTGGAATATTTCAGTAGTGTTTTGTTATTGTTTACCTTGTCACAGTTACATTCTCTTGATTTTTCAAAGTTCATTTTGAATTTCTTTCGTTGAAATGCAAGAGTTGGAATGTTTTAGTAGTGTTTTGTTATGGTTTACCTTGTCACACACACCCACAGAGACGACACACACACAGATACGAAACACACATAGAGACGACACACACACTTAGAGAGAGCACACACACACACACACACACACACACACACACACACACACACACACACACACACACACACACACACACACACACACACACACACACACACAAACACACACACACACAGAGAGACGACACCCACACAGAGACGACACACACACACAGTGTGGCCAGATTGGCTTATTTTACGCCAAACTGGCTTATTTTGTTGGCGACTGGCGTGAAAATTTTTGGAACTGGCTTGTGGCTTAAAACTTGGCTATTTTTATTTTGAGCTGGCTTATTTCTTGGCGTGATTTACTTTTTCGGGAAGAATTTATATTTTTTGGCAATTCATCTGATTTTCGAACAAACGAACGAACGAATGCTCACGAAAGGTCAAAATCACGTTTTAACTCTATGGTCAAAATACGAATGTAACCGCGGCACTGCGGTAAAGTTTTCAAATCCTAAGAGACACGTGGCTTTGTAACAACAGCATAAAAAGCATTAGCCATTAAGTCATGGGGTTGAACTACAGCTGAAGGTACAGTATATTAGCTGTTACTTGTTAGTATAGAATAACACCAGGAATCAAACTCATAACAGACATGTCTGTAACATCTACAGATCCTGTTTAACTGTTTAGTTCATATGAGTCGTCCAGGAGTCGTCATGCTGTCGTCATGTACACTCTAGCTATTTTCTGTGGTTTGTATCTCTGTACAAACAGATTGGGTACACAGCCTAGCCGACTGTGTACACACCCCAATGCATTGGGTACTGCCCCCAATATATTGGGTACCCCCATACCCGTTTTCACTTTTTGTTTAGGGCTATTCTGAGAAAATACATTTATTTATATTTGAGGTTTTCTTTGCATCACTTCAGTTTAAATATGCTCAAAGGAAGAAGCAAATTGGTCATTGGTTTTCTCAGAATACATGCAAAAGTGAAAATCGTTATGGGGCAGTTGTGGATATTAATTGTTTTATGTACTACCATCAACATAATGTACTACTTCACCCCTGCAGTAGTACACCACAGGATCTGTACCTAAGAATTTGAGTGCTACATCCCACAATCAGTACTACATTAAACATGGCATAGGTCCTACTACGCTATATATGGAGTAGGTCCTGCTATGCTATATATAGAGTAGTACACTTGGTTAGATGTAGGTATCAAATTCTGAGGTACAGATCCTGTGGTATACTACTACAGTGGTGAAGGAGTACATTATATGTTGATGGTTGTAGATAAAACAATTAATCCCTAACTGGTATGGGGGGGTACCCAATGCATTGAGGTGCGTACCTCAATGCATTGGCTATCAGCAAATTGGGTACATGCCACAGAAAAATAGCTGGTGTACATGACTGGTTTGCACCCCCATTTTTAGCAGTGATGAGCATCAGCTTGTGACATAAGCAAATCTGAAGCAATCAATCTTGTTTCAGACTCACTTTTATTCATTTTTCCCAATGTATAAGCCTATAGTTAAATACTAGAAAAATTAGTTATATATAATATAGGCTAATAGCTAATATGTAATAAAATACCATGTAATACTAATGAAAATATCAGAAAGAGATATATAAATACAGGAGCAGGATAAGTAGATGAGTTACCCTTGCTTTGATGTCTGATTTCTTTGTTACTGTTGCTGTAGCCTAGGCCTACTGGGTAAGACTCCTAGTGATTAGCCAGTGCCTAATCTGAGCTGTATCTCTGATTAGAATGCAGTATGTCCTTTACCTGGCAGCTGAGACTTTAATCTTGACCACTACTAATTTTCAGAATTATCAATCTTGGCCAATAGTCTACAAATCTTGACCACAACAATGATAATTAAACATGAGACATTACCTTTAACAGACAGCAACAATGGAAGTTATCCTATAGTTTTGTTATTTAGAAAAAAACCTTTCAGATTTTGAAATAAACAAGGTTCATTGTTATATTAAATTTAATCAATCAACTGTAGACAATCAAGGCAAGTGTCCTGAAAATCAGATCATTGACCCCTCTTCTTTCTGGGCTGGGTTGACAATAGATCCAAATCTTTAATTTGTTTTTCTTTTCTCATGATAAGTTCATACACTTCTTCTTGGGAGAATTCAATTTTTACTGAATGAGATAATCCCTTACTACATAGTTTCTCTTGTTGTAAAAATTATGTTACTGTTATAGTAAACTGCCTTGTTGTAAACACTGCTTATTAATATTCAAAATGTGGATGAATATGGAAAGATGTAAATCAGCTATTAGCTAATAATGTGAGGTAACATCATAGTAGGGTTTATCTAATTCAAAATAGTCAACATATTTTGACCTACTATATATGGTGTTGTAGATTTAGATCCATTGACAGTTTTCTTTCCAGTATTTTACAATTCAATAGTATATACTCAGGGGTTTCTTCTGTGTTTTTACAGTACCTGCAAAATGGGCTATTGGCAACTTCTCCATTTGGCTGCTTTATTTTGTATGAAGGAGAGTGGTGGTTGAAATTAGCTGTATTTGAACACAGGCAGTTGAACCAGACTGATTGTATACTGGTTGGAAAGGGGGATAAATTTGGTGGCTTTAATTCAAGCAATGTTTTTAGTCATAATCTAGTTGTATCCCTTATAGTTAGAGATTTCACTGGTTCCATTTGGCTTTTTGCTTCTTGCTTTTCTATCTTGTCTGCTTTTTCATTTCCTTCTTTACCTAGATGACTAGGTATATATTGAAATTTAGTAACAAAGAAATCTTCCAAGGCTGCTTAGGTTTTCTTTGGTTTGATGTAGGCCTATGCCCAGTGTTTCTTAGGATATAGAGAGCAGATTTAGAGTCAGAGAATATTACTATATGTTAATTCCTCTGTTTCAGTTTAATTAGGGTCTCTAAGCACAAATTGATTGCAGCTATTTCAGCTGTTAGTGTACTGGTCCCTGCCTTGTGTTTTTTCATAATGCATAGGCTGAGCTCTTTTAAAAAGCATCCACATCCCTCTTCACTTAAAGATCAATCAACATATCCTTGGGCATATCCATGAAATTCCCTTTTTAGGAGCTGTTTGAAATCATGGATTGCAGTTTGGGATTCAATTTGTTCCTATTTTGAGGGGAGGAATTCTAGTTTAACCCTGGGGTGATTGATCTCCAATTAAATTTAAATTCAACTCCTCCATACTCTCCTCCAGACTGCTCATGCTGGGTGGGCTTATAATAAAAATGAACCAGGAAAATATTAATTTTTAAAAGATTTAATCAGTCGGAATAACATAACTACAAGTGTAACTTGACCCCACAAAAAGGTAAGAAAGGTATTTAAGTTATGACATTTGTCCATTGTTTATATAAAGTATTTGCTATTGAGAAAGATGTATGAATTTTTTCCATGGGGGGGGGGGAGGTTTTGGGCATTAGGCCTAATGGAAGGAATACTCATATAAACTTCAGAGAGGGCTCATTTGATTGGAAATTGAAAGTTCTAGTTCACTTTTTAAGAATCACAAGATATTGGAGGGTAGACAGCCCCCCCCCAAACCTCTTTTTTTCCTGATGCATCCAATAAAAATTTTAAATGTATCCAATAAAAATGTTCAAAGATCATATAACAAAAATTCTGGTGCCAACACAACCCCCCAGGGCCCAGGGCAGGCATTGTAAGTTGGGCCCTGGGGGCATATATGAGTCTTATGGAAGGGATGCTCATATTCACTTCAAAGAGGGCTCATTTAATTGGAAATTGAATGTTCTAGTTCAGTTTTAAGAGTCAAAAGGGATTGGAGGGCACCTAGCTCCCCTCCATTCCCTTTTTTCCTCAAACCCATCCGATAAGAACTTTGAGATAGCTTTTTTTAAATAGTTCAAAGATCATATAACAAAAACTCCAGGGTCAACACAGCCCCCCAGGGCCCAGGGGCAGGTGTTGTAAGTTACGCCCTGGGGAATATATGGCTCTTATTGAAGGGATGCTTGTAAAAACTTCAGAGATGGCTCATTTGATTGGAAATTGAAAGTTCTAGTTCAGTTTTTTTTGTAAAAAGAGATTGGAGGGCAACTAGCCCCCCCCCCCATGCTCCTTTTCCCCAAATACATCCAATAAAAATGTTGAGATAGCCATTAAGTTAAAAATTGCTCAAAAGTCAGATAGCAAAAATTCAGGTGTCCTCACTACCCCCAGGGCCTGGGGCAGGCATTGTAAGTTGTGCTGCATTGGGTCACAGAGTATCATTATAGTAATTGGAGGTCCGACTCAGTGAAATTATGGGATACAGAAATTGCGGCGCACACACGGACAGTGCTCAAACTAACACAGGAGAAATCGAGCCGGTGGGCGTCCTCGTCAATAATTTTCCCCGAACTGTAGGACAGGAAAGTAAGCACGGTCGAGCATTTTCTGAACATAGCGCGCGGGAATTTCTGTAAAGTCTCTAGAGTTCCACATGGGCTAGTGGTTTATCGCATTTCTACTAAATGCAGCCTCTAATTAATCTCTACACTGGAACTAAACTTCTGCAAACCAGGGAACAAATTGAAAGGTGGATAATGCCAGTAGGATCAAAGGACCTGAATAGTGGTGAGTATTTCTATAAAACGGCCATCAAAACTTGGACACCATTAAAAGTAAAGTTAGATTTTGGGCAAAAAATTGTCTGGCTTATTTTTGGCTTGTTTTTCAAAGGCTGCGGCTTACTTTTTTGTTCACGATCTGGCCACACTGCACACACACACACAGAGAAGACACACACAAAGTGACGACTTACACATAGAGACGACACACGCACTGAGACGACAAACACACACAGAGACGATACACATAGAGGGACAACACACACACACACACACAGAGAGAGACGACAAACACACAGAGACAACACAAACAAAGAGACGACACACCCACAGAGATGAAACACACATATTGAGACGATACACGCACAGACACGACACACAAACAGAGTCTTAGTGAGAGAGATATCCAAAAAGTTGGGTTGCTCTAGGTTCACTTAGAGTGGCGCGCCACTCTAAGTGAACCTAGATCAAAATAAACTTTGAAAAATACAGAGAATTTAAAAATCCAAAATGAACTTTGAAAAATCAAGAGAATGTAACTGTGACAGGGTAAACCACGACAAAACACTACTGAAATATTCCAACTCTTGCATTTCAAGGAAAGAAATCCAAAATGAATTTTGAAAAATCACGAGAATGTAACTGTGACATGGTAAACCACGACAAAACACTACTGAAATATTCCAACTCTTGCATTTCAATGAAAGAAATTCAAAATGAACTTTGAAAAATCAAGAGAATGTAACTGTGACAAGGTAAACCATGACAAAACACTACTGAAATATTCCAACTCTTGCATTCAATGAAAGAAATTCAAAATGAACTTTGAAAAATCAAGAGAATGTAACTGTGATAAGGTAAACCATAACAAAACACTACTGAAATATTCCAACTCTTGCATTTCAACGAAAGAAATTCACAATGAACTTTGAAAAATCAAGAGAATGTAATTGTGATATGGTAAATAGCAACAAAACACTACTGAAATATTCAAACTCTTGCATTTCACGAAAGAAATTCAAAATGAACTTTGAAAAATCAAGAGAATGTAACTGTGACAAGATAAAGCACAACAAAACACTACTGAAATATTCCAACTCTTAAATTCCAACTCTTAAACTTTGAAAATTCAAGAGAGTGTAACTGTGACAAGGTAAATCATAACAAAACACTACTGGAATATTCCAACTCTTGCATTTCAACGAAAGAAATCCAAAATGAACTTTGAAAAATCAAGAGAATGTAACTGTGACAAGGTAAACCACGACAAAACACTACTGAAATATTCCAACTCTTGCATTTCAAGGAAAGAAATCCAAAATGAACTTTGAAAAATCAAGAGAATATAACTGTGACAAGGTAAACCACGACAAAACACTATTGAAATATTCCAACTCTTGCATTTCAAGGAAAGAAATCCAAAATGAACTTTGAAAAATCAAGAGAATATAACTGTGACAAGGTAAACCACGACAAAACACTACTGAAATATTCCAACTCTTGCATTTCAAGGAAAGAAATCCAAAATGAACTTTGAAAAATCAAGAGAATGTAACTGTGACAAGGTAAACCACGACAAAACACTACTGAAATATTCCAACTCTTGCATTTCAAGGAAAGAAATCCAAAATGAACTTTGAAAAATCAAGAGAATGTAACTGTGACAAGGTAAACACGATGAAACACTATTGAAATATTCCAACTCTTGCATTTCACGAAAGAAATTCAAAATGAAGTTTGAAAAATCAAGAGAATGTAATTGTGATATGGTAAACAACAACAAGACACTACTGAAATATTCCAACTCTTGTATTTCACGAAAGAAATTCAAAATTAACTTTGAAAAATCAAGAGAATGTAAAAATCCAAAATGAACTTTGAAAAATCAAGAGAATGTAACTGTGACAAGGTAAACCATGACAAAACACTACTGAAATAGTCCACCTCTTGCATTTCAATGAAAGAAATTCAAAATTAACTTTGAAAAATCAAGAGAATGTAACTGTGACAAGGTAAACCATGACAAAACACTACTGAAATATTCCAACTCTTGCATTCAATGAAAGAAATTCAAAATGAACTTTGAAAAATCAAGAGAATGTAACTGTGACAAGGTAAACCATGACAAAACACTACTGAAATATTCCAACTCTTGCATTCAATGAAAGAAATTCAAAATGAACTTTGAAAAATCAAGAGAATGTAACTGTGACAAGGTAAACCATAACAAAACACTACTGAAATATTCCAACTCTTGCATTTCAACGAAAGAAATTCACAATGAACTTTGAAAAATCAAGAGAATGTAATTGTGATATGGTAAATAGCAACAAAACACTACTGAAATATTCAAACTCTTGCATTTCACGAAAGAAATTCAAAATGAACTTTGAAAAATCAAGAGAATGTAACTGTGACAAGATAAAGCACAACAAAACACTACTGAAATATTCCAACTCTTAAATTTCAACGAAAGAAATCCAAAATGAACTTTGAAAAATCAAGAGAATGTAACTGTGACAAGGTAAAGCACAACAAAACACTACTGAAATATTCCAACTCTTGCATTTCAACGAAAGAAATTCAAAATGAACTTTGAAAAATCAAGAGAATGTAAAAATCCAAAATGAACTTTGATAAATCAAGAGAATATAACTGTGACAAGGTAAACCACGACAGAACACTACTGAAATATTCCAACTCTTGCATTTCAAGGAAAGAAATCAAAAATGAATTTTGAAAAATCACGAGAATGTAACTGTGACATGGTAAACCATGACAAAACACTACTGAAATATTCCATCTCTTGCATTTCAATGAAAGAAATTCAAAATGAACTTTGAAAAATCAAGAAAATGTAACTGTGCCAAGGTAAACCATAATAAAACACTACTGAAATATTCCAACTCTTCCATTTCAACGAACGAAATTCAAAATGAACTTTTGAAAAATCAAGAGAATGTAACTGTGACAAGGTAAATCATAACAAAAGACTACTGAAATATTCCAACTCTTGCATTTCAACGATAGAAATCCAAAAATGAACTTTGAAAAATCAAGAGAATGTAACTGTGACAAGGTAAAACACGACAAAACACTACTGAAATATTCCAACTCTTGCATTTCAACGAAAGAAATTCAAAATGAACTTTGAAAAATCAAGAGAACGTAACAGTGACAAGGTAAAGCACAACAAAACACTACTGAACTATTCCAACTCTTGCATTTCACGAAACAAATTCAAAATGAACTTTGAAAAATCAAGAGAATGTAACTGTGACAAGGTAAAGCACAACAAAACACTACTGAAATATTCCAACTCTTGCATTTCAACGAATGAAATCCAAAATGAACTTTTAAAAATCAAGAGAATGAAAAAATCCAAAATGAACTTTGAAAATTCAAGAGAGTGTAACTGTGACAAGGTAAATCATAACAAAACACTACTGGAATATTCCAACTCTTGCATTTCAACGAAAGAAATCCAAAAATGAACTTTGAAAAATCAAGAGAATGTAACTGTGACAAGGTAAACCATGACAAAACACTACTGAAATATTCGAACTCTTGCATTTCAAGGAAAGAAATCCAAAATGAACTTTGAAAAATCAAGAGAATATAACTTTGACAAGGTAAACCACGACAAAACACTACTGAAATATTCCAACTCTTGCATTTCAAGGAAAGAAATCCAAAATGAACTTTGAAAAATCAAGAGAATATAACTGTGACAAGGTAAACCACGACAAAACACTACTGAAATATTCCAACTCTTGCATTTCAAGGAAAGAAATCCAAAATGAACTTTGAAAAATCAAGAGAATGTAACTGTGACAAGGTAAACCACGACAAAACACTACTGAAATATTCCAACTCTTGCATTTCAAGGAAAGAAATCCAAAATGAACTTTGAAAAATCAAGAGAATGTAACTGTGACAAGGTAAACACGATGAAACACTATTGAAATATTCCAACTCTTGCATTTCACGAAAGAAATTCAAAATGAAGTTTGAAAAATCAAGAGAATGTAATTGTGATATGGTAAACAACAACAAGACACTACTGAAATATTCCAACTCTTGTATTTCACGAAAGAAATTCAAAATTAACTTTGAAAAATCAAGAGAATGTAAAAATCCAAAATGAACTTTGAAAAATCAAGAGAATGTAACTGTGACAAGGTAAACCATGACAAAACACTACTGAAATAGTCCACCTCTTGCATTTCAATGAAAGAAATCCAAAATGAACTTTGAAAAATCAAGAGAATGTAACTGTGACAAGGTAAACCATAACAAAACATTACTGAAATATTCCAACTCTTGCATTTCAACAAAAGAAATCCAAAAACGAACTTTGAAAAATCAAGAGAATGTAACTGTGACAAGGTAAACCACGACAAAACACTACTGAAATATTCCAACTCTTGCATTTCAAGGAAAGAAGTCCAAAATGAACTTTGAAATATCATGAGAATGTAACAGTGACAAGGTAAACCACGACAAAACACTACTGAAATATTGCAACTCTTGCATTTCAAGGAAAGAAATCCAAAATGAGCTTTGAAAAATCATGAGAATGTAACTGTGACAAGGTAAACCACGATAAAACACTATTGAAATATTCCAACTCTTGCATTTCACGAAATAAATTCAAAATAAACTTTGAAAAATCAAGAGAATGTAACTGTGACAAGGTAAACCACGACAAAACATTACTGAAATATTCCAATTCTTGCATTTCAACGAAAGAAATCCAAAAATGAACTTTGAAAAATCAAGAGAATGTAACTGTGACAAGGTAAACCACGACAAAACACTACTGAAATATTCCAACTCTTGCATTTCAAGGAAAGAAATTAGTAAACCACGTCAAAACACTACTGAAATATTCCAACTCTTGCATTTCACGAAAGAAATTCAAAATGAACTTTGAAAAATCAAGAGAATGTAACTGTGACAAGGTAAAGCACAACAATAGTAAACCACGACAACACACTACTGAAATATTCCAAATCTTGCATTTCACGAAAGAAAATCAAAATGAACTTTGAAAAATCAAGAGAATGTAACTGTGACAAGGTAAAAAACAACAAAACACTACTGAAATATTCCAACTCTTGCATTTCAACGAAAGAAATCCAAAATGAACTTTGAAAAAATCAAGAAAATGTAACTGTGACAAGGTAAAGCATAACAAGACACTACTGAAATATTCCAACTCTTGCATTTCAACGAAAGAATTCAAAATGAACTTTGAAAAATTAAGAGAATGTAATTGTGACAAGGTAAACCACGACAAAACACTACTGAATTTAAGTTTGTTTCATCTCATTCGAAGACATGTAAAAAAAAAAAGTTGAAAAAATATATCATGTTAAAAAAAAATCAAAAAAAAATGGGGGGGGGGGCAAAAAGTTGGAGGGAGGGGGCACCCTTCGAGTTTGGGGGTAAAGTACCTTTGGGGGGTTAATGTCTCTGCTGGTTAGGGTCGTTGGTGCTTATGATCCTTGATGGTTCGTACTCACATGCACCTTACTACTTGATTTGCAAGCATTTCTAAGTTTTGTTCTGAATTTCATTATTAAAATTCTTTTCTTGCCATCTACATCTCTCTTAGTACCAACTATTTAGTATACTATAACGTTAAAATCTATTTTGAATTGACAACACTGTCCAAACATCAAGGTAAACCATTACAAAACACTACTGAAATATTCCAACTCTTGCATTTCAACGAAAGAAATTCAAAATGAACTTTGAAAAATCAAGAGAATGTAACTGTGGCAAGGTAAACCATAACAAAACACTACTGAAATATTCCAACTCTTGCATTTCAACGATAGAAATCCAAAAATCAGCTTTGAAAAATCAAGAGAATGTAACTGTGACAAGGTAAACCACGACAAAACACTACTGAAATATTAGTAGTGTTCCCCCCCTGGAAAATACCCCTCCAAACACACGGAAAATGCCCCCCTGTAAATACCCCCCCCCCCCGTGGAATTTCAGAATTTTATTTGAGTTTTATTTTTTAACTTCCATTGGGGGAAGGAATTCTGGTACCTGTGTATTATGCGTCACTAACTCAAGTTTATGCTGTGTAAATCCGAGAAAACACCGATTTTTTCGTTAGTTTCTTCGTTACTTTAGAAATAAATTTTGGCTATAGATTTGCACATTAGGGGGGGGGGGGATAAAGTATTCCGGGTCTGCATGCAAAATGTGTTTGGTACAGCTATTCTGCATATTTGATAGATAGATAGATAAGTGTGTTTTAAACCAAATATACGGCCACGAACACAGTAAAATAACATAAATGAAAGACAAAAACAATATAAACTTTGATAAGCGATCATCATCTTGAAACACTTAAATGAAACACTACTTTAACTGAATAATAGTACTTATTACTTGGAAAACGGTCATTGGAAAAAGAAACATTTAACACTTGGAAAAAAAAAAACACTTAAATGAAGCATTACATTTACCTGATACGGGGATTTTTTTTTTTTTTTTTTTTTTTTTTTTTAGTTAGCAAAACTTCCAGATACCTCGCTATTCTTCTGTAATCTTTAGTGGCCATATACCTAGAAAGGATTGTTTTCTGACTTCAAACAGTCCAAATACTTTACCCCCCCCCCATGTGCAAATAGATAGCCCAAATTACATATTTCCCATATATTCTATAGGGTTCATTCGATTGGAAATTAGAAGGGCTTGTGCCCTTTTTAATAGTCGAAAGTGATTGGAGAATAACTAACACCCCTCTCACACCCACCATTTCCCCAAACGTATCCAATCAAAATTTTAAGATAGCCATTTTGTTTGACGTTGTTAAAAAGTCTGGAAATTATGACTTTGAGGAATACACCTCCCCCAGCCCTCAGGGATAGGGTTGTAAGTTATGCCCTGGGGGCATATAAGGGTTTTTACTGAAAGCATTGCCGTAAAACCTTCAAAGGGGCTCATTCGATTGGAAATTGAAAGGGCTAGTGCCTTTTTCAATAGTTCTCTCTGATTGGATGTGTTTGGGGTAATGGTGGGCGTGGGGGGGGGGGGGCTAGGGGCCCTCCAATCACTTTTGACTATTAAAAAGGGCACTAGCCCTTTAAATTTCCAATTGAATGAGCCTTTTTTGAAGTTTCTACGACAACACCTATAAAAACCTTATATCCCCCCAGGGTATAATATATAACCCTTGTCCTAAGGGTTGTGGGGGAGTGTCCTCCTCAAAAACATATTTTCTATCTGGAAATCAACTAGACTGAACAAAATGGCTATCTCAAAATTTTGATTGGATGTGTTTGGGGGAATGATTGGCGTGGGGGGGGGGGTGGCTAGTTGCCCTCCAATCGGTTTCGACTATTAAAAAGGGCACTAGACCTTTGAATTTCTAATCGAATGATTCTGTTTTGAAGTTTCTACAACAAAACCTTCTATAAAAACCTTATATGCCCCCATGGCATAACTTAAAACCATGGCCCTAAGGGTTGTGGGGGAGTTTCCTTCTCAAAAGCATATTTTCTATCTGGAAATCAACTACGCTGAACAAAATGGCTATCTCAATATTTTGATTGGATGTGTTTGGGGGAATGATGGGCGTGGGGGGGGGGCTAGTTGCTCTCCAATCACTTTCGACTATTAAAAAGGGCACTAGGCCTTTGAATTTCTAATCGAATGAGCCTTTTTTGCAGTTTCTACGACAACAGCTTCTATAAAAATCGTATATGCCCCCAGGGCATAATTTAAAACCCTTGCCTTGAGAGCCTTGCAGGAGTTACCTCCGCACATGATGTGCAGCATGTAGCTGATAATGCAGATCACGATGTTTGCACGATGGACGGAAGAAACACTTTCCATGGGATGGCTCTGCTAGCAACAGTCACGCCTCCTCTCATTAACATTCGATCGCCCATTCCGAGAGTTGAAGTTCCATTAGATGAAGTAGCCCAAAAAGGAAACATTCCCATCTACCCTTACCGCTTAAGTGAGACAGTGCTTTCAAAGGTGCAATATGAGAAGATCCCTGGCAAAAATGTTAACGACCTGTATGCCTCACTCGATCAGCTCTGGTTAGCTACCGGGTTCCTGAATGTCCCAAGGCCGAGCTGGAATGGATTCATGCAGTCACGTTTTCTCTAACCAAATACATCATGAAACGGGAAACCTTCGCAGCAAGGCAAGCGTATTGTTTTTGCCCATGATTGACCTCCCGTCTAGCAACGGATCCTGCCTTTACTCAACCTTGTGCTTTGTAGCTTCGCAAGGCAGAACCTACGGATTCACACCCGTTCTCACATTTGACCAGCCGCTCTGGTGGAAGTCTATGAAGATCCTCAAGTCCGACACGACGAATGAGCTGAGTAGTATTGTTCTCAAGTTAGGCAGTTTTCATTTGATGATGAGTTTCGTTGGATGCATAGGACACCTTATGCAAGGTTCTGGTCTGAAAGAGGTTCTGGAATTGGTATACGCGACTGGTGCAGTGCCGCACATTCTTTCTGGAAAAGCAATTTCTAGAGCTGTTCGAGCTCACATTCTCGTGAGCTCGGCCATATATGCTCATCTCCTCGAAGAAGAGCAAGCGACGTTAACGTCTCTAGACATGTCTACTGTCTTCGCTAACGTACTGGATGGATACCTCCCACCCGAATATCTCAGTTATGATCCCCAGCCCAAGCAACTTGAAAACTTTCTCAAGCAGAGACGCCAAGACCTGATGACTCAGAGAACTGCGAAGCTCTGGTTTCAGTATCTTGACATGGTTGGGATACTGCTTAAGTTCATACGTGCCGAGAGACTAGGCCTGTGGGATTTGCACCTACAATCTGCAGTAGAGATGCTTCCGTTTCTAGCAGCATCTGGACATAACCTCTATGTCAATTCGGTCTGGATATACCAGCAAGAGATGGCTAAGCTTCAAACTAGTCACCCACCAATATTCGAAGCATTTGAACAGGGAGGTCACACCATTAGAAGATCAGAGCGACGCTGGGCTGGGCTCTCGGCAGATCTTGTCATCGAGCAGGAGTATGTGAGAAGTCTGAAAACATCGGGCGGTCTTACAACTGGAGGTGGGATGAAAGAATAGCAGAGAGCCATTTGGGTTCTGTCAAGACCAGCATGCCTGGAGATCAACCTCTTGATGCAAAATTTGACCAAAATTGGTTACTCGACAAGTGAGCAGCACCGCGACATGAGTTCCAGTAGAAAGGAGCGTGACTTCGACGATACCCAGAAGCTCGTCGGATATCTTGGAGAATCTTCTCCGTTCAGAGGTGACAATCAGCTTAGAAACATTGCCAAAGGCATAACTTCTTCCTAAGATGTTAATATTGACGAGGCCGATGTGGCTGGAAAGTTAATTCTAAGTAAGATGACGGGAAAAACCTTGAAGGAGCAAGTTTTCAAGAAAAAAGACCAAGTGACCCTAATGAATGCCAAAAAGGCGGGGTCCTCTGTGGTAGCACACATAGATCCGGCGCTCCTTTTCCAGCGGTTTATAATAGTAGCCCAACGAACTGACCTCCGAGAAAAAATACTTCAAGTACGAACTTTGTACGATTCCTCCTTCTCTTTTCGAAAGCGATGGCCTTATGAGAAAAGCAAATAAGCCGGAGCTTGCAAAAGCGATCTTTCAAGCTTGCGGGATTGAGACTCAGTCACCCTCAAGACCTGCTTCTGCGTGTAACATCGTCTTGGCTGGTGGTTCTCTTCTACATCGAGTTCCATGGAAGGTAGGGTCAACCTTCAAGGTCATCTTTGCTTCATACGTCCATTACGTACAAGCAAGGTACCCTAGTGCGATCGTTGTGTTTGACGGATATGAAGGTGGTCCAGCAATCAAAGATGCTACCCATTTACGTCGAGCAAGGATGGTTGGCCGCCAAGTCTTTTTCACCGAAGAGATGACCCTCTGCATGAAGAAAGAAGAGTTTCTTTCATGTAAGACAAACAAAGGACGTTTCGTGAAGCTGCTCAGCAACCATTTGGAAGCCGTTGGTTTCCGAATTTTCCACTCGGAAGGAGACGCCGACGTTCCGATTGTAGAAAAAGCCGTAGAAGCTGCTAATCTTACAGACACAATCGTGGTTGTTGATGATACTGACATCTTGGTTCTTCTGATCAGTCGATCAGATTTGCGTTCCGGGCGTTTATATTTCTCACCTGAAGCTAAGTTTGGCGGTACTAGTTCAGCTTGGGATATTAGTGAGATGAAGCAGAAGCTAGGAACAGATGTCAGAAATCTGATACCGTTCTGTCATGCCGTGCTGGGTTGTGACACAGCCTCTCACCTTTACGGAATAGGAAAGGGCAAAGCCGTTCAGCTGCTACTTTCCAACAAGAGTTTCAGGGACAGCGTTGCTATATTTGGCGACAAGCTCGCATCGCTTGACGATATTGTGACAGCAGGAGAGCGAGCATTGTTGATACTGTACGGTCGCCCTGATGTTTCAAACCTGGACACTGCCAGAAAGCTAATCTTTCACAGAAAAGTGAGCACTGCCACCGCTTTCGTGCATCCACAAGATCTGCCACCGACTCAGGCAGCAGCGAAGTACCACTCGCTACGTGTCTACTGTCAAGTTCAAATCAGGCTCGGGAACCCAGTAGACCCTTTACGCCTGGGATGGAAACTGCAGGAAAACGAAGTTTTTGCGGCAATAAAAACAGATCTCCCTGCCGCTCTGTCTCAGCTGCTGAAAATTATCAAATGCTCGTGTCGTATTGACGGCTGTGATAGTGAAAAGTGTACCTTTAAGAAAAACGGACTTGAGTGTACTATAGCTTGCCGTACCTGTAAGGGAAGCTCGTGCAACAATTCAAAGTTTCAAGAAGAAGAACTTAGTGAAGAAGAATAACAGTTAACTGTGATGATGAAAAATCTAGTTCCTACATTTTGATGATGTGCAATTTTTATATATTTGAAAAATAAGATAAAAGATTTTCTCTGAACACATTAAGTTAGAACCTACCTTGTCTCATGGTGTTTGGCGCTGAGGTGTTTCGTCATTCCTGTTCATTGTTGTTTAGTCTTTATTTTCTAAGCCTTTCGTTTACATAGCCAAATAGACTACAAGAACGACAAACTTATTCCGTAGTAGACCTTGATAAACGCTGGTAAGAGTTTTTTTTTCCCAAAGACACAGTTTTTTTCGCCATTTTTTTTTTTTTTTTTTTTTTTTGCTGACAAATATTTTTCTTTTGGTCAGGTAACGAAATGAGTATCAGAAATGAATTCAGAGCCAAAAGCTGATCTAAAATGATGTGTAAAACATTACAGTTTACGTTTTTAATTTTTTTTCCCAGTTTTTGAGAAAATAAATGAAAAAACATTTAAAAAAAAAAACAATTTTGCATCGAGCTAGAGATTTAGATTTTTGATATGTTGTTAAGCATTTTTTTTTCCGGTCCGGATGGTGAAGAAACCATTTCTTTACCAATTTTTTCCTGGTCAAAACTTATTTTTTTTCCCTACTAAAGATGGTTATTATACTGTAGCGGTACGTCTTCGAAATAATGAAAACTCGGAAAGATCAATTATTTTTTGGAGAAGGATCTTTTACATAGAGATTTGACGTCGCAAAGTTGTCTGTGTTAACTTATCCCAATAAATTGCGTGCAGGTTTTCAACACTAGACTCGTCTATTTTACAGTTTTATTGATTAAGTGGTCTACAATAGCGTTTGTGTAGACAGCTGATATTCTCTGGACGAATGATATACCTCACGCCTGTATAGCTCTTGAGACTGGGAAGTTATGCAAATGCCATCTCCATTGTTTTATGAATCTCTGTTGTATAGTATTTTCGCCTGTTTTTATCCACAATTGATGTTTAAGAGACAGAAATACTAGATTGCCACACTTGACAGTGGCGTGATAGCTTTTTACTTAGAACATTTGAAGCGTCTCTAGTGAAAGGTTTTAGATGGATTTAGAACGCTTTTTTAAGTCCTTAGGTGCCCCTCTCCACAGGAAAATTTAATTGTCAACTCCATAATAGATCGCATTCAACTATGCAGCACTTTTTCAAAATCATACAAATTTCGTATTCTTATAGGTTTTGAAAGTAACCTCAAAATTAACAAACATTCATATTAAGAATCAGCATAATAATATTTTTTTCCTTGGAATTTTCTTGGAGACCAGAAGTGAAGTCAGAGGGGCAGTCCCCCTTCCCTTATTGGGAAAAAATGCAATTCAAAATCCATATGAATAGAAAAGAGAACTTAAAAATTTTTAATTTTGATAAAATTACAGCTTCTCGTAGCACCAGTCTCCTCCCCCTGTAAAATATCTTAAGGGTATTTAGATGATCCACACCTCTCCCCCTTTTTTGCTGGTAAGCATATAAATGTAATATTTTTTGCTACACGAAAAACTATTTCTGCATTAAGAGGGAAGCTGTTATCCCACTGCTTCTATCTTATAAACTTGGTCGAATAAATTCCAAGGAATTGAGAGGGGTTAGAGATTAATTTTTGACCCTCTCCCAAATTTTCCTGTTGTACTTATCTGAAGTCCTACTAGAGGTTAAAAAATTTGGCCATTAACAACATACTGTTTAAGGCTTCAGGTTCACACCCCTCACCAACAGAAACATTCTTTTGTCATTTCTTATAATAGCTGATGCGCAATAATACGTCACTGTACTTGATCTTGTCAAGCCTCAAATGAACCAACTCATCTGACTGAAGATTTAAAATAATTATCTATATTAATAGTTTGTTTGGCATGGACCGCGAGCATCTATAGAAACGAATACATTATCTCACGGCATTGCAGCCTGTGAAACTAAGAAGCCTTATGCGTGGCTTACTCAGAATTTGAACTGGATAGTCCTTTTAGCCACTTTTAAACCTAAATTGCTGTTCGCGCCACAAAACGGAAGAAAATACCCCTTTGTTGTGGCTCAATCCCTTTATCTATTTCAAAAGGGCACTTGAGATTTTGACTTCCTGTCAGATGATTCCTCTCGATTTTCAAAGGCTATTGATTCGGTGCCGCCCCCCCCCCCCCAAAAAAAAAGAAGAAAGAAACAAGCAATCCGACAAGCATCTGCGATAATCCTTAACGGAAAAAATGAAAAGTTTTGATTTTTTGCAGGTAGGGTCTTGAAACCTCTGCAATAAGGTTGTCTTTTCTTCTGAATTTATTTATACAATTTTCATCAAGACTCTTCCCTTTCCCTCTAATAGAGATGGTTCACCTTGTTTTCCAAAATTTGGCAAATATCCTCAAGCCGACAAAATTTTGGTGGGTAGAATTAAACTTCAAAAAAATCTTTTGGTGTATTCATTGTTATTAAAACTCCTTTTTACTTTTGGTGGATGTTACCACGAGCCACTCCTTATATCCAGTCTGTTACCATGAACCGTTTGATTGCTATTTTTGTCAAATGTTAACCATACTGCAGTGGCGGATCCAGGGGGTGAGGCCCCCCCTAACGTAGTCTAAGGTATTGTAATTTACTTAATTAACGCAATTTTGCGTTAATTAAACTTGCTCCAAACGCAAGTTTATTGGATCAACCTATTTTGCGCCACCCCTAAAAAAAATCCTGGATCTGCCCCTGCCACATTGTAGGCCTATTGTCGCAAAAACTTGTACTTTTTTCGTTAATTGCGGCCTAGGAAAAGCCGCCAAGAGCACTTTTATTTGTATCTTTTATGTATACACGCAAATGTAACTATATAACTTATGTGCTAAAGTTTCAGCAGCTAATCCTTAAGGAAGCAAACATGTCCATAAATGGTTCGATGACGCTAAGAGAACAGAAAAAGAAGAATATTTACAATATTTCTTTTTTTAGTTTTTGTTGATACTCATTCAAGCCCTTCACATGGCAGTGACAACCAAGCAGCAAGTCGCACTGCTGGAACAGTTTCTTTCATATTAGGAGACCCAGTTAGCTCTGAGCCAATTAAAGAAAGTGATGAAACCAGTTTGGTAGTCTTTCAATCAAATTTAAATGAGAGGTTTGAAGATGAGGCCACGAATTGAAACCAATAGATCTTGGGAAATTTTGAAAAATTATATATAAGCTGCAAGTACAATTCAGACAGTTTTGCCCACGAAAAGGGTTCTTTTCTATCAGATCATGTTGTTTCCTAAATGCGCATCAGACACGTACACGAGAATTTGTTTCCAGAAGGGGGTAAATTCTAAAAAGTACAAAAAAGTATTGAATCCAGGATTAATTTTTTTTTTTGGGGGGGGGGGCTTAAAAAATTATTTTTTTCGGGGGGGGGGGGGGTACAAAAATACTTTAAAACGCATAAAAATTTTTTACATTCATTTTGTTACGTTTTTACGAGTCGAACAAACATTTCGGGGGACGTTCAAATACCCTGAATCCCCCTCCCCCGGGATACAGCCTTGATTATTGGTGAAACTACAAAAAGTGTTGACATTGCCTTCTTGAAAGGGGAGGTGGTGCGGGCCTGAGTCCCCTTCCCCACTCTTTGTACATTCTTGATGAAAAATTTTGGAACATTCAAATATTAAGCTTTATATCACAGCTTCTATCGTCTGTCTTAAATGTGTTTGAACTGTAACAAAAAGGCTTGCCGAATAGTGGGAAGTGAATGGTTAGAGCTGAAGAATGTTTTTTTGTAGAAACTATTTCTTAGGGGCTTAAGACTGAATGTAGATATACTACCTTAAAGAAAATCTTAACGATATCCATTATGAACCAAGCTTAATGAGGTATTATCAACAGTTTTATAACTTGATGCTCATTATTGCCCTAAATAAAAGATTATTTATTTTCTTTGTAGCTTCTGCAACACTTTTTATGCGTCAATTTTGATAGAGCGTCTGTATTTTTGAACAATCAAAGTTATTTCAAAAATCTAAATTATTTTCCAAAATGTCGTATTTCTTTTCTGTCAGAATTTTTATGCTAATAGCAAAGGCAGATTCTAGGCAAGTATGCAAACATTGCATCTAAATTTAAATAATTGAATCAACTTAACAAGTAAAAATAAGTTAACAAATTAAACAAATCTTAACGTCTTACAAATCTTCATCTTAAATCTTAGCCTATGTAAAAAAAAGCTTCTTATTCCAATTAGAGGGCCCCTGTGTTTAAGGAGTCGTTCTTAAGGAATTGAACCAAAGAGTCAACTCCTAGCGTAAAGAGTGAGGGTTTAAGACAGGACAGCCCCTTCAAATACGGAACAATTTTTGTTCGTCTTGAGTTTTAATGTTGTTCCTGACTTTCAGTTGAAAAGACTTCTTTTTTTAAATTTAATTTCTGATTGATTTTCATATCATGCCAAGACTCTGACCTCCCCTGACGGAAAAACCTTCCCCCCATAATAAGTTCCTCATGGAGAGCTAATATCATGGAAAATTTGACCCCGTTTAAATCCCCGGGAAATTCCTTGGACCTCTCCATGCTAAAAATTTCCTCCCGGACAATTCCCACTTAAAAACTTTCTTTACTTTCACTTAATTTTTTAATTTATGCATTTCACAGGTCATATAGGGTCTATCCCCCCCCTTTCAGCGGAGAATTTTTCCCCTAGAGCACCCTCCCCCCCTGTGGAAAGTTTCTCCTGGAAAAATGTATTTATATTTCCCAATAACAAATGATATATGTAAACAACGAGCAACTTGCCGAACTTACAGACCCCCCCCCCTACCGATATAAAATTCCCCTGAAGAATTCCTCCTGGGATCTTTCCTACCCACTGAAAATTCTCCGCTTGGGAAATCTTCACCTGGCTGATAATTCCCCTAAAACATTTCCGTATATTTCCCAATAAAAATTATGTAAAACAACGTGCAAATCGTATAACATACATCCTTTTCCCAAGGAAATATGGGAGGGCATGTTATCCCCAGAGGCATTGTTATTAGACCTTTCAACTCTGCTGCATCGAAAGACTATCTCAAAATTTTCATCGGATTTCACTATGGAAAAGAAGACATGAGAGGATGGCGCGTTACCCTCTAATATTTTTGATCATTTAGATAGGGCACTAGAACTTTTAATTTCTGTTCATGTGAGCCCTATCCCAATCTTCTAGAACCATTAGTTTGATATTATCACCAATGAAAAAAAGAAAAAAAAAACAATAGTCATGAATCCGTGATGTATTTTCTTCCTCTGACAAAAAATACAAAATCCACATTTTTGCAGAGAGGAGTTTCAAACCATTACAGTAAGGTTCCCTTATATGCTGAATCTTATGGTGTGCTGTTCTTTAAGATTGCCTGAATTTTAGGGGGTGTTCCTCCCAATTCTCAAAATTCAAACGAGTTTTCTCAGGCTTGCAGCTTTTGGTTGGTAATATTAAATTTAATGAATTTTATATTTTTGGAATCAGCAAAAAAATCTCTTGATGTGTTAACTGCTATAAGCATTCCTTTTTTTATTTAGTTTTGGTTACTATTGGGCTGAGTTGCTCCTTAGTTTCAGTTCGTTACCACGAAATATTTGAAATGGGTATCACATATCCACCAAATTCTCTCTTTAAAGTTAACAAACACGGCAAAAAAGATAAAACAAACGAATTTAATAGAGCTGATCTGTAAACACAAGGACAATTTTACATATTACCTAGTACAGTTCTCCAGTTTCGAAAGATCTGTTGAAAATAAGGTATCTGCTTCAAAATGACGTTTCCGAGTATAAATCAACCTCTTCCGAAGTCTTCGGGATTTAAAAAAGAAACCTGGAGAACGATAGGGTAAACATACAATACTGTGGAAAAAGTTGTTAATATATTAAGATTTTGATGAAGTCCAAAGGTCAATTCCCTCGTGCTGGTTTCGGGGCCATTTCGACCTAATATTCATAATAAACACTTTCTAATTTGTCGTCCAAGGCTTTGGATCAGTGTTCACTCTGATAGGACTAAATAATATATTTGTGGAAGCAATGTACAGGAAGCGGTGCCTTGTAGGAATCTTAGATTTTTCTAAGGGGCAACTTACTTCCATCACGGGGATATTTATAAGCTGTTACTTTGCCACTTTACATCCCGCTTCCCTATTGACCCAACAGAGGAAATTTAGGATAGATCAAATTTTAAACATACTATCGAAACAAATTTCTTTCACGTATTATTACTTGCAGATCTTAAGCAAGCATTTGATAAATTTGGTGAATTAAAAATAATTATATTTTGCAAATTTAAGAAAATTTAAGCTCGAATTAATCAATTTACAACAAATTATTTTGTAAACTGTATATATTTTAGATAAACATTGGAAAAAAATCGACAAAATACAGAATTCCAGTATTTTGCTTAAGTTATACTACATTTCCGGACATCTCTCTAAAGATCACAGTAGATTTGAAACTATACTAAAATATATATATTTTGCTATAATAGTCTGTTTAATTCTTAAGTTTCTATCTGTTAACAAAAAAAAAAAAAATATTTTGAAAATGCACCTTTGGACGAAATGTGTTCTTTACAGTGTTTCAAAAGAACCTTCTTTCTTTACAGAAATTATGCAGACATGTAGAAATTATTATTAATTTATTCGAACATATCTAAAGTGTCTTCCTTGCCTCTGACTCTTAACCCTGTGTCTCTTAACATGCTTTGGTTTTCTTGTCTTTAGCTCAAGTTCTACTTCCATTGTAAGACTACTTCAACTAATACAGTGCATAACATGTGAGAATAAACTGGATTATCAACTTATGTGGTCTAACTATTTTCTTTTTTAAATGAAGCTCACTTATTTCTTAAATAATCAATGAAATTGTATGTTTGAGAACGTAGCTTAAATGCAGGACCGTATCCAGGGGTGGGGAGTCGCTTGATCCCTCTGAAATTTTTCTCCGACTTCTAAATTGTTCATCAAAATGCAAGCAAAGAGACTATTTTGCCTAAGAACAAACAAAACATTTTTTCAAATTTTGATTTTATCTTAAAAAGGTAGGTAAAAACCTTTATCCTCCCCGAACAAAAATACTTTTTGTACCCACCTATCCGAACAATCGTTCTTTTGGTAGCCTCCCCTACCTGAGCAAAAACCCTGGATACGGCCCTGCCTAAATGAAGACTTAAATTAGCCTAACTTCTATAAAACTGGTATCAATTGCAGAATAAACTATGTCAATTTCTTGTGACTATATAATAGGTTTGGTGCGTTCGGCATAAAAATGTCACTAAGCGTTTACATTAAATCCTTATGTAAATGATCTATATTGGAGTCTTTTAATTGCTAATTTTCATTTCGTGGACAACACGGAGACACTTGAAAAGAAATCATATACGAGAATGCCACAATTGTCGACGTAATAAGCTCTACGCGCGGTTTCTAGTGTTGAAATATTCCTGTGGAACTCAATGATTCTAAGCTGCTTAGTTCTAATCCAGATTCATCGCTAGGTTGCGGCTTTTGTTTGGAACTGAATGTACTCCTTTATATGATATGTTGATGATGACGATTTAAAAATGAAGCTATATGCAGTTTACTTTTGGATAACTATGGTTTACTTTCAAAGCCTGGAAAGTAGAGATACTCGGAAAGGTAGATCTGGATATATAAGTATAGTTTCGTATAAGGAATTTTTACTAGCCTAGCATATACAGCATTAAGATATGTTTGTAATATGTTAATACGAACGTGTGTTATATGTTCATAATACATGTCTTGCTTATGCTACCTTATGAAATATGTAAAGCAGGATAGCAAAATATTTCTCTGTGCGTTCGATACCCATGAATCTCGAAACCCTTTTAGGCTTAAATATTTTACTTCCGTAAAAAGAGGGGGAGTATTAATATTTTCCTTTTTTGAGGAGGGAAATAGGTGAAAACACTTGCTTTTCATCTTATTTGTCCTACTTTCGGGCAGTTTTCAATTACAAGTGCATGAATCTGTCAAGCAAAAAAAGAAATGGTTACAAAATTAAAAAAAAGATATAACTCAAATCAGCATCGTAAAGCGGCAAGTCGGCAATTGGTTGTAAATATCAAAATTTCTTTTGGTAAAATCTAACAAAATGGTCCAACCGAAATTCTGGACCAAAATTCACAATACAAGAGATACCGAGGAGGGGGGCTCCCCTAAACCCTCCTAGTTCATTAAAGTAAAGACGTCTTCCATAATCAATCCTATAGTTAGGTATTTATGTCGAAAGTTGCTTACGAATGACACCGCAAAAAGAAGTAATGCCAACAGCGTTTTCTACATCGTATATCGCAGCATACACGATGTACCATATTTAATACTTTATTATTTAATTTCATTAAATAATAATTATTTATTTCATTCAATACTGTATTCATAAATTGCGAAGGATTTTCTCAAACATACAAGCATGAAAGTAACAAATACATTTTGTACAGGTAGACTTCCAGCATGATCAAAATAAAAATTTTGTACCAAGTTAATCCTAGTAACTGATTAGAGCATTCAGAAAGGATAAAAACAAGCTGTTCTTTGAAAGCCATCTTCAACCAAACATTAAATTAAGAAAAAGAAATTTCTTACAAATAAAGCCAAAAGAGAAAGAGAAATTGAAACTTAGAACGATTAGAAATTACTCTGCATATAGGCCCCCCATCAACCCTTATTCTGTGCACTAATCTTTGCTAGTGCTGTTCTGAGAACATTTTTAAATGTGACAAATATAACCAGTTGGTAGTTGCTAGTATTATATTATACGGTTATCTGTCATAAAATTTGAACCGAAAATGTTAAAACCTAATGTGCATCACTTAGCCCTTCCGTTCTTTCCAGTGTGAAAAATTAGTTTCATTCTTCCTCTCCTTGTGTTGGAGCATTCATTCTTGAAGCATTAGTAAAACCACTGAAACAATAGCGTAAACAACTAGAGGTTTAAGGGGAGGGGAAATTGGGATCCAAAGTTTACCTTCCCCCCGAAAATACCCTGCGGAGAATTCTTCCCCCATGAAAATTCCCCCAGGAAAATTACCCCCTGGAAAACATCCCCGCTGAAAATCATCCCAGAAAATTCCCCTCTTATGAAAATCCGTCCAATAATCCCCCCCTTGGGAAATTCCCCCATGCTTAAAACTTAGCAGCCAAAGATTAAATACAAACAGGTACCTTAAAATGTCGTTCAGATGTCCTAAGGGGTAACGAAAGGATCAGATATCAAAAACAGTTTTAGAACAGGGGTTTGCTTGGTCTCCAATCACTTTTGACTTACAAAAAAAGAACTAGAACTGCCAATCTCTGATCGAATGAGCAGCATCCTCCAATGTTCTTACAACCTTGAGGCGGAAATGATGAAGGGATAGTCCACAGTTCACCCCCCCCCCCCTATTCAGAATACATTCTGCTCATTTTGGGTTTTAATGTTGCTCTTTACTTTCATAATAACAGCATGGACCAGAAATCTTAACAATAAGCAACTTCCAAAGCTTACATCTCTTGCCCTGGGGGTTGGAAAAGGGGTTGTCAAACCTGGAGATATGGTAATTTGGCCTTTGGACTATTTTTGAACAAAAGGGTTATCTCAAAATTTTGATCAGATGCGTTTGAGGAAAAAAGAGCGTGGCAGGTGGCCTTTTGCCCTTCAATCACTTCTGACTCTTAAAAACGATACTAGAACTTTTAATTTGCGATCGAATGTGCTCCCTTCGAAGTGTATACCACGACTCCATTCATATGAAGTGTCTCTGGGAAAAAGTAAATAAATAAACATTAATGCATTGAACCCTTATGGCTCTTAACTATAGGCAACGCTATAGGATGGCGGGGGGGATTTTCCGGGGGGAAGTTTTCTGAGGGGATTTTTAGGGGGGGGGGGGTGTATTTACCGAGGGAGGGGGTATTTTCCACATGGTAAGTTTTCCAAGGGATATTTTTTGGGGAAGGGGTAGATATCTAAACCTATCCCTCATATTCAGAACAATTTCGTCCTATGCATCTGGAGTACCCTCTCATGGAAAATTTTGGCCTTCACCAGTTTTATGAGGCCTTTGGAAACCCCCTTCCCACGCAAGATTTTGCTGGCTCTACTCCTGGCTCATCTTGTGCGCAACTATGTGATATTCTTTAACCGTTAGTTCTATTGGATAAACAGCCTAGAATACCGACACATTTTGTATTGACTACATGTATGAAAGATGAAAGATGTATGAAAGATGAAAACCCATCAGTAATTTAGTGCACAAACAAAAAGTATTTTTGTATTTTGTGCCATCCACGGGCACTAATTTCGCTCTTTTGTGTCACCAGTGTACTCAATTTGCTTCTCATAAATGCTGCTCAGATCTAATAATATTAAAACAAAGTAATTACAACGAAAAAAAAATACAAATTTAAAAAGAGACAAATAGAGCCGAATGCTAGAAGTGACATTGCTAAGAGCTGCAAAAACAGCTATTATAAATAAAAATATTGTAAAAATAGCAAAAAATATCTTATAAATAACAATAATTTTTGGACTATTTTTGACATTATTCTTAAAAATGAAAATAAAGAGTATGCAGTTACTCTAATCTTTGTCTTTTACAAATTTGTTTTTGCCACTTTGGACTGTGCTCCACGCTCTAAAGTGTTAATCCATTACCACTGTTGTTTTCAAGTAATCTAAAGGACATTACATCAGGTCTTATTTCCTACAAACTTATTTTTTAGGGGGCAGATATTTCACGTTATGTAGTAAAAGTGGTCATTTAATAAAAAAAAAATTCTAAATTTCTTTTTCCCCTTATGTGGCCAAATAACTAAGAAGTTATTAGGCCACTCCTTAGCTATTCTCACTTAAATACTTCAACAAAAAATGGCAAATGATTAAAACATGTCAGACCCCTTGCTTGTCAAAGTACTTGAATAGGCATATCTTTACTGAATATAATCAGCTATTAACATATTTCAATTGTCCTCCTGGACAATCCGTAATAGATCATATGCGCTCAAAAGACTCAATTCTTTGGACACGTCTCTGCTAATTTGGTCTTGAGTCAAAGCTTTAAAATTCAGACATGGAAATATAGGCAAAACAATGAAAATGAAGAATAGTAACCGAAATCCTAAAAAAAGGAATTTTAATAACAATTAATACATCAAAAGAATAGACTTTTTATGTTAGTTCCAAATATATAAAAATAATTAAATTTAACGTTACCCATCGAAAGCTATGATCCTGATAAAGTTTGCCTGATTTTTAAAAAGGGGGGAGGTATCCCCAAAAATTCAAGTTATTTTAATGAAATTCACACCAATAATTTCGTTATATCAGGGAACCCTATGGTAAAGGTTTCAAGCTCCTATCTAGGAAAATGTGGACTTTTCCATTTTGTTTCCCGGAAGAAAAATCACCGATTCGTGTTTTTTTTCCCCAGGGGCATCGCATTGAACCCACTGGTCCTAGAAGATCGAGAGAGGGCTCATTTTAATGAAAAATAAAAACTAAGGTGCCCTTTTATTGAACAAAGGGACTGTGCCATAGAAAAGGAAAATTTTTTGCCATTTTGCGGCACCAAACTACGATTTTGCCCCAAAGAGAACTAACTTGCTTTCGACAAAAAATTATGAGAAAGCTAATCGATTTAAAAGTGTCAAAAATTATATGTTGAGCTTCCCAGTTGCAAAAGAAGTAATACCCCACGGCAAAACATTCATTCCTGATAAGTCACGTAGTCACTACAGGACAAATGGTTAATATGGATATTTATCTTAATGTGTGACTTAACTAAGTTGATTCACTTGATTTTTCATGAAAATATATTTAGTGATGTATAGTCTAATTGCGCATCACCTATATTGTGAAAAAGGGTGCTGGGTCATTGTTAGGGCTGGGTAGAGAGTAGGTTCCTAAAGAAGCGTATTTCAATGTCCAAAATGTCTAACTATGGCTTCAAGATAAATATAGAAAGAGGTATGGCAAGTTAGGGATTGGATTAATCTCTCATCTAAGCCTGAATAAGATGATGCAGGGCAATACCTCCCTTCTTATTGCAGAAAGGTGTTCCTGATATTTATTTTCAAGCTTCATTAAAAAAAACTGATTTGTTCCATATTTCATAAAATTACAAACAGTGTTATGTAAGTGCGTGTAAACTGTTATGAAGGAGGGTGTTGCGTCATTTTGTAGGTGTGAGGGGAGTGAAAGGGTCAGATGCCTCAAAGAGTACATTTTAACACCCAAATGTACTAATTCTCCTTGAGGCTTGAGATAAAGATAGAATGAGTATTGGGAGGGAGGGGGTAGAAACCTTGATTCTCTTGAGTTTGCGTAATAAGTCAGTATAAGTTTACGCTTAATATATTGTCATTATCTTAATTCATTATAATTGCTTGTAAATGAAAAACAAATAAATAAACGATGGGGGCTGGGTCCAAGCACTTCAGAAAAGGTAGTTCCATGAGGTTAGTTACCTAGTTATACTTTATTAAAACCTTTGATAATTCATTTTCAGAATGAAATATTAAGTTTCATTTGCTTTTCTTTGCAACTTACATAACATTTGTCTATTCAAATATATTGCAGCTTGGATTGAACAGATGGTGGAATTACTTAAATGTTAATTTGTAGTTTTAACAGTGATCAATGTATGTTTGATGTAAAACTACTTTGTTGTATGTAACGTAGGATTTTAGTTTTAATTTATAATTTTAATTAATTATTTAATTTGTAGTTTTAATTTATAGATAAGAAGGGATCTTACTACCCTATTCATAATCGTCCTCATGTTACAAGAGTGGCTAGAAAGCATATCCTTCAGAAATAGTTACTGTGAGAGAACTAACCACGTTTTTGTTTCCTTTTTTTAAGGATATTGTTTACTTGGCTGAATGATTTCTTTCTCTCTTATTTTCTATACCATGTGCTTTTCTATACATGTAATTGCCTCTTTGCAGTTAGTTGTTAGTAGCTCTTGTTGACTGTAAATGTGAGAAGTTTAATATTTTTGGTTTATATTATATGTGTTTTTACTTTAAATAAACGGATAGAAAATAGTATCCTATTTTGACTAGAGCGGAAGGGAGTGCGAATTATATTCCTTTGCTAGAGAAGTGTGAGTAATTCCTGGCTCAAAAAGCATTTTCCCATACAGTTCAATTACCCTTCTATGTATGACGTCAAGTCCTGACAAGACTTGTTGCAAAATACGGCTACACACTTTGTGCTGTGGCTCTTAGAAATTACCTAGCATCACTCTTTAGGTTCAATAAGAGGGTTTTAAGACAGGTTCTAGACGAAACTTGATTTTATCTATAATTCCACATTTAAACCTATAGTTAAATCCACGTGCCTCTCTCTGAACAGCTCCTTCTCTTCTTGCCAGGGCAAAGAAATAAGTATTCACCTAGTGTGTTCCCAAATACATGAAGTAGTAAACGACTTGGAAAGATTAACCGAAAAGCTCGTCTTTCACCTCTACCCGCCTGTCTAGAATCATCTTCTTCAGGAGTCTAATGCATCAGGCCTACTTGTCAGGTCTTTTAAGTAAAATAAAAAAAAGCAAGTTTTTTAAACTGAAAGTAAGGAGCAGCATTAAAACTTAAAACGAACAGAAACTATTCCGTATATGAAAAAGGCTGTCCCCTCGTCAACGCCCCGGTCTTTACGCTAAAGTTTGACAATTCATCACAATTCTACTTTATAAAACAATAAAAAACTTTAGCGCAGAGAGCAACCCCTATCATAGACGCGGCAATAATTTCTGTTTCTTTTAAGTCTTAATGTCGCTCATACTTTCAGTTAAAAAAACTGGTTGTTTTTATTTCATTTCAGAACGATTTGAATTAATGCCGGTTTGGATTTAGCTCACCTTACATGAATAATTAAACGAAATGTACATATTAATTTTACTTTTTAAAATTAATAATAACCTTATAATAACTTAAGTTTGATTTTTGTTCCGGTTGTTTAAGAATGACTCCTGAATCACAAAGGCTGTTTAATTAGAATAATAACCTCCTTTGAAAGTTATAAAGAAATTTCACCGTAAGAGCGAGTTATTGAGGAGAGGCAATCCATCTTTTATACGTAATATTTTCTGTTCATTTTAAGTTTTAATGTTGCTTCTTACTTTCGGTTGATTTTTTTTATATTTAATTGTTGGTCGTTTTTTAAATAATGTTTGGAAGCCCAGCTCCCCCTCCATGGAAAATTCCTTTCCCCCACGAGAAATTTCTCCATTCTCGGCGTTTATTCCCCTCCCCCCCGGCACGTACCCTCTCCCCTGGAAAATACCCCCCTGAAAATACCTCTCGGAAAATAACCCCACGGAAAATACCTCCCCGTCGAAAATACCACTCGCTGAAAAAACTCCCGCGGAAAATACCCCCCCCCCCGGAAAATACCCTCACGCGGAAAATACCCCCCGTGGAAAATATCCCCCCGGAAAATACTCCTCCGTGGAAAATACCACCGCGGAAAATAATCCCTCCTTGGAAAATACCCTCGCAGAATCCATTTGCGTTAAAAAGACTTCCATAGGAACTTCTGCAATTTTTGGCAGTAGCGGGTGCCAAATTAAAAAAAAATTGAAGAAAAAAAAATGTAGGCGAACAATCATCAAAACTAAGCTAAAAATATGGCACCTAAAAGTTTAAGAAGGTTTAGTTATCCTTTGAAAGAATAGTTGGCTTTGGGAATCAACAAATTCTTATTGTTAAGTTTTTATGGACGAAAGCGTTGTCAAATTTTACGAGTTCGTTTTTCTTATGTTACAAATGTAAAACTTCCACTAATCACCATTAATAAATAAATGAAACCCAAAACTAACAGAAATTACAATAGACAGCCTTAGTCAAACTCAAAACGAGCAAAAATTAAAAGGAGTATGGCTGACAACACCCATGTCCTCTTCAGACCAGAACATAAATTGCACTTTACTTAAAAAAAACAAATAACCGTGTATTGTCAGTTTGATATACATATTCTGATATCTATTCTTTATAGACTTAAAACTTTTTATCTATTGAAAAAGTTTTTTATATTAATTTCCGTTCATTTTTTATTGACATAGTCTTTGTCATATAAAAAATATTTTATATTTTTTTTTATTATTAGACTCCATAGTTTTTACTTTGAAGATAATTTGACTTTATTTCTGGTCATTTTTGGTTTAATGAGGCTCTTTACTTTTCTTTCAAAAACTTCGTTTACCATTAACAAACACTAAGCTATCTGTAAGCAATAAAAGAAAACAATGCTTCCAACTGAAAGTAAGGAGCAACATCAAAGCTGAAAACGAACTGAGACTATTACATATACGAAAAGGGTTGTCTCCTGAAAAGGGTTCTAATTAAACGGCCATTGTGTTTCAGGAATCGTTCTTTAGGAATTAGGACAAAAAGTCAAAACTTTAGCGTAAAGAGCAAGGTCTTGTACAAGGAGCAACTCCTTTCATATACGTAATAATTTCTGTTCATTTTAAGTTTTGATGTTGCTCCTTACTTTCAGTTGAAAAAACTTCTTTTTTTTTAATTTAATTTCTGATCGTTTTTAAACAATACCGGGAAATCCAGCTCTCTCTCCATGAAAAATTCCGGCATTTGTGTTATACGCCACCCACTGAAATTTACGATGAGTAGAGCTCGAGAACAAACTGGTTTCTTCGTCACTTTAGAAACAAATCTGGGCTATGTATTTGCGCATTAGGGGGGAGGGGGGAGTATAGCGGGTTTGCATGCAAAATGTGTTAGGTACAATTATTTTGCATATTATGAAGTAAGAATTGTTTTCTGACCTCAAACTGTCCAAATACTTTACCCCCTCCCTTTATGTGCAAATATATAGCCCAAATTATATATTTTCCATTTACTCTGTCACTTGTCTTTGTCTTGTCTCGTGCTAAGCTGAAAGAAACTAACCAAGAAACCGGTTTGTTCTCGAGTTTTACACAGCGTAAACTGAGTGACTGGCATATAATACACAAGCACCAAAATTCCTTCTCCCTACGGAAAAAAAACTCAAATAAAATTCTCACATTTGGAAAGCCTTATTTTACACGGGGGGGGGGGGGGGGTATTTTCCCCAGGGTAATTTCTCGGGGGTATTTTCCGGGGGGCTATTTTCCGCGGGGTGAAGTTATTTTCCGGGGGGATTTTCAACGGTTGGGATTTCCTGGGGGGGGGTATTTTCCGCGGGGTATTTCCCGGGGGGTATTTTTCATGGGGGCGTATTTCTCACGAGGGGGTATTTTCCGGGGGAGTATTTTTCGCGGGGGGTATTTTTCGAGGGGTGTTTTCCGTGGGAGGGTATTTTTTTTTTTTTTTTTTGGGGGGGGGGTAAGCGCAGAGGGGGGTAAACGCCGGCCACCAAATTTCTCCATGGAAAGACTCTCCCACGTAACTTAAACTAACGATATTGGCGGAACTAATTTTGTAAGGCATAATAACAAACGGCCAAAGAGGTCGAAACTATTTTTATGAAAATAAATATGAAATATGAAAAACAACTAAATATTAAAGTATATAATAGCATAGAAAATTGTGTAAATGATATTTCTTTTCATAGCTCGTCTGCGGTAAATCCAAACGGGGTATGTATTGGTCCAATTTTTTTTTATTAGAAGTGAGAGTGTTGAGTGAGAGTGCACATGTTGAGCAATTCTCAAATGACTGAAATGAATGAAACAAAAGATCTTTAAAAAATATATATAATAATCTATGTTCGTTTTAAGTTTTAATGTTATTTCTTACTTTCAGTATAGGAAAAAACGTTTTTTTTTTTATTTAATAACAACCCCAAGCCGAAGAGAAATAAAATATCTTTTGTTTATTATCAAATAAAAATCATAGTTATGAAGCTGCTTAAGGTAAAATCAAACAGTTCGTGGTAACGAACTGTAAGTAAGGAGCGACCCGGCTCAATGGTAACCGAAACTCTAAAAACGGAATTTCGGCACCAATAGATACATCAAAAGAATCAGATTTTAATTCTGATTTCAAATATGTAAGTTTCATCAAGTTTAATCTTACCTATCAAAAGTTACGCGCCTGAGAAAATTTAGCTGATTTTCGAAAAAAGGGGGAAAGACCCCATAAAAGCTATAGAACCTTAATGAAAATCACACCGTCATATTCAGCGTATCAGAGAACCCTACTGTAGAGGTTTCAAGCTCCTATCTACAAAAATGTGGAATTTTCCATTTTTTGCCAGAAGAAAGATCACGGATGCGTTTTTATTTGTTATAGTTTTTTTTCCCAGGGGTGATCGTATCTTGGAATGGAAATTAAAAGTTCTAGTGCCCTTTTTAAGTGAACAAAAAAATGGAGGGCAACTAGGCCCCCTCCCACGCTCATTTTTTTACCAAAGTCACCTGATCAAAATTTTGGGATAGCCGTTTTGTTCAGCATGTTCGAAAATATTATAAGTATGTCTTTTAGGATGACTTAATCGCCCGAAGTTCCCGGGAGGAGGGCTGAAAGTTATGAACTTTACCCAATGTTAACATATAGTATTGGTCATTGGGAAGTATACAATAGAGACGTTTTCAGCGTAGATTTTTCCTGGTAGTGGGGGGGGGGTCGTGGGTTATATGGGAGGATCTTTCCATGAAGGAAGTTTTCATGGGGGAAGGGAAATTGCTCTGAAGGGGACGCCGGACTTCCCAGCATTATTTAAAAAAGATCAGAAATTAAATATAAAAAACAAGTTTTTCAACTGCAACAGCAGCAACATCAAAACTTTAAACGAACAGAAAATATTACATATATGATTGGGTTCACCCCCTAGTCAATACCTCACTCTTTAAGCCAGAGATTTTTTAGTACTTTCATAAGAGCTATTTATTCCAATTAACGGCCTTTGTGATTAATCGGTCATTTTTAAAGAATTGGAACAAATTCAAACTTTCGCTTAAAGAGCAAGGTATTGACTAGGGGGCGAACCCCCTAATATACGTATTAAAAATATATGAATATAAAAGTTCGTTACGTAAGTTAATTCGTAAGTTATGTATATTTATTACTAATAAAAACGTTCGTAAATAAAATGAAACAAGTTTCGAGAAAGCCATTTAACCAAATAAAAGTAAATTAATATGAAAATTTTGTTTTAATTATTCATGTACTGTGAGCCAAGATCAAAACCTACATTTATTCAAAAACGTTCAAAAATTAAATAAAAAAAACGAGTTTTTTTTAACTGAAAGTAAGGAGCGACATTAAAACTTAAAACGAACAGAAATTATTCCGTATATGAAAGGGGCTGTCCCCTCCTCAACGCCTTGCTCTTTACGCTAAAGTTTGACTTTCTGACAACTCTATTTTTTTTAAACAATAAAAAACTTTAGCGTAAAGAGCGAGGCGTTGAGGAGGGGACAGCCCCTTTCATATACGGAATAATTTCTGTTCGTTTTAAGTTTTAATGTCGCTCCTTACTTTCAGTTAAAAAAAACTTGTTTTTTTTATTTAATTAAATGCTAAGATTGACCGGAAAATAACACAAACACATTATTGCTTATATCGGCCATTATTTTACAAAATTCGAACTTCAGCATAAAGAGCGAGTTATTGACGAGGGGGCCAACTTCCTCATAGACGTAATATAAGGGGGCTCGCCCCCTGGTCAATACCTCGCTCTTTATACTAAAGTTCGAATTTTGCTCCAATTCTTTAAGAATAACCCATGAATCACAAAGGTTGTTTAATTAGAATAAATAGCTGTCTTGAAATTACTAAAAATACTCTAGCGTAAAGAGCGAGGAATTGACGAGGGGACGAACCCCCTCATATACGTAATAATTTTGGCTTATTTTAAGTTTTAATATTACTCCTTACTTTCAGTTGAAAAAACATGTTTTGTTTTTAATATAATTTCTGATGGTTTTTTAAATAATGCCGGGAAATTATCTAATGCTTCATGTATAATGTTTCATGGAAATTATCTTCCCCCATGAAAAATTCCTCCATTGAAATATCCTCCCACATAATCCAATCCCCCCCCTCCCCCTTCCCGCTAAAAAAAATCCCCCTGAAAAGGCTGGAATACTTACCAATAACCAATACTGTATGTAAACAATGGGCAAAATTCATAAATTGCAGCCCTTCCCCCGGGGACTGTGGGGGATAAAATCGTCTCCAAAGACACAGCTATTAGATATTTGGACTATGCTGAACAAAATGGCTATCTCAAAGTTTTGATCGGATGACCTTGGGAAAAATGAGCGTGGGAGAGAGATCTAGTTGCCCTCCAGCATTTTGGTCACTTAAAAAGAGCACTAGAACTTTTGATTTTCGTTCGAATGAACCCTCTCGCGAAATTCTAGGACCACTGGGTCGACATGATCACCCCTGGGGAAAAAAGAACAACAAACAAATATGCTTCTGTGACCATTCTTCTGGCAAAAAACACAAAATTTCACATTGGTGCAGATAGGAGCTTGAAACCTCTACATAAGGTTTTCTGATGCACTGAATCAGATGGTGTGATTGTCATTAAGATTCTATTTTTTTAGGGGTGTTTCCCCTTTTTTTTGAAAACAAGGCAAATTTTCTCAGGATCGAGCTTTTGATGGGCAGGACTAAACTTGATGAAACTTATATATTTAAAATCAGCCTAAAAACTCAATTCTTTTGAAGCATCTATTCCGTTTTTTAGTTTTGGCTACTATTGAGCCGGGTCGCTCCTTGCTATATCAAAACGTTGATGGGAAGTGTTTGGAGAAATGATGGGCGTGGGGGGAGGGGGAATTTGCCCTCTGATCACTTTTGACAAAATTTCCAAAATTTTGCTTGTATGTGTTCGGGGAAATGGTAGGCGTGAGAGGGGGTTAGTTGCCCTCCAATCACTTTCGACAATTTAAAAGGGCACTAGCCCTTTCAGTTTCCAATCGAATAAGCCCTTTTTGAAGTTTCTACGACAACACTTTCTATAAAAACCTTATATACCCCGATGGCATAACTTACAACCCTTGCCCTGGGGGTTGGGGGGGGGGGGGTTGTCATCCTCAAAGACCTAATTTCCAAACCTTTAAACTACGTCGAACAAAATTGTTATCTCAAAATTTTGATTTGATATATTTGAGGAAATGGTGGGCGTGAGAAGGGGTTAGTTGCCCTTCAATTACTTTCTACTATTAAAAAGGGCACTAGCCCTTTCAATTTCCAATCAAATAAACCCTCTTTGAATTTTCTACAGCAACGCTTTCTTTAAAAACCTTATATAACCATAGGTCATAACTTACAGCCCTTACCATGATGGCTGGGGGGGGGAGGATTGTCATCCTCAAAGACCTAATTTCCAGAACTTTCAACTTCGTTGAAAAAATGGCTATATCAAAATTTTTGGTTGGGTGCGTTTGGGTAAATGGCGGGTGTGATAGGGGGGTTATTTGCCCTTCAATTACTTTCTGCTATTAAAAAGTGCACTAGCCCTTTCAATGTCCAATTCACTGAGCCCTTTTTGAATTTTCTACTACAACCCTTTCTATAAAAACCTTATATGCACCCAGGGCATAACTTACAACCCTTGCCCTGAGGGCTGTGGGGGGTTATCATCCTCAAAGACCTCGTTTCCAGACTTTTCAACTACATTGAACAAAATACGTTAGAAACCAATGACGTTAGAAACCATTTCTTACTTCATGTAATGCAGAATAATTATAGCTAACACATTTTGTATGCAGACCCGCTATACTTTACCCCCACCCCCTTCCACCCTAATTTGCAAATATATAGCTTATTATATATATATTCTTCCGGTTTGGTCTTGGAGGCACGGTTTTGACCGTGCCTCCAAGACCAAACCGGTCTTGGTTTACCTTTTTATAGAGGGCACCTTGGCCCCCTCCCACGCTCATTATTTTCCCAAAGTCACCCAATTAAAATTTTGAGATAGCCATTTTGCTCAGCATGGCCGAAAATCTAATAAATATGTCTGGGGTGGGTAATATAAAAGGACTGGACTGGTGCCCCCCCCCCCCTTATGGGCGCCTATGCCAGGCGAGTAGCTTTTACACAAAAGGTTAACTCAATAGGAAGCATACATTTTTAGGGGGGTGCTCACATTCGTGTTAACCTTCGTAAGAAACGCAACCGTGATCTGTCTCTACCTTAAAATCACTTTCTCTTTACCTTCACTACCTACGTTGAACAAAACTTTTAACTACGTTGAACACAATGGCTCTCTCAAAATTTTGATTGGATGTGTTTGGGGAAATGGTGGGCGTGAGAGGGGGGCTCGTTGCCCTCCAATCACTTTCGACTATTAGAAAGGGCACTAGCCCTTTCAATTTCCAATCTAATGAGCCCTTTTTTAAGTTTCTACGACAATGTTTTCTATAAAAACCCCTGAAACTTACAACCCTTGTCCTGAGAGCTGTGGGGGGGTTGTCATCCTCAAAGACATAATTTCCAGAACTTTTAACTACGTTGAATAAAATGGTTATCTCAAAATTTTTATTGGATGTGTTTGGGGAAATGGTGGGCGTGAGGGGGGGGGGGGTTAATCGCCCTCCTGTCACTTTCGACTATTAGAAAGGGCACTAGTCCTTTGAATTTCCAATCGAGTGAGCCCTTTTTTAAGTTTCAACGACAAATCTTTCTATAGAAAACCTTATATGCCCCAAGAGTATAACTTACAACCCTTGCCCCGAGGGCTGTGGCGGGGGTGTCCTCCTCAAAGACATATTTTTCAGATCTTTCAACTACGTTGACTAAAATTGCTATCTCAAAATTTTGATTGGATTTGTTTGGGGAAATGATGACCGTGGAAGGAGTGTTAGTTGCCTTCCAATCCCTTTCGGCTAATAAAAAGGGCACAGGCCCTTCCATTTTCCAATCGAATGAGCCCTTTATGAAGTTTTTACGACAATTCTATCGATACGAAGTGCCCTGGTATGAAAAAAACAAAGAAATCATACAGTTCGTGGTAACGAACTGTAAGTAAGGAACTACCCGGGTCAATAGTGACAGAAACTCTAAAAAACGGAATTTTGATACCAATAGATAAATAAAAAGAATCAGATTTTAATGATGATTTCAAATATATAAATTTATCAAGTTTAGTTATACCCATCAAAAGATACGCACCTGAGAAAATTTGCCTGATTTTTGAAAAAAGGGGGAAACACCCAATAAAAGCTATAGAACCTTAATGAATATCACACCATCAGATTCAGCGTATCAGAGAACCCTACTGTAGAGGTTTCACGCTCCTATCTGCAAAAATGTGGAATTTTGTATTTTCTTGCCAAAAGAAAGATCATGGATGCGTGTTTATTGTTTTTTTTTTTTTTGTTGTTTTTTCCCCAGAAGTGATTGTATCGACCCAGTGGTCCTAGAATATCGTGGTAGGGCTCATTCGAACGGAAATTAAAGGTTTTAGTGCCCTTTTTAAGTGACCAAAAAAATGGAGGGTAACTAGGCCCCCTCCCACGCTCTATTTTTCTCAAAGTCACCCGATCCAAATTTTTATATAGCCATTTTATTCAGCATGGTCGAAAATATAATAGATATATCATATAGGATTTCTTAATCTCCCAAAGTCCCTGGGGGGAGGGCTGAAAGTTATGAACTTTACCCAACGTTTACGTATAGTATTGGTTATCGGTGGGGGGGGGGGGGTTATGTGGGAGTATCTTTCCAAAAAGGAAGTTTTCATGGGGAAGGGACATTGCTATGAAGGGGGCACTGGATTTCCCAGCATTATTTAAAAAAACACTCAGAAATTAAATAAAAAAAACAAGTTTTTCAACTGAAAGTAAGGAGCAACATCAGAACTTAAAACGAACAGAAATTATTACGTATATAATTGGGTTCACCCCCTAGTGAATACCTCGCTCTTTAAGCCAAAGATTTTTTAGTACTTTCATAAGAGCTATTTATTCTAATTAACAGCCTTTGTGATCAAGGGGTCATTTTTAAAGAATTGGAAAAAAATTCGAACTTTAGCGTAAAGAGCGAGGTATTGACTAGGGAGCGAACCCCCTAATATACGCATTAAAAATATATGAAGATAGAATTTCGTTATGTAAGTTAATTCGTAAGTTACGTACATTTATTACTAATAAAAACGTTCGTAAATAAAATTAAACAACTTTCTAGAAAGCCATTTAACCAAATAAAAGTAAAATTAATATGCAAATTTTGTTTTAATTATTCATCAACGGTGAGCCAAAATCAAAACCTGCATTAATTCAAAAATGTTAGAAAATTAAATAAAAAAAAAACAAGTTTTTTTAACTGAAAGTAAGGAGCAAAGAGGAGGGGACAGCCCATTTCATATACGGAATAATTTCTGTTTGTTTTAAGTTTTAATGTTGCTCCTTACTTTCAGCTAAAAAAATGTTTTTTTATTTAATAAATAAATAATACATTGTGCCCACATCGTTCTTAACTCAGGCAGCACTATTGCGCTGCCTATGATCGGGGCAAAGCTGGTTTCGTCTTAAATCAGAAGTTAAGCATGGTTGTGTTCTATACCCCTTTATATGGATCATTTTTATGGACTTTATCTTAAAGAGCACAGGAAAGGTGATGGGAGAACACGGATTCAAATGGGGAAGAAAATCTTTCCTAGACTTTGATTATGCTGATGATTTAAGCATCCTAAATGAAAGTGCGAGCAAAATAAAAGAATTTTAGAAGTTTTGCGAGTTCAGAGTGCTAGAGTAAGTTTGAAAATTAATCTTAAGAATACTAAGTCCCTAAGGCTTGGAATAAGTGAAGATGAAAGTGTGACTTTGGGTAACAAAAACAGGGATCAAGTAGACAGGTTCACTTACCTTGGTAGTAATATTGGGTACTTGTGCACTATATGGGCCTTTACAAGGAAACCAGTCACGAAAAATCCGCCAGACGGGTTAATACAATAGACTACTATAGAGTAATGCATTGCAAAGCGTAGTTTTCATTACGTTTACGATATTTAAACTGCTGTTTTTTGGTTTTAGGGGGGAAAGGTACCTAAGTTAGGTTAGGTTACGTATTTAATATACTCGTATGCTATGCTTTATACCCCACCCCCTAATGTGCAAATACATAGCCCAAATTTGTCTATAAACTATTATATATTCATATGGTTTTATTTTATTTCATTAGCATTAACCAAACTTGACCTTTTAGAAAGGCCCATACAATGCACAAGTACCTAACATTGGTAAGGACAGTGGGATCAGTGGAGATGTTAGAAGTAGAATAAGCATAGGGTATTTTTTCACAGTTGAAAAAAGTTGAAAAGAACAGGAAGATAAGTCTGCGAACCAAGATTAGAATATTTGAAGCTACAGTGATGACAGTAGTCAAATATGATGCTGAAGCACGGGTGCTCCGAAAAACGGACGAAGATTTGCTAGATGTTTTCCAGAGAAATTGCTTACGGACTGTTTTGGGTACCCACCTGACTGACCGTATTTCAAAGTAGGCTTTACGAAAAGTGTGTGTACGAAAAGGCTGCATAACTAACTCCCGTTTTCTAGGGTTATAATGAGAGAAAGGTTAAGATGACTAGGGCACTTTCTGCGGATGAAGGATGACAGGATGCTGAAGATTGTCCTGTTCGGTCAACCGTCTAGGGCTAAACCGAAAGCAGGTCGTCTGCGGTTGGGGTGGGAGGATGTAGCAAAGATAGATTTAAGAGAAATGGAAATTTCCTGGGAGGGAGTAAAGAGGGAGGTTTTGAACAGATTAGGATGGACGAGGAGCGGGTGTAGCTGTGTTGGCCCCAGGCGAGTTGGTGCTGCGGTGAGTTGTTGGTAGTAGTAGTAGTATTATAACAAAGGCGCAATGTAATACAAAGTTCAAATTTATTTATCACAATGCTTCATGAATGAGAAGATCTATTCTTTTGCATTTGCCTTCAATATTCTTGTGGCTTGGAAGGCAATCAGAAGATAAAATACTTGCAACTAACAACTTGCTACGTTGGTTCCACGTCTTTTTGATTATTAAATAAAAAGAACTAATTTTTTCAACTGAAAGAATGAGGTAAATTAAAAATTAAAAAGATTAGGAATTATTCCGTATATGAGGGGGGCTGCTCCCTCTTCAATCCCTCGCTCCTCACGTAAAAATAGTTTTAGCACTTCAAAGAAGCTTCTTATTCTAATACCTAACTCATTGAGTTTCAGGAGTCATTCTTATGAGTTTAGGACTTATTAAGTCCCAATGGGGACTGAACTTGCTTTGAATTAGGAAGAAAAACTTCGTTTTTTAAAAACTTCGGTTTTAAATTTTAATTTACAATCGTTTCCATCGTTAATCTATCCTTAATGAACACTCCCCACGGAAAATTTCCTGGGGCAAATTCTGCATGGAAAATTATCCTTAGCCCACTTCCATTTGAAAAAAGATCTATTTTTTACTTAATTTTTGATCGTTTTTCAAATTATGCCGGAAATCTACCCTCTCCCCTCCGTGGAAATTTTTTCCCAGAAACCCCCCTCCCCAAATAGAAAATTTCTCTCGCAGAAAAATTACCAATGAAGAATTTCTCCCTCGATAAGTATCCCCCTCCCACTAAAAAGATTCCCCACAATTCCACTCCCGCGGAAAATTTTCCCAGACAATTCCCCGTAATATTTCCACATGCAAAATTGAGTTGCCAAAGAGAAAGTAAGACAAATAAACCGGATTTTGTACATGAATTCTGGAAAATTTCCCCTTGGAGGTTTATTCCCGGGAACTTCACTCCCCGGGGACAATCCTCCCTATGGAAAATCCCTCCGCCGAAAATTTTCCCACCCGAAAAATGTATGTATACTTTCCTATAACAAATACTATAGCTAAACAATGGTCAAATTTCATAACAGCCCTTTCCCTATAGGCTATAGGGTCATGTCATCCCAACAGGCGTAGTTACTGAACCTTTGACTATGCTGAACAAAATCGTTATCTTTATCTCAAAATTTTGATCGGATGAATTTGGGGAGAAAAGGGGCGTGGGTGGGGGGGGGGGTAATTGGCTCCAATCTTCTGTTCACTTGAAAAGGGCACTTGAACTTTTAATTTCGGTTCAAGCGAGAACTGTCCCCATCTTCTAGGACTATTAATTCGACACGCCTGGGGAAAGAAATAAATAAACACGCATTCATGATCTTTCTTATGGGAAAAAACAGTGCATTCTACATTCTGTAGATGAGGCAAATTTTCTCAGATTCATAGCTTTTAATAATTAAAATTAAATAATTAAACTTAAACAGTTTAAGTTTTTGCAATGAGCATAAAAATTAAATTATTTTGATGTATCTGTTGTCGTAAAAGTTCTGTTTTTCAGAGTGTTATTTAATATTAGCCGAGTCGCTCATTATTTGCAGTTCGTTACCGCCACAGTTTATATAATTATCTATAAACTGTTTATATCTATAAACTAATTCTATAAACTGTGGTTACCGCAAACTGTTTGATGACAAAAAACCCTCTCTGGCATGTTTGAATCACTCTTTTTCCCTAGAGCTATCATTTAATCCAAATGAATTAGGAATGATAGCCAAATAAAATTTTGAAGAGGTTAATTGTTAATGCACGAAACCTAAAAATGTGATTTTTTTGGTTAAAACCTAAAAATTACCAAACAGGCATAGTTGTCTTTTTTGCATGACTGTATGACCAAGGAGCGTATCAGATAATAGGCACCAGCTTTAATTTCTGTAACTAGGCTCAATTCAAATGCCAAAGAAAATATGCTCTTTTTTCCAGTTTCTGCGAAACCAGGAGAAAAGGGAGAAACAGTCTAGTCGAGCTTTTTTGAACATTCTAGCTCATGGAAAAATTTTGATTAACAAACTAGCTCGATTAGGAAATTAATTGTCCTTTCACCCAAGCAGGCTCATTTTTTATTCTTTACGATTGTTTAAACGACAGGAGACTTATTTGCAGTGTGTCTTTGCTTTTCCCTACATACAGCATCTTTCTCTTCTAGAATCTCCTTGCTGCATTATACTGCGTCCAGGTCAGTGTAGAACGACATGTGAAAATGTAAGTTACCACTTTTTGTTTCGTTCTTTACTCGTGGGAAAATCAATGGGGTACATGCCACCTGTTTTTTGGTCGCCAGTCTCTATGATCGTCTAGCTAAGATTCTTCTACATGAGTTCCAATTTTCAAGAGTTGAATTATACTCAAATTGCTCTATTGCTCATTTTGATTATTTCCAGAGGTTTGGGTCAAATTGGACCCAACATCTGGAAGTGAGCGTCAAGTTTTACAATTAGACGAGACTTTACAGAGCTACACACTCAACTAAAGGTTGACAGATTCTCGAGTGCTTGGTGTCATTGATGGATATTTCCAAATGATAAATTAGAATGGCTGATTATGTCAAATAAAATTGGTTCTAAATTTAGGGGCGAAGAATGCCTAGCAGGGACATTAAACTGGATTTCAACTTAAGTTAATCAAAGATAACTGAAAGTAAGGGGGGATCTTTCCCACCCCCAAATCTCAGAATTTTCACAATTTTCTCCATAATTCACTAAGTTTATTACAAACCTCAAATAAACTTCCTAAGAAAAAAATTCGTGTATTTCTGATCTGCGTGTAGGATTGATATAGGATAAAGGATGCCCATAAACCCTTTTTTCGTAAGAAGCATTGTGACAGTTCACAAATAACATTTCAAAAGGAATATCACCTGAATCCATCACTTTTATCAGGGGGATGGAGGGTCAGTTTGATTTATAATTATGTTAAGTGATTTGGCGTGGAAGTTTGCGTGAAAACGGAACGGTAAACCATTTGTGCTTCTAAAAGCCCTCGTGATAAAAATTTGACTGTGGAAAGTTGTGGCAGGAACTAATTACGGTGGAAATGGATAGGGTCAAAAAATTTAATACTGGATCAACAGATTCAGTATGCATAAGACTCTTGTGGAATTTTTTTGGTCTTTGACAAGTTGACTTAGGGAGGTCTAGTCCTTCCTTGCTCGATTCTTTTTATATACTTCTACTATTTTCTACATGAAACTGAACTAAAACGCTTGAACAAACATTCATTTTATATGAAATCCTTGGGTCAAACTAATGTTTGTCATACAGATTTTGATTATTGCAGTTTGTGGTACCATCTACCAATCAATTTAGAACGTTTCAAACAATTCAGAAGAAATTGTCCCTTTGCTTGGCCTTTTTTGGCCCCATTTTTGGGGAACCAATCGACTCAGTGGTCCTAAAATATTGGGAGAGGGCCCATTTGAACGGAAATTAAGAGTTCTAGTGCCCTTTTTAAGTAACCATAAAAACTGAAGGGCAACTGGAGAACTCTAAAAAATGGAATTTTGATATTAATAGATATATCAAAAGAATAGGATTGTTATGCTGATTTCAAAATATACAAGTTTCAATAAGTTTAGTCTTGCCCATCAAAAGTTACGATCCTGAGAAAATTTGCCCTTGTTTTCGAAAGAAGTGACCAAAGTTCACAGAATCTTAATGAAAATCAAAATCACAAAATCAGATTCAGCGTATCAGAGAGCCCTACAGTAGAGATTTCAAGCTCCTATCTGCAAAAATGTGGAATTTTGTATTTTTTGTTGAAGAAAGCTCAGCTCAGGGATACGTGTTTATTTTTTTTGTTTTTTGTGTTTTTTTCCCAGGGGTGATCGTATCGACTCAGTGATCCTTAAAATATCGGAGGGCTCATTCAAACGGAAATTAAGAGTTCTAGTGCCCTTTTTAAGAAACCATAAAAACTGGAGGGCAGCTAAGCCTTTCCCACATCCCTTTTTTCTCAGAATCTTCCGATCAAAATTTTGAGATAGCCATTTTGGTCAGCATAGTTGAAAGACTGAATAACTATGTCTTTGAAGGTATCATGGTACCACAGAGCCCCTGGGCAAATTTTTAAGCTAATAAATTTGCCCATTGTTTACGTATAGTATTTGTTATTGAGACGTATGCCTATATTTTTTGGGTGGAGGAGGGGGGGGTTGAACTTTCTTCTGTTGGGATTTTCCACGGATACTTTTCCATGAGGAGGAAAGTTTCAATGGAGTAAATTTTCAGTGGAAATTTTACATTGGGGGAATTTACCATAATTCATATACGAAACTCGTCCTATGTCTTGCTTTCTCTTTGGCGACTCAATTTTACCCGTAAAGTAGTTAAGGGTAATTGTTCGGAGTAACTTTTCACCAGCATTGAATTGTCTAGAGAATAAATCCGTGGGGAGCAGGGATTTTTCCGTGGAAGTGTAGCCAACGAACAAAAATTATTATGTATATGAGGGGGGTTCTGATTCCATTTGTTCTGTCCCAATCCTTTAAGAACAACTCTTGGAACACTATGTTCATTTAATTAGAACAATAAGAAGCTTTCTTCAAAAGTACTAAAAAACTTTAGCGTAAAGAGCGAAATTATGAGGAAAAGCAACCCTCTCATATACGTAATAATTTATGTTCGTTTTAAGTGGTAATGTTGCTCCGTACTTTCAGTTGAAAAAACTTGTTTTTTTTTTATTTAATCTAACATCTCTGAGCTTAATTGAGCTCGGTACATGCAAACTTAAAAGGATCCTTAAACTTTGTTTCAATATTTTTCCATATTTCTCGCAAAATTCACCAGTCTTGGGTGTTGACCAATTACACCCCCCCTCCTAATGTGTTAGGGCCATTGAAATAAGTCAGAATATTCTCCAATTTATGCCGGTAGTATAATATTTTGCAAAATGATTTTTAGGTTAGTGTTTTTGAACGTATTTTACTCTTTACGATAATGTTTTTTTTTGTTCAGGCGATCCTAAATTCATAAATAAAGCAAATGAATACAAGCAGAAATTATACGGTCAAGACTATTTTTTAAAGAACTAAAGAGCGAAATTAAATCTTAAAACTCACAAATATCAACCAGAGTAAAGGAAAGGCTGAAGCCAAATAGGTTTTCTCGCATATTTCAAGAGATTTTACTCATTAATGAAAAGTGAAGATATAAAATCTTCAAGCTGGAATGTCTAATCCTAAGGCAGCCTTCTCTTAAAAAGTAATGGGCACACCCTAGGACACGAAAACTTTCATTTTTTTGTGTTTACATTCACATTACCATAGCGTTAAGACTCATATTGACAACCCTTAAGTAAGTGCATAGTCTTATGTGCGCATCTCTTTTTCTTTCAAGTAGGCTACCTGACATGCGTCAGATCCAATTTTTAGCTCCTATAGTCTCTCCTGTTTTCTTAGTACGTTCATATTAATTATTTAATTGTTTCCCGGTGCCTTGTCCTTGGTGCAACTATATTTGTACACCCTTGAATTATTTTTAGAAAATAAAAAGGGAAATTCTATCAGGCACTCCTAGGAGAGCCTGGAGGCCTGACCCGCTGAATCTTACGATTTTACAGCGTTTATCGTTTTTCATTTTTTGTTTGTTTGTTTTTATTTCTTGTTTTATGTAATTCATCTACTTTGAAAAATTTACACCCTTTCCTAGAAGAACTCTGACATACTCACTTTTTTTCTTATTATAAAAGTGTAATTCTTAACAAATGGTATATTACTCTAAAAATCACTTATTGTGAAGCCATGTAGCCTACGATGACGAACTAAATTTCAGGTTAAGAACATTTCAGGCATCCAAGTTTAAAAACATAAAGAAGCAAGTTTTTTCAAATGAAGGTAAACAGCGATATTTAAACTAAAAATTAGAAAAAATTATTCCGCATATGATAGACGGTCCCCTCTTCAACCCCTCACTCTTACGCAAAAATTTTGGTGCGTTCTACTGAAACTTTTAAACTTTTTTTCACACACTATTTGCCTTTGTGATTAAGCAGCAATCTTAAACATTAAGTACGACAGGTCAAACTTGAACTTTTAATATCTGTTTGTTTTAAGCTTTGATGTCGCTGTTTACTTTCAATTGAAACGAAACTTATTTTTTCGATTATTTTCTCTTCCATTTTAGTACTATACTCACAAGAACGTAGAGAGGGGGACGTCGTCTTGGTCAGGCTTAACCTGAAACCAAAATTTTCTTTGAATTTCCTGCCCCTTCTTGTTGAAATTATGGGTGAATACCTGCATACCCAAGGGTACCTTAAACAGGGCAGTATCCAGGATTTTTTAGGGGGTATTTTACAGAAGGAGTTTTTTGGGGGGTTTTACAAAAAAAACGTCAAAAAACGCATAAAAAACTGTTTATATCCATTTTTGTTACGTTTTTACTAGTCCGACAAACATTTCGGGCGGGGGTTTCCAAACCCCCTCACCCCCCTGTATATGGCCCTGTCCTTAAAGTTGGGGGTGCTGCCACCTCCTCAAACTCTACTCTTCACATCGAAATTTAACCTTCTCAGAACAATGTTCGAGAAATAAAGCTCATTTAGTGTATTTGCTTTTCGAAATAAGCCAATAAACTTTTTTTTTGTAAACCAGGAAATAATTTGCCTCCCCAGAGCCCACACCGCCCACCACTCATCCTATATTCATGGGTGTATGTATTCTTAATAAGCAACGTCAGAGATTGAATCTGTAATCAACTTAGCATTCGTTCTATTCAACTGAAGCAGCTCTAATAGAAACTTTGAAAATATGGTTATTTTTCAAAATATAGCGCGTAGATTCATGATTCAATCGAATAAATCATACAAGAAGCTATTGAGAAAAACGCAAAATAGTGATTCACTACAGTTCGTACTATATTCCAGAATATACAGATTAGCATTTATGGAAATATACCGCCTTTGAAACTTCCGAGTTCCCACCATATGTCCATATCAGATATAGACCCCAGAGCGTTAGCATCAAGATAATAGGCGAATCGCGTTAATCCCAAAATTGCAAAAATGTTCTATTCTTCCTATTTCACCGCAGTTGCTCAGGTCAAATTTTTGTCTTCATATTTATGTTTTTGTTTTTCTATAATCATTCAGTTCTAAATCAGATTTTCTTCTGTTAAAACATTTGAAAGTGGAGTGAATGGCAGATACGAATACATCCTCTACATCTGCAAATAGAAAAGAAATGGAGTCCTGGGTGCCCATATTGGGGAGGCTCCAGCCCCCCTGGCTAATAAAAGATCTTAAGCCGAACTGGCCAGCCATAACAAAAAATACCGGCTCAGCCAGAGTAAAAAGAAATATTTTCTATATTTTTCGGGAAAAAACTGAGGTTTTTAATCGACAAGGGAAAAAAAAAATTAAAAATAAAAAGTAAATATTTCGATTAGATCACCGATAACCAATTTTCAGTGATCGGGGTACACCAATTCCGGGAAAAACAAGGAGGAAGCAAGGATTTTATTATATTCTCTGCATAAAGATGCAAAAAGCATTTTTCAAAATTTCAAGGGTAATTTTCGCTTGATAAAAAACAAAAAGTCAACCTAAAGGTATTTTTCCACTTCTAGGGGGGTAATTTTACCCCCCTTCCTGTAGGTGCGCCTGTATAGAACATGGTAAATAAACAAAAACAAACAAAACAATTTATTAATTACAATGATAAATAGTATTATAATTCTAGTGATTTCTAGTGATTTCCATTCAATAATCTAGTGATTTGTGTGCTAATTTAGTGATTTATTTTTCAAGAATCCAGTAATTATTTTTCTCCGCCGGGTGGCAGCCCTGTGTACAAATATGTGAAGCTCTATTACCGTTAGCTTTAATGAATATAAGGTCTAAAATAACGGGTCATTTCCTATAGACTACATGTATGTTAAGCCTGAATGCTGGACCGTACACAAGTTTGACGTTTAAGACTGTAGAGATACATAACCCTTTAATGATTCTCAATTTTGCTTAAAAACATAATGACCCTGTCATGACCGAAATTACCGTTTTACTAGCCAAACTTTTAAAAAGCACTTTATTGCGGTGTCCTCTTTTTTGCTTAAAAAGGGCACTAGATTTCAATTATTTAATCGAATGAAACCTCTTTCAATAATCTATAGCTAATGGTTCGATACCATCCCGCCTGAAGAGAAAAAACAAGCGCTCATGTGTTACCCTCATTCTCTCGTAAAGTAATAAATTTTGTAGGTTTCTGATAGCAGCTATAAGGTTCACGTGCATGTTGAATTCCATCGTAATATTTTTGTTTTGTTAGATCCCTCTACTAAAAAGGGGAATTTTACTCCTTTTCTAAAACTATGGTAACTTTTACTTGCTACTATAATTTGAAAAAAAATAATTCACCAATAACTTTTCATTTTCAAAAGGAAAATTATAATCAATCCGGAAAAACTTCCCACCCTTAAATATTTCTCAGGAGGAGCGCAGGGCCTGAAATGGCAAAGAAGTGTTCTAGTTTCATCATTTCCACGGTTTGTACCGTAGGTTTTTCGAAAAAAATCTTTTTCAGGGAAATGTCCCACATGATAGTGCCAGGGTGTATTGCCCCCCTCCCCGGGGAAACAAGAAAAAATTAAGAAAATATATATAGTGGGAAAATAATAAATATTAATAACAAAAAATGAATTCAACAACAAAAATAAATAACAAAAATAAATAATAAACAAAAAATGAATTCTCAGAAAAGTTTATATCCTGCCAATTTTTCTAGCGGTATTTATAATGTCCTACCCCGTTACAGGACCAATATTACTTATTGTACCTCAATTTGGGCTCGCAAATACATTTGTCAAACTCTAGAAGCGGGTGCTACTTTATTATTTTTCAGCTTTTTCATTGACGATACCAAAAACACGTATTTTTCAGAACCTAGGCGAGGCGAAAAATTTGGGGTGGCCGAAAACCCTCGCTACCTCTCCCCTATTTAAAGCACTGAGAAGGCTAGTGTCTGAATTTTAACCTTCTCTCCACCTCTCCTTGTATATTTATCTGAAGTTTCACTTAAAGTTAAAAATTCGTGCAAAATGGTTCATAGAAACACAATTTTTGAGGAACCAAGCGCTTGCTCCAATCAAGGAAAGATTCGCTTGCCCTACTTCATATTTGCTGATGTGCAACTATGCACTGACTATGTGCATGTTTGGCAAAGACTGTCCTACTGTGTGTCATTACGGTCTTTAAATCAGAAAGCTCAATTTATACTTTAGTGACAATAAAGAATTGATTGGTTGTCTTAGAATCTTTATTTGATAGTATCTTGATCCTATTTGGGCTAAAATTGTTGTTTTGTGCCACAAATTGGTAGAAAATGCAACTTTGATGTGATGTTGTATCTTTTGTTACTTGCAAAGGGCACTGGAAATTTCAGTTTCAGTTTGAGTGATTCTTTTCCCGAATTTCCAGGACTAACGGTTCATTACGATAATCCCTTAAGAAACAAACCCAAATAAACCAGGGGCGGATCCAGGGTTTTTCTTAGGAGGGGGGGGGCAAAATAGGTTGGTCCGATAAATTTGCGTTAGGAGCAATTTTAATTAACTCAAACTTGAGTTAATTAACTAAATTACACTACTTTAGACTACGCTAGGGGGGCGCCCCCTCGGATCCGCCACTGAAATAAACACACATTTGTGATCATAAAAAAGCACAAAGTTTCACGTTTTTTTGGAGTGTTTTACTTCTTTTTCAAAACCTGGACAAGTTTTTTCAAGTTCTTTACTTTAGGTGGGTAACTTTAAATTTATGTATTTCACATGTTTAAAACCACCATGCAAACCCGGTTCTTTAGATGTCATCTTCTTATCAAAATGCCTTTTTTACAGTTTTGATTACTATTAGAATGAGTTGTTCCTTACTTACAGTTCATCATCATGAACTATTCAATCAAAAGTATCGCCGTCGCGTCTATCCTTTTAGATTCAATCTCTATTCAGTTTAATTATATCGAACAGTCAGGATAGTTCTTTTAACTGTCCTATCTTAATTTCAGGGACAAGAAACCCTTTGAAAGTTTATTGCAGATATTAGATAACCAGGTACAGAATTATTAATTGTTTAAATTGGTTACTTTTACTGTCTAATTTACAGTTTTAAATATTTTAATAATCTACAGGCGGTACTTTTGATAACAGGCTTGGGCTTCGAAATGGACGTCACGAAAATGCTGTTTAATCCACAAGCATAATGCATAGGAAATCACTTTAGGAAACTAGAGCATTTTCGAAATAATTTTAATCAGGTTTTATTTTATTCTATCTTATTCTTTTAGTGGTTCTAATACGTATATCTGTGCCGCATCTTAACTCACCACTGCATTCTAGTAGAGCTTTTTTGGCTCGTCTTTGAACCGGATTAAACGCAACAAACTTCGGATTCAGAGCATAAGGTGTAATCAGGTGTGATATGCGGGTTTTCCTTCTAACGTGTTAAAATTCATGCTATGCAATATAGTCATGTGTCTTTTATGTTCAGTAAAAATGCATTTGCAAGTCAACTTGACTTAGAACGTGTAGAAAAATAATATTTTATGATAAATCACCGAGACGTATCCTAAAATTAATCAACGCACTCCTTTTAAAGCTATTGGACGCCAGGCTTTGACTGAGACTTTGACAAAAATAAATATCAATTTTAGATTTGTATCAGTAGGTGGAGTAGCCAATATTTATTGCTGTTTGCTCGGGTGGTTACCATCAAACCCTTACATTACCCAAAATTTATGTACTAGCACGTACTTCTCTACTTGAAGCAAAACACCGCGAATACTATTCTACTACTAATGCAATAAGAAAATGAATGTTAATTCAGCCTTTGTTATTCAAAGTCTGACTGGTATAATATATTTCTTCCGGTTCAACTACACTGAAATTTCAAATAAAAAATATTTCAATTTTTTCCTGACCAGGATGTTAGTTGTCTTAACAGATTCTTACTCACGTAATTTTGAAGGAGAATAGAAAGGAATAGGTTAAATATTGCTTCAGTTACATAGCCTTGTCACTAGGCATTCTCAAAGATTGGGTATTTTACAAGATAGTCCATCCTCTCAATGAATTAAATAAAAAAAAAGTTTTTTTTTAACTGAAAGTAAGGAACGACCTAAAAACTTAAAAAGAACAGAAGTTATTCCGTATATGACAGGGGCTGTCCCCTCCTCGACGCCTCGCTCTTTACGCTAAAGTTTTTTATTGTTTAACAAAAATAGAGTTGTGAGAAAGTCAAACTTCAGCGTAAAGAGCGAGGCGTTGAGGAGGGGACAGCCCCTTTCATATACGGAATAATTTCTGTTCGTTTTAAGTTTTAACGTCGTTCCTTACTTTCAGTTAAAAAAACTTGTTTTTTTTATTCAATTTTTGAACGTTTTTGAATTAACGCAGGTTTTGATTTTGGCTCACCGTACACGAATAATTAAACAAAATTTGCACATTAATTTTACTTTTATTTGGTTAAATGGCTTTCTCGAAACTTGTTTAATTTTATTTACGAACGTTTTTATTAGTAATATACGTAACTTACGAATTAACTTACGTCACGAACTTCTATATTCATAGATTTTGTAATATGTATATTAGGGGGTTCACCCCTAGTCAATACCTTGCTCTTTAAGCTAAAGTTCGAATTTTGTCCCTATTCTTTAAAAATGATTCCTTAATCACAAAGGCCGTTAATTAGAATAAATAGCTCTTATGAAAGTACTAAAAAATCTTTGGGAGTACTAAAAAAACTAGGGGGTGAACCCAATCATATACGTAATATTTTCTGTTCGTTTTATGTTTTGATGTTGCTCCTGACTTTCAGTTGAAAAACTTTTTTTATTTATTTAATTTCTGATCTTTTTCTTTAATAATGATGGGAAATCCGGCGCCCCCTTCATAGTAATGTCCCTTCCCCCATTAAAAACTTCCTTCATGGAAAGATCCTCCCATATAGCCCCCGAACCCCCCCCCCCACCTAACAGAAAAGACCCCCCTGAAAACGTCTGTATACTTCCCAATAACCAATACTATATGTTAACATTGAGTAAAGTTCATAACTTTTAGCCCTCCTCCCAGGGACTTCGGGGGATTAAGTCATTCGAAAAGGCATAGTTATCATATTTTCGACCATGCTAAACAAAATGGCTGTCTCAAAATTTTGATCGGGTGACTTTGGGAAAAAAATGAGCGTGGGAGGGGGCCTAGTTGCCCTCCATTTTTTTGTCACTTAAAAAGAGCACTAGAACTTTTAATTTCCATTCCAATGAGCTCTCTTACAATATTCTAGGACCACCGGGTCGATAGGATCACCCCTGGGGAAAAGAAAAAAAAACGCATCCTTGATCTTTCTTCTGGCAAAAAATGCAAAATTCCACATTTTTGTAGATAGGTGCTTGAAACTTCTACAGTAGGGTTCTCTGATACGCTGAATATGATGATGTGATTTTTATTAAAGCTCTATTACTTTTAGGTGGTCTTTTCCCCTTTTTCAAACGAACTGTTTGAAAGATACTTCACGCCATTGCATTGGGATGGCTATCGGGATAGGTGATTTCTGCATATTCACATTTTATTGAAACTTATAGACGTTACATAATAAGATTTTTAATTTGTTTGATTGCTAGCCAATAGTTGATTTTCTTCCATTTTATGCCTTTTAATTGCTAAAAGTATGTATTTTAGTTTTTCGAATAATCAATTTGGCGACGGTAGTAATCCAAATGGCGTGACGTTTATCACTGTGTACTCAGCTTCTAAATACGTTAAAAATATAAAAATAGAAAATTAAGATGAAACAACAAATTTTAAGATGAATAACTCATGACTCTTAAATTTTTATTCCTGTGGCACTCGTATAAATTTTATTGCCACTCTTTATTAAAAATCAAATTGGGAACAAGTCTATTCAGTGAAAAGCAAAGGATACTACTACATTAACACTTTAAACCTTCAGATATTGGCCCATAGGAGATCTCGACTTTAAATGAACATAAATTATTACAGATGAAAAAAAACAAAACGAACAGTAGTTATAATAAACAAATTAAAGTCAGAATAAAAATGAATAGAAATTACCCAAATTAAGACGAGGGCTTCACTTTCCCTCATAATCCCCTTAACAATCCGTTGTCATTTCAACTCTCCTGGAAACAAAATATATTCAAACAGTTCTTTTTTTTAACTAAGCGGTTAAAAAAATGGTAACTGCGATGTTGTAAAATGCTGCACACACCCTACTACTATTACTACTAACAACACGCACACCCACATCAAATTGTGCATTGATTTGTTGAGTTTTTCGACCCAGTTTTCTGGAAAATACCAAAGACAGACGCACTCCAATCGAGTGGAGAGTAAATTTGTGGCTTTTTTTCATTTCTTTCAATGAAAATACAAAAAAGGGTTTAGCTCCTCTGCTCACTTCAATAGACGCAGCTGCAATTATGTCTCCTCGTACCTATGTTATCAGTAATACAACTAAAGCCAAGATTATTTATTCGAGTTCACCGACTTTATATTTTGTATACATTTATTTTTACCAAATTACACAAAAGAGCACAACCTTGGTTTTTTTTTTCATTTCTGCAGAAAGTTAATTAATTTTACAATGCCACTTTTGAGCACAATTGAAATGGACAAAAAAAGCAACATTTTACGATGTCATAGATATTTAAGAGATGTATGGCACACCTTAATGTGAAACTTATCACGGTGGGAGGCGGAAGGGTTTTAATTCTTAATTGACAGGTGAAAGCATTATAGCCTGTAAGTTGAATATTCACTTCTACAGCAAGCACTTAGTGTCATATTCATTACAATTGTAGCTACAAGGAACCTTTGATGAATATACGAATGTCAATGATTTTTTTTTTTTTTTTTTTTTTTTTTTTTTTTTTTTTGCTCTTTTAGAGTCTTGTATTGATATGACTGCGCGGAATTTTATATGATCCATAATTTTGATTAAATAAAAAAGAACACGATTTTCTCAACTGAAAAGTGAGGAGCAACATCAGAACTCAAAACCAACATAAATTATTCCGTATATGAAGGATTTACTCCCCCTCCTCAATACCATGGTCTTCACGCTAAAGTTTTTTGTAGTACTTTTAAAAGCTTCTTGTTATAATTCAACGGCCCTTGTGTTTCAGGAGTTGCTCTCAATAAATTGGGACAAATCGTCAAAATTTAGCGTAGAACGCCAGGTATTGAGGAGGGGCAACCCCTTCATTTACGGAATATATCTGTTTGTTTTGATTTTTAATTTTGCTCCTTACTTTCAGTTGAAAAAAACTTGTTTTTTATTTAATTACTTACTATTGTAAGCTTTTATCTTTGTTGAGAAATAGTTGGGCGAGTCCATCCAATGGTGTGCTTACAAACTAGTATACCATTCTGCAGAGCAATATATTCAAGTCTAATAGAGATTTCCTATAAACAGTATTTATTTATCTCAAAGCCATGGCTAGGAACACATACTTATATCGTGTAATGCATAAGTTCGACTCTGTATATCCAAGGGCTAAACGCACAAATATATCGCATCTTTATATGGGTTTATGAGTATTTTCTAGGAATCTAATCACTTTTTCACATTACTGTGGTTTAAACATATATTCAAGGAAATCCCTTGGATTCCGTGACAAGCGGAAGTTGTAACAAAAATTTGACAGCTAGGTAAATCTATTAGCACAATTTAAATCAGGAAGAGACTTTACACTATTTTCAAATCATGCTAGTAAATCAGGTTCCCCCTTCTTGAAAAATTCCCTCCCCTCAGCGAAAACTACCCCCTCCCCCCGTGGCATTCCCTCTAAACAATTTCATAATGTTCCATCTTTCAAACATTATAAATTTAAGTATGATTCAATCCCCCTATTAGGAGCTAATTAATTTTAAAAAACAAAGCTAAAGAGCCAAGTTGAAACTTAAAACGACAAAAATTATTACTTCACAGCCTATTTGATATATATTAATATAAGTTTTACAAGTAAGCAAACTAATTATGTTTCCCAATGCTTTTAGGACTACACAAAACTAGCGCCTTACTGAAAACACAAAAGTCAAGTATAAAAAACAGGATTATTGATCTAAGAGTCAAAAGTGAGTATATAGCCTGAAAACACTAAACGAATCTATAAAGCTTTTTATTGTCGTACACCAGTTGTGATATTAGTAACCTTTAATATACAATTAAAATTATCTTAAAAACATTAGCATAAAACCAAATATTTTTTAATAGCCCCAAAGTAATTGAACAGCATCCAGAAATATTAGATTGATTTATCAAACAGCATTTTGCTCTCAACAGCTATAATATCAATAGTGGGTAATATACAGTCTTAAATTATAAGAAATATGCTTTAGTATCACTTGAAATGAAAATCAAATAAGACATAATATGAGCTCTGGAAATCCGATTATTTCTCTCTGTACAAGAGTGAATTTCAAGCTATGTTATACATTCTAAAGCTAGTCTATAGTCCTAATAATATCAAGATGGCCTTAATTCGAACTTGTGTACTAACTAATTATGACATGCCCTTTTAAGAACCAAAACGAGAGCCAGTCATTGAACTGAGCCATTGTGCAGAAGTGATACCAAATTAAACGTAAAAAACTAAAGAAAATCCTAAAATTGATTGTTGCTTTATCTTAAAAGGGATTGATCCTAAAAGGGATTGATAATATTTTGGTTCAATAAAAAGTGTCCTTAATTGGTTTGCTTTTACTGTACAAAAACTCCTATATTATTTTGTATTTTCAGTAAAGCGCTAGTTCAGTAGAGGGCTAAACAAAAATCAGATCGTCCCCATGTGGGGGGGGTGTCTTAAGGAAAGATTACAGGGAAATGGTAACTTCTTGGGAGGGTGTAAAGAGGGAGGCTTTGAATAGATTGCGATGGAGTTGGAGCGTGCGTAGCTGTGTTCGCTTCAAGTGGCTTTGTGCTGCAGGGATTCAGTAATAGTAGCAGTAGTAGTAGTAGTAGTAGTAGTAGTAGTAGTAGTAGTAGCAGTAGTAATACCATTTAATAATGATAAAGTACAAGCCGAGGCAAAAGTTAATCGTCCAATCGAAGAAAAAGCGGTAAATAAAAACGCCCAACATCTTCCACAAGCTTCTAGCGCTGAAATGGCTATAATTATAGACATTGGAGCATGAATACGTTAATGAATACTTAATACTGCATCAGATGCTGTTGAACTTCATCTCAAAATTTTTAGTGAAGGAATAGCAATAGCAAAGGACGTTGAGAAAGGATGTAATTATATAGGCATATCTGAAGCAAGCCCTTGTAAAACGACATCCAGCACCAAAGATGTAGAGATTGGGTCAAAAACACTAAGAAAATGAATTTATAATTTTACAATGGGGCTACTTCTAATTTAAGGCCTAATTCCTTAAATAAAGTAGAAACAACATGTGATGATTTAACCACAGTAATTTGAGCTTAATTAGCGAAAAAAAAGATGTACGTACATAAAGTTGATAAATAAAAAAGTGTTGTATTATAAATTACTTTTATAAGGGTTGATAGTAAGCCAGTTAATTTTAGTTTTAGATACGAGATTTTCGGCCAAGGCTATTCCAACGGTGTATCTTTTGTTTCCATTCAACAACTTTTTGAGGGATCTCAGGTTATTTTTGGTTAATATGGGCCGTTTTCGTCTTTTACTAGGTTACAGCTACCGCTGCAACCATGACATTGCTTAATGCATTAAATTGTCACCAAAATCGAGAATCGTAACGACTAAAAGCAATAAATAACAAAAGCCATTTTTTTTTTAATATTCGTTAGATATAAACTGCAGTTACTATTTTGGAGCTTTCCCTTTAAATTAAGACTAGAATGAGTGTAACATGAAGGAATTGCATTGTTTTCAATTGATGGTGCTGTTACAACCTTAGCTCCGAATCTATTAAAAGTAATTCATTACTATAAAAAGAAAATATGCCTAAAATACGACCCAAAAACGCAAATTCACAATGGTTGAAAATGATACGGCGTTTGAAAAACAAGAAAAAATGTTTGTCCAACAGCCTGGATCATCAAATGTGACCAGACCAATCCAAACAGCTAAAGTAAAGGGTATGGAAAAAGAATTATGAGGTAATCTTTAACGAAAATGAAGCGCAAATAAATGTGCTGTCACAAATTAAGCAAAAGCGAGGATCGCAACATCTAAAGCAAAAGGCATGGAGCAAACGACATCGAGAATCATGTCGAATTACAAACGAAACTACAGTAGAGTGATCTGTGGTTAAAAGGTGGAAAAGACATTTTTTGGTATCTATGACGTCATAAAAAAAATTAAATATGATGATGAATGAATCCAAAGAGCTAAAGTAAAAGGCAAGGAAAAAATGTCTGAGGTAATGATGAACGAAAATGAACATCAAAATCTGTGGTTAGAGGACAAGCAACGGCAAGATTCCTATCGAATCGTAAATGGAATATGCACAAAGAGGAGAAGCAACGGAGAGAATCATAATGAATCCACGGAGAATACAAATTCTATAAAATGAACGATTCTGTGAAGATTAACAGAATGAAGGGATTACATTTGCACCTGAATTCTTAATCTAATTTAAATTACTGATTTGCCGCATCATGACTTTGAACTAAAGCATATCACAATACTTATATTAAGGAGTAATTTGAGAATCTAATATATAAAGCTTGCCGCGTGCCGAGTGCCACAGCCTGGGCGAAGGATGGAGATAGAAAAAAGACAAAAGAAATAAAAGGAGACAAAAATGCGATTGCCCTTTATTTCAAGATGGTGCTAACTCCCTCCAGTTAAATTTTTTCCTCAACATTTTCCGGGAGTTTCGAGCACTTTTTTAAAAAATTTGAGAAAATTAATTTCGCGTTAAAATCTTACTGCTAAATGTAAATGAAAAATTATTTTTTCACTAAGCAGCTTATTGTTAAAATGTGTTTTTAAAAATCGGTTAGTAATTGTTGCAGTTTACTCTTTGCCAAGGTGTAGCGATTGCTGTAGCCATCTCCAACTTCTGCAGAACAATGTTTCGATAAAAAGTACTCATTTATTGCATTTACTTTTCGAGATAATGCACAATTGCCCAAGGTCAAAGCAGGCTGAAACTTTTTCTTTTTTTCCCTTTTTTTTTTACCTGATGCCTCAAGAATGGAAGGGTTTAATGATGCATCTTTGCTTTAAACAATAAAGCTTCTGTTTAAATGTTTTACTCCTCGCGTGCATCTTAATTCTGTACAAATTTTATTTAGTTATGTAGAACGACGCAAAGAAAAACGACCTAAAGATAGAAAGTTTGAAGGAAAACGATGATTTTCCTCCAGCAACAGGAAATTTGTATCTTTTGGCTTCAGAACGGACACATTGATAAGATGGTATTTAGATTTTCATATCGAAGCGCAAAAATATTGATGAAGCTATTGGTTGGGGTGGTAGTAACCGCCTAAGTAAAGAACGATATTGGCACAATGTATTATTATTATTATTTTTGGTTGGTGTTAGACCAGGGTACTTCGTATCTAGGGAGTAGAAGGAGTGTCGTAGAAACTTGAATAAGGGCTCATTCAGTTGGAAATTGGTAGGGCTTGTGCCATTTTTAATAGTTGAAAGTGATTGGAAGGCAACTAACACCCCTTCCACGCCCACCATTTGACCAAACACATCCAATCAAACTTTTGAGATAGCCATTTTGCTCAACGTAGTTGAAAGATCTAAAAATTATGCTTTTTAGGAGGACACTCCCCCCATAGTCCTCAGGGCAAGGGTTATAATTTATGCCCTGGGGGCATATAAGCTTTTATTGAAAGAGTTGTCGTAGAAGCTTCAAAAAGGGCTCATTCAATTGCAAATTCAAAGGGCTAGTGCACTTTTTAATAGTCGAAAGTGATTAGAAGGCATCTAACACCCCTTCCACGCCCACCATTCACCAAACACATCCAATAAAAATTTTGAGAGAACCATTTTTTTCAACGTAGTTGAAATATCTAGAAATTAAGTCTTTGAGGGGGACACTCCTCCCCCCCCACACTCTTTAGGTCAGGGGTTATAATTTATGCCCTGGGGGCTTATAAGATTTTTACTGAAAGCGTTGTCTTAGAAACTTCAAAAAGGGTTCATTCAATTGGAAATGTTATTAATTTGTGCTTATATAATCATAATTTAATTTGTACTTTACTGAAAAAAGTCTTTTTAAATATTTTCACTCTTATAACTTTAAAAAATCAAAAATTAATTGAGATTTTAAGGAATAAATATCAGCATATATATATTAAACTGGCAATGCAAGATTTTTTTTCAGTAAATTCATTTGAAGTTTTTCAGTAAAGTACAAATTATATTCTGGCTTTTAGAAATCATGGGGCTTAGAACCCTACTCATATTAATTTCTGCTCGTTTTCAGTTTGACTCGGTTATTTATTTTAATTTATGTTTGTTTTGTGTTTCACTTATCTATTGATACTGATTTGTGGTAGTTGTATGCTTAATAGTTTATTTGATTTTATTTTTGTTCATTTTTGGTTTAATGGAGTTCGTTTACCTTTTTTTTTTTTAAAAAAAACTTAGTTTGTGGAAACAGTTTTTTTTTAATAATTCTAATTAAACGGCCTTTGTGATTCAGAGGTCATTCTTAAAGAACTGGAACAAAATTCGAGTTTTTGCGTAAAGAGCGAGGTACTGACTAGGGGGCGAGCCTCCTCATATACACAATAAATTCTGTTCGTTTTAAGTTTTAACGTTGCTCCTTACTTTCAGTTGAAAAAAACTGTTTTTTGTTTAATTTTTACTGACAGGGATTGCCAACGAAATAAGATATGCTGATGCGATTCTTCACAGATTAGGAAGGATTGACAAAATGACAAAGAGGATTTTTTTTTTTGTTCTAAATAGTTTCTGGCTTAGAACAAATGAATTGGCACACCAGCCTGAAATACCGCTCTTTTTAACGGTATTTGGATGAATGTTTATTTCGATGTGTTTTAATGAGAAAGAAGGATTTACTCCTCAAATTTTTCAGGTCAAATAGGTCACAATATTGACAGGTTTCAAGATCCTAGGAACACTTTAAGCTATTGTATATCAACTAAAGCCAGAGTTGGGGTTCTTTTACGTGCTAATTTGTATTTGGCGCCGACAGAATTCAACTTCAAATATTTCAGACTGATAAAAAGGTTATCACTTGATTCAATGTTCTGGAAACGTTTTTTTTGACTTGTAAATGTTCCAAAGAGCCGACAAAGTGACCCTCGGTTATGTGATATAAATTAAAATTTTCTTTTCAAAAATAAAGTGAAGTGAAAATGTTGCATTGCTTTTGCTAAATTCTGTATTTACGAAAAAAACGCTCACACAAAAAGAACAACACGTAAAAAAAGGAGAAAAAAAAAATATTACTTGGAGCGAAATTATGCGAGGACCAAAGGCTCCTGCATCTGACCAGAGTATGTAAAGCGAGCAGGACAGGGAGACAACCTATAAAGAGCTGCGAAGCTGCTTTCTTCGCGGCTGACCAAATTTGATTTTTGAAATCAATTTTGGATTACGTTTCTGCTTTCAGACTTTGGCAAGCTGGAGTCTTTCAAGGCGTGTCTCCCTGATGTTTAATTCATGAAATTTCACTCGTGATTTTATTATTTTCCTTGTTGTTGCCCTTAGTTTACATCTCCCACAAACAGCCGAAATTTACCCAGAACTATTTTGCATCTAGCTATCCAGAAACTACATTTGCAATTCTTATCAAAAGGTTTATAACATATTGTTAGCTTACTTTAGTAACTACTAATCGAACAAGATGACTCTCTTAATAGTTGTATTAGAATGTTGATTCTTCAGTTGTTTTCTTTTCGTTCATCTGCTTACTTTTTAGATTCCTGGGTCAAAATACGTATCAAATTTAACAAAGAAGAACAACATTTTAGAAGAGCTTGAAGCTGTTTGTCAAAGTGAGAAGGTTAGTAGATTCTACCAAATAAATTTCCTAGTTTTATTCTACTGAAATTCAATATTTTGCTATAAACAGTTTTACTGGATTTGCGAGAAACCCACAACAAAACTAGTTTACTCATAGCTTTGCTATCGTAGCTGACAAGGACCTTACTAGGGGGAAAGTTACAAGGGTTCTCGACCACCTCTCCTTACAACAAGAAAGTCACCATAACGAAAAAAGCTATTAAAGGAGGAAAACTTGTTAGTATCTCTCCACACCAGAGGGAGATGGTCTGTTTCTTAGAAAAATTCCTCCAAAGTACCCCTCGTGCCCCCCCATCGAAATATATATATATATATATATATATATATATATATATAATATATATATATATATAATATATATATATATATATATATATATATATATATATATATATAATATATATATATATATATATATATATATATATATATATATTATATATATATATATATATATATATATATATATATATATATATATATATATATATATATATATATATATATATATATATGTATATATATATATATATATATATATATATAATATATATATATATATATATATATATATATATATATATATATATATATATATATATATATATATATATATATATATATATATATATATATATATATATATATATATATAAAATCTAAAAGGACAAAAGTATGGATATCTTTGGTTCTCAAAATGTGATTTTCTGAAGTTCAAAACCTCTTGGTAAAGCTATGGTGTTTTCTCCCTCTTGGGTTTTTAATGTGTGAGCCAATAGTAGCAAATACTATTTACTTTGATAAAACAAAAACTTACATTAAACATTATTAGAAAAATATAAAAAAGAGTTAAATATTTACTTAATTAAGTACACAATCGGGTAGGAAAGAAATAGCAAACATAAAACATTTTACTGGTGTATTTTCTGCTTAGTAGTGCGAAATGCTAGTTTGACAAGGCCCTATGAAGCAAAAACACTGTTAGAGTGGGTTCTAGGCGTTTACCCCCCAGGCGATTACCACCCCCCCGTGCGCCCTCCCCCCTTTATTTTGTCTTACTTCCCTTTGGCTGCTTAATTTTACATGTTGGGAAAACATTTCGGGGAATAGTCCAGGGTTAAATTTTCGGGGGAATTGTGGGGTGTATTTTCATGGTGATTAAATTTTTCTGGGAAATTTTGTGGGGGGGGGGGGACTTCCAAGCGAAATTTTTATAAGGGTGGGGTGATTTTCTGGTTGAGACATGTTTCCACAAGGAGCCTTTGCCAGACACTATCTGGTTCACAAAGTAATTAGAATAATGTGATTTTTCCAAAATGATTGTAATTTATATCTCGTTTTGCAGTAGAAAAAGTAGTTTGAAATTGAAATTTGAATACTAAAATTACCTGTTCCTTATCTTGGACGATATAAAACCTTCTTCTTGGGAACCCTTTCCCGTTAACAACAATCGCGAGAAACCCAGGTTCTTGTGCACTTTATGGAACCCAGCTCTATATGTTGTACAAAGAACTACTAATGAATACCCGTCAAACGGGTACTTGTAATAGAGAAATAGAATATAAAGCGTGGTTTTCATTGCGTTTACAATATTTAAACTGTTGTAGATAATTTCGGAGACCACAGTGCCTTTCCATGACGATAAATAAAAGTTCAAATAGGGATAAAATCCTTTTAATAGACAGTGATGATGATAACAGTGATAAAAATTCACAAAAATACCAGATATTTCGGTCACATATACAGTGACCGTCACCAGTAGTAAAACTGATGTTTTATTGCTGATGACGGTCACTGTATATGTGACCGAAATATCTGGTATTTTTGTGAATTTCTATCACTGTTATCATCATCACTGTCTATTAAAAGGATTTATCCCTATTTGAACTTTTATTTATCGTTAAACTGTTGTCTTTTGGGGTTTAGGGGGGGGGGAGGTACCTAGGTTAGGTTATATATTTAATATATGCTATGCTTTACACCCCCCCCCCACTAATGTGCAAATATATAGCCCAAATTTGTTTCTAAACTATTATATATTCATCCTATTTTATTATACTTCATTATTAGCATTAATCAAACTTGGCTTTTTTCGTGGGTACCGTAAAATGCACAAGTACTGAAACCCGAAACGCTTTCAGTTGTCCTTCCACCCTGTAAAATTTATTGAATAGAATATACCAACTTTTGAATTAGGCCTACAACCACGAAGCTGATTTATGCCATTTATGGGGAACAACCCTTCCATTTCATGTTAAATTGTAGTGGTTTATCCAGTGGAGCACAGGGCAATGTCCCTTCCCCATCCCCCAGAAGATCGAAAACTGCATTACATACAGGGGCTGAGAAATGAAAAAAATCAATCGGAGAGCCCAAGTTTCATTGTTGCCCCTCCCAAAACACTAATTATGTTGTCGATTCTACCTAGGTTACTAGAGCAGCAAAATATAATGAATAAATTTCACAGTGTGGGAATATATCCCCCTTGGTAAAGATTAGTAAGGGTACCATTCTCACTCATTTATTGTCCTTTCTCTCTCTCTCTCTCTCTCTCTCTCATCTCTCTCTCTCTCTCTCTCTCTCTCTCTCTCTCTCTCTCTCTCTCTCTCTCCTCTCTCTCGTTATGTCTAACATATGGTGTCAATTTAGACTCTCTCCTAATGGAGTGATGTCCGTGTTCGTATTTTAATTTTAAGGGATCGTAGGTCTCATAAAAATTTCCTCTCTAATTCAAAGGGCGGTCAAGGGTTAATCAACTCAAATCTGTCGTTTCTTATTAGCTGTTTAACCCCTGGTCTATGTTTCAAATTAAAAGCTGTAAAATTGACAGCTGTCAACTAGATTTTTTCATTTATCAATTACCGACTTGGTCTGATATTGCCTGGCTTAGAAATGTTATGATACTGTGTGGCCTAGGAAACATCTGAAATCGGCAAGTAAAAATATTTAATCTTTAAAATTGACATTAATTAAAAAAAACGAATAGGAAAGTAGAGGGCGAAGTTGAAACTTAAAACAACCAAAGATTATTACTTCACAGCCTATCTAGTATATATGGACAAAACTAGTGCAAATAAACCAACTAGTGATATTTTCCTATGTCTGTAGGATTATAGAAAACTGGTATAGGAGTTGTGGTACATTAAAAGCAAACCATTTAAGGACACTTAACAGCATGAAAATAAAGCCGTTTGTATTATAGCTCGATATTCCCCGTTACATAGAGAGAAATAATAGTCGAGGACCCAGCCTCTGAAAACTGACACAGGTGTGGTCAGCGAGATGACCGCGAAACGGAGGTTGAACCCAACGTAACTGACCATGCTGATTACGGAAACGACCGCTATATTGTTGAGAAATGTTGGCGTGTTGTTGTAAGATCAAAGTTTTAGGTTTCTTCAGCTTTTAGCTATGAATAAAATGTGTAAGTGTCAAAGTAAAGCCAGAAATGCATCGATTCTAGAAACCTAATACAGGAAACGTTGCGAATTCACCTCGCAGCAGAGAAGAGGAGAAACTGAACAGCTAAGAAACTTTTAACTCAAAATGAAACAACTAAAAGAACAAATGGCTATTACATATAAGAACGAATTGTCCAAATTTCAAAACTCGTCTTCCGAGGACTCATCTGCCGATTCGTTACATTTTCCTACACACTGACACAACAAATCACAGCCTCTGTTCTTGTCAAAACACGGGAAGGCTCTAGAGCAAGTTCGACAAAGGCAGTATTCAGGACTGGTACCTTGTGGGAAAGGATCTCCCCCCATTGGAACTGGACAAATTTTGCCTTTCGAAAAAGTCCAGCCGAATCGAGTAGGGTCAACTGGCGAAGGCCTTGGCAAGTTCGCTTCCAAAAGGAATTTGACCTGTAGCAAAGAACGCATAGCGTGAAAAGAAAAAGCGTCATCTGTCGGAGGCAAGTATTTCAGTTCCCGTTTTCTCGGGTACAGGTGAATGCGCAAATCATTCAAAGACCTGAAGTCACCAGGGTCTTTGCCGTACATTGCTACGACTACCTTTCGGCAGGCAGATGTAAATTCTTCCAAGACAGCATGGGCATCGTCGCACCTTAGCCTCACAATCACGTTCCGTATATCCTCATAGAGGTTCCATCTTTCAACTGCTTTCATAGCTGACTTTTTGCCCTTGCCATAAAAATAGCTGACGGCATCACACCCAGTCACACAGTGGACCACTGGCAGGCAACTGAGCAAACTGTTCGGCAGGACTTCACAAAGCTGGTGAATTGGCACAGAATACTTCTGAAAATTCACATATATGGCACAATCAACCAGCTCCTTCTTTTCATATAGCTGACAGCAGTGATACAGAAGTCCAACAACTATGTCAGTGTCATTTGCTAGCACAGCAATCTCCTTGAAGTTTCTCCCTAGAGCATCAAGGACATGTAAAATTATCCTTGTGTCCGCTTCTTCATGGTCTGAGCTGAGACGCTCTTTGTAATCTTCTGCACTCACATTTGCTGGCAATTTCGCAACTTTCATCCGATCTGAAAAGCCTCCCGAGAGATACAGTGTCACACCTTGCTTGACGAGATCCACAGACCCTTCACAAATCTCAAAGAGAACCTCAAGGAGCTGACTTTTTGTCATGTTGACAAAATGGAGATGGAGGTCCAGTTGAACAGCTTTGTATTCCTTCCCAGCAATATTTGTGCTCTAGTGTTCGCACCTCTGTGCTCGTGGCAACCGCTGCTGTCTTTCAAGCTGACATGATTTCCAGCAGCATCTCGATACCCAAATAAACCGTCATATCTGTCAGCTACAACGTGAATTTCTCGCACATCCAAAAAAGTATACATCCACTTTTTCAACATTCTTCGGGAGTACATTTCCACTGTTTCGAAATCACTAGGGGGATGGCTTTTACTGTTTCGAATCACTAGGGGGATGGCTATTTATATACAAATTATGACTTAATCTATTATTTACATACAGTGGAATCAACTGGCCTATGTAGGATTTTATAAAAAAGGGAGCGGGGGGTTGATGAAATTTGTGAAAATAAGGATTTTTTTTTCTTCTAATAACTGGTGGAATAGGTGTGATGGTTTCAGGGGCGACACAAATGAGAGGTAGGTTTAAAACTTACCCCCTCCCTCTAATGTGCAAATATATACCCTGAATTGGTATATATAGCCTAGGGGGGGGGGGGGGGGGGAGAAAATTCATTTTGACAAAAATGATTATTATATTGATTAAGAGCATAAAAAGGGCATCAAGTAGTATGTTTACTTTATTTGTAAGTCACTAATTTTATAATGGGTGAGATAGGGAATGAT
>CM051256.1:59316280-59468780 GCA_027921565.1 Artemia sinica | reverse complement strand
CGTTCTTCTAATTTGTGTATGTCTCTGGCAAAATATTCTTTGAGCTGATCTTGAAGCCCCTTTTGCACCTGATATTTAACTTCTTCATTGGATCGAAAATGTTTCCCGCATAGGACCTCTTTAAGGGGTTCAAACAAATAAAAGTCTTATGGGGTGAGGATACGGCTATAGGGGGAGGGGGGGGTGGAAAGACTTCCCACCCCATTTTTCGCCTTGTTTCTTGAACTAGCATAGCCATATGTGGGTGCACATTACCATGAAGCAAAAACACACCTTTAGTCAAGAGTCCACGATGCTTTGTTCAAATGGCAGGCCATACTTTGGTTGTAAGTATATTACTGTAATACTGGCTGTTGATGGCTTGTTTATGTTCAAGATAGTCACAATAAATATGTCGCTGTGAATCCAAGAATACTGTAAGTATGACTTTTCCTGCAGAAGGATGGGTCTTGAATTTTTTTCGAGTGGGAGAACCCGTATACTTTCACTCAAGACTTTGTCGATTAGACTCCGGTTCAAAATGCTGTATCCGCGTTTAATTGTATGTTACAATTCTACAGAAATATTGTTTATTTTTAACTAAACATTGTTCTTTCAGCTGTTGACTGATTTGAAGCCTGGTTTCTTTGTGCGTGTCAGTAACTTGTCTTGGAATCTATCTTGCACAAGTTTTCTTGTACTGCAGATTATTCTGAATAATGTTATGGACAGTTCCAACACTTGCATGAACTTCTTCATCTGTCTGTTCAATAGTTTATCACACAATTTATCTATTTTTTAATTGCAGTCGTTAGAAAAAGGGGGAATGTTCGATTCTGATTGTGTTCAAAAAGATTATGTGTAATAAGGCGAAGCTTCGGAGAATGTTGAGGGGCATATTTAACTAAACAAAAAGATTCTATTTGTTTCCAATTTTTTCAGAAAGGGAGGAGGGAAACCAGCCCTTGCCTTTTTTTCAGCTGCAATGTCCCCAAAGACATTTGATCAAAATGTTGGAATATCCCTCTAGTTCAAAATGGTCGGAAAGTGAAATAACTATGGATCCATGGATGACAAAACCCTCCGCAGCCCTAGGTACAAGTGTTGTAGGTTACATAACTTGTATAATGTAGCTTGCATAACAATTGAAAAAAGACACATCTAAAAATACTCTTTAGATAACTTTTCCTTTATCAAAGTGAGTTAAGACAATTCTTTAATTATATTTTCTTTCTTTCTTTTCAGCAAATGTTCTGGTCATGTATCAACAGACACACTCGAGGTAAGAGTCAAATTTTACAACTTTTTAATGATCTTTTAGTTCGCAGAAAACACTAAAGTCATCATTTTTAGAATTTTGTCTGTCTTTCAGCACTTAAAATCTTTTTCTAAAAAATTGTTGATATCATCCAATTTTAGCTACTTCTCTTACAATTGATTTTATACGTTTGGCGATCATAAAAAGAACAGGGAGTTAGGTCACATACAAGAAGGGATAAATCAATATGGTAAGAAATTATCAACGCTGGAGAAAAAATTTATGACCCGGTAATTTCAGATTTAAGACTTTCTAAGTACAGTAACATTGCTCAAAATAACAGAATATAATTTCATTTTGATGAATAATTATTTTTATTCCCAATCATTGAATTTTTTTAAGTCCAGAATCAGTCTTATTTTATCCCAAGCAATATCTGAAAACAGTATGCTCCTTTTTTAACTCTGGAATTGTATAAAACGTCGATATTTTTCAATGTCACATTAATCTAATATTTTCCGTGTAATTCACCTTTTTGAGGTTTCCACTATTATACATTCCAGGTGTTGCGACCCAAGAAATAAATTTCTGCGTAGGTTCTTTCTTTAGCTACTAACTAACTTTCAACAGTCATAATATTAAAGCATTTACTTCAAATTTAGACTGTTTTTATATTTTAAAATGCCATTTTAATTAAACTGTTAGTCTCTAAAACTGACAAATATTGACTGTCAATCGTATATTTGGTGGTTCCTTTATGCAGCTTATTAGGTAGTTGCTTATACTGTTTTATAGTGAAATTCCCTGTATATAATAAAAACAGAAACAAAAATATAAATACTGTCAATTTACACCCTCATATGTGTCAGTTGTAGAAAATAGTGGAATATTTTTCCTTTTCAGGTGAGCTTTGGGCTGGTTCTACTTGTTGCCACCTAGGTCATGGTTGGCTTTGTCAGACAGCTTGTGTGAATGCAACTTCACAAGCTGATATTCAGCATTCATGCAGAAAGAGTGATGAAATTGAACTGTACAAATGTTTTGAACAGAAAACGGTAACGTCTGTGCACAGTTTTTTTTTATGATGACGTCAGTGCCTAGCTTTAAAAGTACTGCTACGCTTTTAAATCTTACAGAATTTGTCATTTATACAAATCTTTGATTATCATTTTGATTAGCCATTTGAACCCCCTCCCTTGGGGATATCCGTGATGATTCAGACATCCCAAAATTTGAGAATTAAGTAGATCCAAATAACGTAACAAAGAAAGATAAAGATTACCTTATAAACTTACCTTATTATTTGGATATCGTGCATTATCAGAATTTATTAGCCTTGCAAGTACAACTAAAGACAGATTATTCAGATATTAAAACAAAATATCTCATGTACAAATATATTTAGAAATTCTCTCAATTTTTCGTTATTCCAATACGAACTTATACGTCTGGTTGGTACAATTAAAATAAACAAGGGGTATAGCAATTTTCAGTATAGCAATATTTTCAAAAGAAGTATGGAACCTAATCAATATCTCAATTGTCACAACATGAGTTTTAATTCTCTGGCGTCCCTACAAAGAAATCTTAAGCACAAATACGTCATTTTATTCGAAATACATATAGTTACAACTTAATGCAATTCCATATTTTAAAGTTGCATAAGTAGATAAGCATAGCGGTGTTAAGTACGACTTTCTGTTTCATTTAGCTGTCTAGACTTCAAATATGTCTTAAAAAATACCTTATAATTTAAAATCGCGAACACCCTACTTACGTATTTTGTACCTACTTACGCCCTATTTATGTATTTTGCTTATTGATTTGTTCTTGTTGTCTATCTCGACTTCACGCCGTGACACACTTTCAGCTTCTTCATTTTTTTTTATAGAAGAATGACCACTGTTGCCAAAAAGCGAAATTAAACCGCGACTGTAGTGCAGCATGTCGTGATACAATTCAATCTGACATAAAAGGACACGGCGTTAGGATGTCAAGAGTAATGTCATCCTGTTCAGCAGCCCCAGAAGTATTAAATTGCCTTGGAAAAAGATTTTTTGCTGAGCAGAAAGATTCACTGACATCCTTTCAAAAAGGTATTTCTCTTTTAATGTTGGTTTTTTTTTGGCTTAGCATTTACACGGACTCGATAGTCAAATTTTTCCCTATGATTTGAGTTTTTCCAATCACCTTGTGTACAGGACCTGGGTAATTTGAACATTACTACTTACGAATTCTTGAAATCCGCTTAATACTCAATTTTTCAATTTTTTTTTTTTTATTTCCTTTTCATTGAAAATACCATGTAAAATAGTATACCTGAACACTGTTGATAATCACAATTTTTCTATACCCAGAAAACAGGATCCACTCAATTTATTTCATTTGTTTACTAGATATGTCTTAAAAGTGTTGCTAAAGACTAACTGGAGGTAAAGAGCTGCCTTAGTCCAAAAAAAAACTTGGGATAGAACGTTTAAAAAACACACATACAAATAAATCCAATTTTGTACGTTGCTTACTTGCAGAAGGACCAGGCGTTTTGAGCCTCACCTGGAATCTTGGTAATGAATTTAACCGTAAGCTCCCCAGGCTCACGGTGGCTGAGCCTGCCGAGTCAAACCACTGTCTCCCACCACAAGCCAAAGGATTTGCTACACAAAGGCTCGAACCCTTGTCCGAAGGACGTGTGCTTACAAGTCCACTATGTCATGCACTTGGTTAGAGTTTGAAATACTCTAAGTACTCAAGTTTAAAGCAACCTATCAAAATCTACTAATTTGGTATAAAAATATTTCATTAATTTAAGAAAAATGGCTCCTCCCCCTGAAAAAGAGTGTAAATTTAATGTGAATTATAGCATCGACTTTGGCTAGTCTGGTTTTCACTCGAAAACAAATGAAGGGTTTCTCACTTGCCTCAATAAGAATTGTTGAGGAATAATGCTTTTTTCAAGGGGTGATTATAGCAAGCCAGTGGTCGTAATAAGTAGTACCCCCTCTATTGGCTCAACGGGAGCCCACCCCCTTCGAATCCCTATCCGGATATCTTTTTTAAAGTTGTAGGTGTTAGGCTACACCCTGGGAGCCCTCTGACGTCACTGCGTCCCTGTTTCCATGCAAGTTCCCATTCCTGGCAAGATTCCCATCCTTGGCAAGAGTTCAGAGATAATTACTTAGAATGTGATCGGTATAATGCACAAGTTTTAATAATATGGGGAGCCCCTCGCCCCTGTTTCTATGCTTATTCCCGTCCCTGGTATGATTCTAATCCTTGGCAAGATTTGGCGTGTCCAGGCAAGATTTAGCATGTCCTTTTCGGTTAGGTCAGGCGAATCTCTGTCAGACGCCCTCTGATGTCACGCGACACACCCTTGCACCTGTGCAATGCGGTCAGCTGTTTCTACAGGAGCCCTGTTTCTAGGCAGGATTTCTAGCGCATGTTTCGTCATGTGACATATCCCTTTGAATTTCTATGGCAGTCCTATGACGTCACGGTACACACCCCGTTTCAAGCACATGTTACACCACGTGACACACCCTCGCCTTTACAGGGTCAGATAAGTGGAGCTACAAACCCCTCAAGCCGTCACACCTACAAAATGCGGTTACCGGTTCTATTAAAGGGAACATAGTTGCAAAGACTTCGTAATACATTCCTCTGGACTCCAATGACGTCATACGACTTGCCCCGTTTCAAACGGACTGATATGTCACCCTGCGTCAGGAACCCATGAGGGAATCCTCGCTTGTAACGTAACGACAGCTCAAACCTTACGTAATTATTGTGCAACACTATCACTTAATACTTATTTTTCGTCCGAAACCCCCAAAGCGTTTTTTTTATTTACTTAAGGGTTGTACACAAGTTATGTAAGGTCAGCGTATCTTACGAATGCACGGCGCATCCATCACTGTCACGTAATACTTTTTTCACTCAAAAACCTCAAAATATTTTCTGTTTTCGGCGTTTCAGTTTTCGCTCGAAACACTTTTCATATTTTTTCCTTCTCTAGAGTTCTTAACCCCGCCAGGACTCGAAAGGTCATTCCCTTCCAATGGTACAGCGGCCCAAGCAACTCGTCCATTAAACCATTTCCAGTATTTTGTATCTGGAACTAAGTTTTAAAAATATCCTATTGCGTGAAAGCTAAGATTCACCATTATTTGGCACTCGTTAGAATGATGCGTTACCCTCCCAGTTTGACAAACCCAAGGAGACATTTGCTCTCAAGATATTAATAACGATAAAACGAAAATGTATTGTTTCTTTATGTGGGTTATTAGATTTCGCACTATCGCGACAATACACCCCCCCCTCTAGCTTGCAATACTGGAGGAATAAGGTTAATATTAGATGCAAATTTAAGACATATTAAGAGCTTTTAAGGAAAATATCCATTTCTTATAGTACCTGTTAGATTTTCACCTCTTAAATTGGAAAACATCCTTAATGTCTCCAACCTAACTTTTAAGCTGTAGTTGACGCCACAATGACATTACATGACTCCCCCCCCAACCTTGACAAGACCTCATCTCCACCGACACATTTTTCAGGCATTTCATATTAAAAACTATGTCTTTAAATACCGTGATTCAAGTTTTTTGCAACCCAAGCCAATCATAATGCCCCAAAAAATACACCACACCGCCATGGCATTTCGCCCATGTGACATTGGTCCCCCACCCCATCCCTTGGGTAACCTGAAATTAGTCGTATATTTAAACCATATTAAGAGGTATTATTGAAAGACTTTTAATGAAATGCGCCGTTTCATTAAGTATTGTTAGATTTAACTTCCCCTCTAGCAAACAAAACATTTAACACTTCCCACCTTATCTTTTAGCTCTAGAGTATACTAGTCAATGACAATGCATAGCACCTTGGCAAATGATGGATGATATTAATCACCCCCTGACATCGCTATATCTCCCCCGAGACATCTTTCAGGCATTTCCTAATAAAAAATTAGGCCTTTAAATCCCGTGATTCAATTTTTTGCAACCCAAGCCTATCATTATACCCCCACAAAACACTCCACACCGCCATGGCCTTACCCTCCTCCATGACAGTATGGGAACAGGCACCAGATATTTGAAAATATCCTAACAATAGATTCCATCCTACACATAGCATTCATTTTCAGAGGGTGTCTTGATAATAGACAGAATTTTTAGGCATTATTTTAGCTTATAAAAGGATAAAATATAAACAATAACATGCGTAATTTAAGGAAAGATGAGGAGAGAAGACTCCAGGGGAGGGAAGGCGTCTGTGGGCAAAGGGCGCCCGTTTTTCCGTCGCCAGCTCAGCACTGTTATATTTATTATTTTTTCAAGTGTTTTTAAGTGTTCATTCATTTTTATCCCGCCTCCGTCCAGTAGGGTGCCGGCCTGCTCGCTGGTCACCTCCGAGGGAGTGTCCAATCTGCCCGAACGGTTTGTCTCAGTCCTTACGCAGCCCAGGGGACATTTTCAACAAAAATATAAAAACGTGCAAAGGAGGGGAAATTCTTGTTCCCACCTATCCTGCGCACTACGGGAAAGTTTAGTCAGTGTCTACTTCGTTTAGGGACTAAATCTGGGCTTCAGCTAGGCGAAAAAGGAGGTTAAAAATGGTCTTGCTCGAGATAATTTAAAAAGTAATAATAAAAGGGAAATTATCATTAAGTTTCTGCGATTTAAAGACATAAAGGGATTTAAAGACATAATTTTTAATTTGAAATGCCTGAAAAATGTGTTGATGGAGATGATATTTTGTCAGGGTTGGGGGAGGGGAGTCATGTAATTTTATTGTGGGGTAAACTACAGCTTAAAATATAGGATGGAGACATTAAGAAATTTTTCCCATGGAAGAAGTGAAAACCAAAGTTGTACTAAAAGAAACGGATATTTTCCTTAAAAGCCGTTAATATGTCTTAAATTTGCATGTAACATCAACCTTAATCCTCCGGTATTGCATGCTAGAGGGAGGGGGGCGTATTGTCACGATAGTGTGAAATCTAATAACCCACCTAAAGACACAATACATTTTCGTTTTATCGTTATTAATATCTTGAGAGCAAATTTCTCCTGGGGTGTATCAAATTGGGAGAGTAACGCATCATTCTAACGAGTGCCAAAAATGGGGAATCTTAGCTGTAACGCAATAGGTTATTTTTAGAATATGGTTCCAGATACTAAATACTGGAATTGGTTTCATGGACGAGCTGCTTGGGGCGCTGTACCATTGGAAGGGAATGACCTTTCGAGTCCTTGCGGGGTCAAGAAATCTAGAAAAGGGAAAAAATATGAAAGGTGTTTCCAGCGAAAAATGAAACGCCGAAAAAAGAAAATATCTTGGGGCTTTTGAGTGAAAAAAGTATTATGTGACTGTGATGGATGCGCCGTCCATACATAAAATGCGCTGACCATACATGAAGTGTGTACCGCCATTAACTTAATGAAAAAAAACGCTTTGGGGTTTCAGGCGAAAAAAAAGTATTACGTGACAGTTTTGCACAATAATTACGTAAGGTGTGAGCTGTCGTTACGTTACAAGCGGGGATTCCCTCATAGGTTCCTGACGCATAGTGACATATCTGTCCGTTTGAAACGGGGCAAGTTGTATGACGTCATTGGAGTCCAGAGGGATGTGTCACGGAGTCTTGGCAGCTGTGTTCCCTTTAAAAGAACCGGTAACCGCATTGCGTAGGTTTGACGGCTTGAGGGGTAGGTAGCTCCATTTATCTGACCCTTTAAAGGCGAGGGTTTGTAGCGTGGTGTAACATGCGCTTGAAACGAAGGTTTGTACCGTGACGTCAGAGGACTGCCACAGAAATTCAAAGGGGTAAAATTCTAAGGGGTGTGTCACATGACAAAATATGCGCTAGAAATCCTGCAAAGAAACAGGACTCCGGTAGAAACAGCTGACCGCATTGTACAGGCGCGAGGGTGTGTCGCGTGACGTCAGAGGGCTTGTCACAGAGATTCACCTGACCTAACCGAAAAGGACATGCTAAATCTTGCCTGGACACGCCGAATCTTGCCAAGGATGGGAATCATTGCGGGGGTGGGAATTTGTATAGAAACAGGGGCGAGGGGCTCCCCATATTATTAAAACTTGTGTATTATACCGACCATATTCCAAGTAATTATCTCTGGACTCTTGCCAAGGATGGGAATCTTGCCAGGGGTGGGAATTTGCATAGAAACAGGGAAACAGTGACGTCAGACGGCTCCCGGGGAACAGCCTAATACCTATAACTTTAAAAATTGTCCAGATTGAGATTCGAAGGAGGTAGGCTCCTGTTTAACCAATGGAGGGGGTACTACTGTAATAAAATAGGAGATGAGAATTTAAGCTCTAGTTCTCTATTAGAATAAGAAAAAAGAGATCACATTACCGCAAAGTACTGTTTGTGGTAATTTTTTGCCATAGAACGCTGGTACTATGCCGAACACTAAGCCACTTAAGGTGGACCCAGCTGCGCACACCCCCTTACTAACAAATTCATGTGGTCATAAAATGTTTGAATATTGTTCATTCACATATTACATGCACATTTCAAGCTCTATGGTCCCTTTTAGGTAAGATTATTTAAAAAGAATTTACGCTAGAAAAAAAAATTTACCCTAGATATATTTCGAATAGTGGATTATTTTGCTAGCTCAAGACAAATAAACCATTTGATCCACCATTTAACCCAAATTCTAAATTTAATAATTGAAACTGTCATAAACTCTCTAATCTCTTTTGTCGCAACATAAAAATTTTGAATTCTTAAAATATTTATTTTTGGCCTATATGTCCCAGGAAATTATTTTCAGATTCGTTTTCCCTTAAAGGTAATATTAAACTAGAGACTATTTCGTTTTAAAATGTCGGTTCGATCTTAGAAAGTAATCCTGGCTTTAGAAACAAGAGCAATTAAAAGGGGCGGGGCGTTGTGACCCCCCTTGGTGCATGTAAAAAGACCTGGTATCGCATTTTTGTGACTATGTTAATAGATAAATTTTTCGCTGTCGAAAAAATTTTTATTTTTGAAAATGATTTGATAACTCGGCCTATTTTTTTGGTCGCACCGCAATCAACCATGAAGAAATGCAGCTACATAATAATATATGGATCTATACAAAATACATATACAGGCTATGTACTGCTGAGCAAGAAGGTACGCTGAGGGTAGGGGCTAGGGATCTGCCTCTCCTCCCGAAATAAAAAATCTTTCCCGAACACCTTGGTACTCCTTATTCAAATTATCAAATATAACACTTTTATTTTTGACCCCTCCCCTGAAAAATAAAATTCTGCGTAAGTGCCTGCTGGAGAGTACAAAAAAAAACACCAAAATATGTGCAACTAGTTGTTATTTCCAGATTCATATTTTGACATTGTTCCAGCCAGCATAAATTTTCCCCCGAGGTTAACATAGCTGCACTGTTTATTTGCGTCAAAAATTCGTGAATCGGATGTAGTGCATGAAAATGAAGTGCAAAAATGGTTTTGACACAAGCTGAAAAAGCAACTATCAAAAAGTGTGTGTGTATGAAAACTTCTTCCTTTTTCAATAGATAAACAAGCAATAACAAGAGACGCCGTAGGGTTATTTGCAATTCTAGAAGGGTTTGGAAAGTGTAAAGTATTAGATAAAATTAGGCTATTATCATGTCGAAGAATAAACAGCCCAGAACAATGGACAACTTTTTTAGTTCGATAACAAAGTGAGTGAACGGTGTACTGATGATAGAAATGATGGGAGTCTCACTATTCCTAGCGATTTCACCCCTTAGACCAATAAGAGATCGAACGCGATTAGTCGGTAGTATCGACTTAAGTATACATTCCCAAGCCCAACACAAATACAGAAAACATAATCATTTTCTAAGAAAACGATATGGGAAGTTATATCGATAAAACAGAAAACTAGATGATTATATGCGATACGAATTGCTCCAGAACCCTTGGATTACGCCATCTAACTGCAGCTTCCCCTACACAATTCACAATAAGCAGGATAGGGACAGAATAAAATTTTTCAGTTGTACTTGATTGGAGTAATTTCACTGGCTTGTGTTTCCAAATATAAGATAAGAGGCTCGTTTTCAAAGTGTTTTCAAATAATGGGCTTGTCCTGTAGATAGTATATTTTGTTTAACGCCTGAGGGTTGGATGCTCTAATAAATTCCAAAAGTTAATAAAAAAGCCCCTTGTGACTTTTGCTAAGCTAAATGGAAAAGACGGTGATAATAAAAATTACGGAAATAATATTCACCGGAAGTGCCCTCCTCCGTATACAGCGTGATAATAGTGCGAATAGGAGGCGAGAATTCGCTATATAATGTTTCAAAGGTAACTATTTTGTAGATAGGTAGATTGTAAAGGTAGTTTCGTAGATTGTATTACAGGGCTGATAGCTAAGTGAGGGATTATGCAAAAATGATGTCAAGGATATTTAAACTAAAATCCAGCGAAGTTTCAACCTTGTCTGGATTTGGTTGTACCATGGTTTTTGCCGTGGAGGAATTGGCGGCATGGGTGGGCAGAAATGGTCACACAGCTAAAATTTTAATACGAACTGGCTTGTAGTCTAAAAATACATAAAAATCAAGGCCGTATCCAGGGGGGGGGGTTACCTGGTTCGACCCCCCCCCCCGAAATTTTTGACCGAGTCGAAAATAAGTCAAAAATTAGTAAAAACTAGGTAAAAATCAGTAAAATTAGTCGAAAACTGAGTAAAAAATTAGTAACCCCCCCCCCCCCCCGAAAAAATTCAAAAATTAGTAAAACCCCCCCCCCCCCGAAAAAAAATCCTGGATCCGCCCTTGATAAAACTTAACAATTGAAGAGAGAGATACAGTTAGGTGCATAAGCGCCAATTTCCATTAGGTTTGTGCATTTTATGGTAAAATCACAAAAATTGGCAAACATATGTAGAAAAATACGGAAAATCTGACAGGGTGCAGAACCACATTTTCTGAGCGTGCTTTTTCGCGTTTCACCGTGTTTTTCCGCGCGGAAAATCGTGTATTTTTGAAATTGTAGGATTTGGACGTTTAAAGGGTTGTTTCTGGTTGATTCGGGTCTGCTGATTCTAAGCATGTGCCCGCTTTTAAAATCAGATCATTAGTTTCTGAGTTATCCTCATTTTCATCATCGTGGGTCGTACTGTTTTCTGTATACTGAGCACAGTTTATATAATTAGCAGTAAGTTTACCGCAGATGATTTCTGGCTCTCCGTTCTCGGTGCGAACAAAAAGCTCCTCCCACTTATTAGTGCAGTTATGGATTAGTGTGTTTGCGTCAGTCAATGAGAAATGGTTAGAAAGTGCATTATTCGTAATTGCGAAAGCAGAAAAAAACTTGGTTAGCCGGCCAAGTGGTTTGCAACTGTCCAATCTCACAGGTATGACTTAATTTATATACAAATTATGACAATCTATTATTTATATTCAGTGGACTCAACTGATTGGCCTATGTAGGATTTTATAAAAAAAAGGGGGCGGGGGTTGATGAAATTTGTGAAAATAAGGAATTTTTTTTCTTCTAATAACTGGTGGAATAGGTGTGATGGTTTCAGGGGCGGATCCAGGATTTTTTAGGGGGGGGCAAAATAGGTTGATCCGATAAACTTACGTTAGGAGCAAGTTTAATTAATGCAAACTTGCGTTAATTAGGTAAATTACACTACTTTAGGGGGGTACCCCTCACCCCCCCCCCCTCTGGATCCGCAACTGGATGGTTTATCATTTTTTTTTACGTCGTGATATTTATATTCTCAGATTGTAGTTCCTGTGATACTTGAAAAGTCTAGTTACCTGTTTTGGCGGAGAGCCGAGATAAGACTAGTTTCGTTTTCAATCAATGTTTTCGTATGAAATGGGCAGACCTTTCCTGAACTTTAAACAATAAACGCCTCTGTTTGAAAATCTTTGCATTTTGTGAATTTAGATAGCGATAAGGGTTCCTGATTGAGACCAATTTTAGGACTTGGATTCTAACGACTTCGAAACCTACTTGTAATTCCTGTAAACATCTGAACTAATTTTATATATATATATATATATATATATATATATATATATATATATATATATATATATATATATATATATATATATATATTATATATATATATATATATATATATATATATATATATATATATATATATATATATATATATATATATATATATATATATATATATATATATATCGGCGCGTACAAATAGCTCCTCTCATTTGATCTGCCATCAGCGGTCCAATTACCCTGGAACACTGATTTCGTTAGAAACTTTCTCAAAATGCCTTTGAAACCAACTTGAGACTTCGAAACCTATTTTTAATTTCTAAAAACATCTAATAATAACATTGCACTATTAATTACCGATTTTCATGTATGTATTGGAATAAATTAATTTAAAATTAGTTTCTTCAAAATTAGTGTTCCAACGTTGAAGCCAAGTTTCGCGTTCAAGAGATATCTGACTTGTCTACCCGCGAAAAGATCCAATGTCGCTTATGTTTATAGGTTCTCTGGCACTTGCACCTCGGTCCGGGTTTTTATAATGGGGGAGATAGGGAAAGATCATACTGCTAATTATATAAACTGTGATACTGAGGTAGTAGATACACTTAGGGTATCTTTCATGGCTAAATCGAGTATGCTGAATCTCAAAATGTGCTTACTTTTAATTTCCGATCATCCTTTACTGAGTTATCATCACTTTCATCATCGCCGGTTGTAGACTGTCTTTCATACTTCTACATTACAAACTCTGGCTCACCTTAATGTGCAAGTGACGACTGTAGTCTGAATGGAATCTGACATAGTTGTCTGTTTGACGGCAGAGCTTGAAGAGCCATTACTCAGCAGTCTCCCAACCGTCGACTCAATTGTACTAGAAGGATCTGTTTCTAGTACACCTCATCGTTCCTAAGCCTGGAATTAGTTTCAGTGAATACGCTCGCTCGAAGTTAGCTACCTACATTAAAAAGCAACAGTCCCAAAACCAATGCTCAAGGGATTGATCTCGTTTTTGACATCTTCACTGACGACAGCCTAAAAAACGGAGTGCGTGAACACAGAGGAACTTCGTCTTATGAAAACCACAGACCGAACCCCCGTTCCTCGGATGAACTGGCGTGAATTTTTGAAATCAACTGAGAACAAGAGTCGACTCTTCCATCTTTAGGCGACTATGGTAGTCCAGGAATTGCAGGACATCTTTGTAGCGGCCACTCTTCGAGACAGAGTTGTTTCAACACGCGATATCGCTTTTCGCGAAGGCCTCACACTTACCAACCACGAGGAAGGTGACACTCGTGTGCTGCTCCATACCTTCCATCAGGCCCAGTGTGACTATAACTTCATAGCGATCAGAACTGTGGATTCTGATGTAGTTGTGATTGCAACAGTTTTGTTCCAACAGCTTTAGATTGAAAACCTGTTTTTCATCTATGGGCATGGAGCAAAGGCAAAAATACTGCCAATTCACGATATTACTTATCGTCTTGGACCTTACAGGTCTCACAGCCTTCTCTTTTTGAATGCCTTCTCTGGATGCGATACGACTTCTCCTTTTGCTTTTCATGGAAAGCATGGCGTTTGGAAGACCTGGAAAGCTGTGGAATTCATTCTTCTGACATTTGTTACTCTGAGTACATCACGAGCTCTGCTCCTAGATTGTCACTTTACAGACATCCAGCGATTCGTCGTCGTTCTTTACGAAAAATCAACCGGCTTGTCTGAAGTGAACAGTCAGCGGTAGGAGCTTTTCACACGAAAAACAGCCAGAATGGAAAGACTGCCCCCAACAGCGGTTGCTCTTGAGCAGCATGCCAAACGCGCTTACTTGCAGGCCCAGAAATGGGCATCATCGTGTTGTCCGGAACTTTCCCAATTGGATCCAGGTTTATACAGCTGGGTGAAGCATGACGGAAGCTGGGAGCCTTTCTGGACTAATCTTCCTGAGGCAGCGACAATCAGCAAAGAACTGCTCAAATTTGGTTGTAAAACAAAGTGCAAAAACAGGTGCAAATGTGCAAAAGCTTCCTTTAAATGCACAGATCTATGTTCGTGCAAAGGTTGTGATAACCAGTGCAATCAGTATGTGCACTTTTTGTAGCTTTAATTGTTAGAAGCTGATTTCGACCTGTATCCTGTCCGTGAAAACCTCATTTTCTTTTTTAGCAATCTTTATGCTGAAACAAGTGGAAATCGGCTATTTCATTCCTATAATCCATGTGATTGTTTAACTATTTTGAAATACCTGAAGTAGTTTAGTATTCTACATTTTATCATCATAATAGTACACTTCTTACGTCCGAAGTTCCGTAAGTCAAGCTGTTTGAGTTGAATAACTGATTTTTTTTTTTTTTTTTTTTTTACTGAAAGCTTATTGAGGAGATCTGAAACGGTAATTAATTACTTTCAGTCAAAAACGTATGATCTCCTACCAAATGTTATATGTATGAGTTCTTGTTCGAGTATTGCATAGAAACCGTGGTTATGAAACTGGTCCTGAACCAAGAATCCAATTGCAAAAATAACCACATTTTTGGAATCGAGAGACTCGAATTAGTCAGAAAAGAGACCTTAAACTCGGTCATCGCTCATTCTCAAAATTCGTGTTTTTTTTCTTCGCGCGGAAAAATGCAAAGTAGCGCGGAACCGTGGAGACAAATTTGAATTTGCGGTTTAGTCAATTCTTCACATTTTCCGTAATATTTTTACCAGTTTCTATGCGATTACGATGAAAAACACAAAGTCTGAAAGCGGAAATTACTCAGAAGTGCATGGAGCGTAGTGATGAAAATGATAATAGCTCAGTAACCAGGAGTCGGACGAAAAAAGTAAGCGCATTTTTGGGATCAAGAGAGACAAATGAGTCAGAAAAGACCCTCTTATTGGAAAAATTTCCCACTCTGAAAGTCAGCTATTTTTTCGCGCGCGGAAAAACGCAAAACGGTGCGATAATCGCGTAGGAAAATGTGGTTCTGCGCCTAGTCAGATTTTCCATATTCTTATGCACATGTCTACCAAATTTGGTGCTTTTACCTTAAAATACACAAACCTGACGCTTATGTACCTAACTAATATTGGACAAAACTATATTACACAGCCGAATTTTTCTGACCCAATAATGGTTTTTGCCTCATATCTCGAAAATTATTTTTCTAAGGATAGGGGGTCACTATTACGTTAATAGAGGCTACATTTCAATAAAATTTCATAACAATTGGAGGAATTTTTTTTTGTAGCGCAGACATTTTCAGGTCCCCTCTCTGGAGAAAAAATTGCTTCTTTTCTGATGGAGCTGGAATTTTAGTACAATATAGGCCGTTGTTTAGAAATACCATTGAGCAAAAACTAATTTCGATTTTTTGTCAGAGATTAGGGCAAAAACCACAGTTTTAAGGAAGTCGATAATGGAAAACACTTCCTGACAGATCGGGTTGTGGTGGCGTCATCGGGTTGTGGTGGTGCCTTTTAGTTTTTGAGGCATTTCTTGTGGGCATACGACGGGATTTTTGCATTGGGAGATAGCGGACTTCCCAGAACACCATTTAGGGCACTCCTCGTAACACCTAATAAGGGACATTGATCGTCTCACAGTTTTTTTTCCTTGTGTATTTAGGAACACCCAAGACAGGATATTATTTTTATTTTCCAACACCCCCTCAAAATCAAATTTTAAATAACTTATTCAGACAGGCAATACTGTTAATTTTATTAACATCACATTACTCTATAAACGAGTTATAGCACATCAAATAGGCCTGAATCTGTGCTAAGTTTCTATTTATATCTCGTGAAAATACTAGGCATTTCCACATTTTGTATCCAAGGAACAAATTGATGGATTGCCATTTTATTTTATTTAAAATTCACTCAATTTTTTTGCTAAATTTAAATAGCTTATCAAACGGTTCGTGGTAACGAACTGTAAGTAAGGAGCGACCCGGCTCAATGGTAACCGAAACTCTAAAAAACAGAATTTTGATATCAATAGATACATCAAAAGAATCAAATTTTAATTCTGATTTCAAATATATAAGTTTCATCAAGTTTAATTTTACCTATCAAAAGTTACGCGCCTGAGAAAATTTGGCTGATTTTCGGAAAAAGGGGGAAAGACCCCCTAAAAGTTATAGAACCTTAATGAAAATCACACCATCATATTCAGCGTATTAGAGAACCCTACTGTAGAGGTTTCAAGCTCCTATCTACAAAAATGTGGAATTTTCCATTTTTTGCCAGAAGAAAGATCACGGATGCGTGTTTTATTTGTTTTTTTTTCCCAGGGGTGATCGTATCGACCCAGTGGTCCTAGAATATCGTGGAAGGGCTCATTGGAACAGAAATTAAAAGTTCTAGTGCCCTTTTTAAGTGACCAAAAAAAATGGAGGGCAACTAGGCCCCCTCCCACGCTCATTTTTTTTCCCAAAGTCACCCGATCAAAATTTTGAGATAGCCATTTTGTTCAGCATGGTCGAAAATATTATAACTATGTCTTTTAGGATGACTTAATCCCTCGAAGCTCCCAGGAGGAGTGCTGAAAGTTATAAACTTTACCCAATGTTAACATATAAATGGTTGTTGGGACCCGGGTCAATGGTAACCGAAACTCTAGAAAACGGTATTTTGATACAAATAGATACATCAAAGGAATCGGATTTTAATGCTGATTTCAAATATATAAGTTTCATCAAGTTTACTCTTACCCATCAAAAGTTACGCGCCTGAGAAAATTTGGCTGATTTTCGAAAAAAGTGGGAAAGACCCCCCAAAAGTTATAGAACCTTAATGAAAAGCACACCATCATATTTCGCGTATCAGATAACCCTATCGTAGTGGTTTCAAGCTCCTATCTACAAAAATGTGGAATTTTGCATTTTTTGCCAGAAGAAAGATCATGGGTGCGTGTTTATTTTTATTTTATTTTTTTTCCCAGGGCTGATCGTATCGACCCAGTGGTCCTAGAATATCGTGGAAGGACTCATTGGAATCGAAATTAAAAGTTCTAGTGCCCTTTTTAAGTGACAAAAAAAATGGAGGGCAACTAGGCCCCCTCCCACGCTCATTGTTTTCCCAAAGTCACCTGATCAAAATTTTGAGATAGCCATTTTGTTCAGCATGTTCGAAAATATTATAAGTATGTCTTTTAGGATGACTTAATCTCCCGAAGTTCCCGGGAGGACGGCTGAAAGTTATGAACTTTACCCAATGTTAACACATAGTATTGGTTATTGGGAAGTATACAATACAGACGTTTTTAGGGGAGATTTTTACAGACAATACAGACGTCTCGTAGTGGGAGGGGGGGGTTCGGGCAGGAACTTACGCAGGGGGGGGCCTCCGGGCCCCCCGAAATCTCACGATTTTTGTCATTTTCCCATTATTTTCTGATTTTTCTCACAGAATAATGGGTTTGAAGGATTTGGCCCCCCCCGAAACAAATTCCTGCGTACGTTCCTGGGGTCGGGGGTTATGTAGGAGGTTCTTTACATGAACGAAGTTTTCATGGGGGAAGGGACATTGCTGTGAAGGGGACGCCGGACTTCCCAGCATTATTTAAAAAAGATCGGAAATTAAATATAAAAAAACAAGTTTTTCAACTGCAACAGCAGCAACATCAAAACTTTAAACGAACAGAAAATATTACATATATGATTGGGTTCACCTCCTAGTCAATACCTCACTCTTTAAGCCAAAGATTTTTTAGTACTTTCATAAGAGCTATTTATTCTAATTAACGGCCTTTGTGATTAAGCAGTCATTTTTAAAGAATTGGAACAAAATTCGAACATTCGCTTAAAGAGCAAGGTATTGACTAGGGGGCAAACATTGACTAGGGGGCAAACCCCTGATATACGTATTAAAAATATATGAATATAGAAGTTCGTTACGTAAGTTAATTCGTAAGTTACGTATATTTATTACTAGTAAAAACGTTCGTAAATAAAATGAAACAAGTTTCGAGAAAGCCATTTAACCAAATAAAAGTAAATTCATATGAAAATTTGTGTTTTAATTATTCATGTACTGTGAGCCAAGATCAAAACCTGCATTTATTCAAAAACTTTCAAAAATTAAATAAAAAAAAAAGTTTTTTTAACTGAAAGTAAGGAGCGACATTAAAACTTAAAACGAACAGAAATTATTCCGTATATGAAAGGGGCTGTCCCCTCCTCAACGCCTTGCTCTTTACGCTAAAGTTTGACTTTCTCACAACTCTATTTTTTTAAACAATAAAAAACTTTAGCGTAAAGAGCGAGGCGTTGAGGAGGGGACAGCCCCTTTCATATACGGAATAATTTTTGTTCGTTTTAAGTTTTAATGTCGCTCCTTACTTTCAGTTAAAAAAAACCTGTTTTTTTTTATTTAATTCCAAAGAAAGGATTGAACTTGCCTCAAAAAGAAAGATCTTACAGCGAGTGTGTTTAGTTTCTTAACATACCTTATCAAATAGTTCGTGGTAACGAACTGTAAGTAAGGAGTTACCCGGCTCAATGGTAACCGTAACTCTAGAAAACGGGATTTGGTACCAATAGATACATCAAAAGAATCAGATTTTAATGCTAATTTCAAATATATAAGTTTCATCAACTTTAGTCCTACCCATCAAAAGTTAGGCGCCTGAGAAAATTTGGCTGATGTTCGAAAAAAGGGGGAAAGACCCCCTAAAAGATATAGAACCTTATTGAAAGTCACACCATCATATTCAGCGTATCAGAGAACCCTACTGTACAGGTTTCAAGTTTCTATCTTCAAAAATGTTGAATTTTGCATTTTTTGTCAGAGGAAAGATCACGGATGCGTGTTTATTTGTTTTTTTTTCCAGGGATGATCGTATCGACCCATCGTCCTAGAATATCGTGTGAGGGCTCAATGGAGCGGAAATTAAAAGTTCTAGTGCCCTTTTTAAGTGACTAAAAAAATGGAGGGCAGCTAAGCCCCCTCCCACGCTCATTTTTTCCCAAAGTCACCCGATCAAAATTTTGAGATAGCCATTTTGTTCAGAATGATCGAAAATATGATAACTATGTCTTTTAGGTTTAATTTAATCCTCCGAAGTCCCAGGCGGAAGGGCTGAAATTTATGAACTTTACCCAATGTTAACATATAGTATTGGTTATTGTGAAGTATACAGACGTTTTCAGGGGGATTTTTCTGGTAGTTGGGGGGGGGGTGTCGGGGGTTACTTGGGAGGATCTTTCCAAGAAGGAATTTTTCATGGGGGAAGGGACATTGCTAAGAAGGGGGCGCCGGATTTCCAGCATTATTAAAAAAAATCAGAAGTTGAATATTGAAAAAAACAAGTTTTTCAACTAAAGGTAAGGAGCAACATCAAAACTTAAAACGAACAGAAAATATTACGTATATGATAGGGTTCACCCCCTAGGCAATACCTCGGTCTTAAAGCCAAACATTTTTTAGTGCTTTCATAAGAGCTATTTATTCTAATTAACGGCCTTTGTGATTAAGGGGTCATTTTTAAAGAATTGGAACAAAATTCGAACTCTAGCTTAAAGAGAAAGGTACTGACTAGGGGGAGAACCCCTAATATACATATTAAAAATGTATGAATATAGAAGTTCGTTATTAATTCGTAAGTTACGTATATTTATTACTAATAAAAACGTTCGTAAATAAAATTAAACAAGCTTCGAGAAAGCCATTTAACCAAATAAAAGTAAAATTAATATGCAAATTTTGCTTTTATTATTCATGTACGGTGAGCCAAAACCAAATCGTGCATTAATTCAAAAACGTTCAAAAATAAAAAAAAGAAGTTTTTTTTAACTGAAAGTAAGGAACGACGTTAAAACTTAAAACGAACAGAAATAATTCCGTATATGAAAGGGGCTGTCCCCTCCTCAACGCCTTACTCTTTACGCTAAAGTTTGACTTTCCCACAACTCTATTTTTTAAACAATAAAAAACTTTAGCGTGAAGAGCGAGGTGTTGAGGAGGGGATATCCCCTTTCATATGGGGAATAATTATGTTCGTTTTAAATTTTAACGTCGTTCCTTACTTTCAGTTAAAAAAAACTTTTTTTTTATTTATTTTTTAGGCACGCTATAGAGACAATCTAAAATTTTCAAGACTGACCCTATACGTCAAAATAATCTCTTTGTATAGCTTTCAATTAGATTACAGCATTCATGTAGGAATATTCCGAATTCTATTAATGCCTAATTTTATTATCATATTCCTATGGGGCCAGAACTAGAGGCAAGTGAGATGAAGAGCATTTGAGTGTGTTAGATAGGACTGAAAAAGGTTGGAAGATACCAAAAACGACGGAAAAGGTCTGTTGGTCTTGGGATAGGCTAGGATTTTCTACGGGGCCAAAATTAGGGCAAAGTTAGATTAACACGCTTGAAATAAGACTATTAAGGTTTGTAAGTACGTTAAATAGGAGTAAATAAGGATGGAAGATACTAAAAAGTCAAAAAAGGTCTAATGGTCATGGAATAGGCTAAAATTTACTATTGGACCATAATTAGAGCCAGGTGAGTTGAAGAGTCTTGGAAAAAGACTATAGGGGCTTGGAGGTGCTTTGGATAGGACTAAATAAAGATGGAACGTACCGAAACATCGGAAAAGGTCTATTCGTCTTAGAATAGGCATAGAGTTGCCAGAGAAACGTCAAATGTGACGAAAAAGGGGGAAATACTTCAAAAATGTCGGGAAAGATCTTTTGATTTTGAAACAGCCTAAAGGATGCTATGATAGGACTAAATAAGGGGGTAAAACACAAAAAAAATCGGGAAAGATCTTTTTGCATCAAATGACGCAAGGAGGCTTTAGAAGAAAGTTGAATACGACTAATTAAGGGTGAAAGAGAATAATACGTCAAAAAATGTCTTATTGTTTTGGAATAAGCTAAAACAATTTATAGGGCCATGAATGGAACTTCTGTGAGTTAAAGGACGGGTAGATGAGAGCGAAAACCTTGGAAAAGGCTAGAACAATTCAACAAAGCTAACACACAAAAGTCAAACCACAAAATATCATATCTTAACATGCCGAAGTCAAACTTTTCAAATAAGTCCATTCGAAATACCGAAATACTCATGAAAACACCATCAAAGCTAAAGCAGACAAGCTAAACCACACAATCACACAAGTTGAAATATCATATCTAAACATATGAAATCCAAAGTTTTTTTTCAAGTAAGTCACAGGTTACCAAATATCCTTCACGCAAATCTTTCGAAAAGTCAATAACGAAATTCAGCCCTCTCAACTTGCTACAGGGAAACTCGACAAGAAGAAAAACAACCCTAGAACGAATAAAGCCTCTTTATTGCTTACTTTCCCGCTTTCCTATCCATTTGCAATATATAAAGGCTGAAGACTTTGAATATTCTTCAATTCTATATTTACCAGTATACATTAAAAGCATTATTTTTTGATAAATGGGTAGATTATCTAAAATGTTCACCAAACCTACAAAAAAGAAGGGTCTTCACATAAAAATTAGACATAAGAATCGTATGAAGAGATTTTTACTCAACCAGAAGATCCACCCTTGAAAATCGAAGTTTTACAAGATTTATCAGAAGCTGATCCTTTTTTCGGAACTTTCAACAATGAAAGTTGCCCACCGAATCAAAATTTAGAAAAAAGAGCTCTTAGTAATGGAAACGAGCATTAAACCATACATTTGCCAGATATGCAGTAAGACGTTTTCACACAAACGTGCTTTATCCAAGCATTTGAGAGTTCATACTGGAGAAAAAGCATATATCTGTACAATGTGTACGAAATCATTTTCTATAAGTTCTAATTTATACACTCCTTTGAGAGTCCATATTGGAGAGCAATATACCTGCATTAACTGCACTAAATCACTTTCTGAGAAAGCTTCCTTATAGAGTTATGTTGAAGCGTCATGTTGAATCCATCATATAAGCAAAAGGGGGGGGGGGGTATAAACCCCCAGAATAGGCTTTTCAAGTCAATTCTGCAAGAGTAAATATATATTCTATATTGGGGTGTAAGTACGGGTGCACCACTTATTGGAGGCAAAAATGGCGCAAAGAGTTGTTATGCCACTTACTGGAGGGGGAGATCCCTCTTTGGCCCCAAATTAGTGGGATTTCCGCGGTTACTCCAACGGTTCCGTATACTAACGTGATCGGATTGTCTATGGCCACATTTAAAGCCAAAGTTTACCGATAAGATTTCTAATTAACTCTTTTAGATTCGACCTAAGCTTAAAAGTTAAAAAGAGTACATAGAAAAATCTTACTGTATTAACAATCACGCGGTATAAAAAGAACTGAGCTCAAAAATGGACACTTCCTGCCAGCCCGCTAGCCGCAGGTTGCGGCGGGGGTTACGAGGGTGGTAAATGAATCTTTCCAGCCAATCCTAGGACTACTAATTTACTGGTCAACCGCCCTAACTGCGCAGTTCTTTCCCTCGTGGTCTATTAAGCACGTACGCAGTTAAGAGGACCCAAAATGGCGTCAAAAAATTAATACGAAAATTAACATTTATTACTTAAGGAAGGAAAATAATTAAGGGGCCAAAAGAAATGAATCTGGGAGGGACATTTATCTGAAAAACTGGGACCAAGGGTTCCAACACCTCCCTCCTAAGATAAATGGCCCACATCCCCTTTGGATTGGCTGGAAATTCAGACACAAAATCAAATTAAAATAAACACTAAATTTCTTTTCCATCTTGCTCTGGTCTTCCACGTCTTCCAGGTTCATTTCTTTCTTAGAGCTCCTGCCGTGCGGGGGTTTCTGCCCTGCCGAGTAGTGTGGGGTACTATGAAGTTTTTCTCATTTTTCAGCAGCCTCTCTTCCTCCTTCGTTGGAAATAATTGCAGGATGTCGTCCTCGGGACTCGTAGAAATGCATTGTGCACAGCAAAATCAAAACAAAAACTTTCTTGCTCTCACGAATTTACATTTGAGAGGAGCAGAGAATCAATTTCTGGCACATGTGATGATGCCAGCCATCGTGAAAAATTGGCTGCACTAGCCTCTTAATTTCCATCTGTGGAAACAACCCCAAATCTCGATAAAAAAGTAAATTGCCCCTTGGCATAATTTCAAATAGTCTAAGGCCGAAAATACACAGGCGTGTGAAAACGATAAGGGATCAGGAAAATGAAGTAAAAATCTGAGCGAACCATGAATCGCTTTTTTCTGATTTCCCTGCCCTGGGATAATTAACTGAAGAATATACGTTGATGCTAATTGAAAATGAAATTTGGATACATCTCCCACTGAATACAATTTGCCGGAAATACTTGTCGGTTCCCATGAAGAATAACAACTATGATTAGGGTTACTGGACAAAGGTTTGGGTGAAGTATGAAGTGACTGAGAGAGAGTATCCCCCAAGGACTCCAGATCAGAAAGGCAAAATCTCGGTGAAGGGATCACAACCTGTCCGCCAGTTGTGCATTGAGGAAATGGGCTATCTTTCACGTCTTCCCGCAGGGGATCTTCCCCAAGGGATTCCTCCCCCTCATAAAGGAACAAACCCTCTTTTGAGTTGATCAGACCAATATCAGATTCCTTTCCAAGTTTTTTCAATCCGAATCGACATTCCATATTTCCCAACTTTCCCCAACCCGTTGTAGGTCATTCATCTCTCTTTGTAACCATCTTCTTTTATTCCCCATGGGTCTTTGACCTCTTTTTCCCCCTTATTATCCATGTTTTCAAGGCACAACCCATCCAACATTTTTTTTGTTTTTCGCCACTGCAGGCTGAATCTCCAAATTTTGTCTCTTCTTTGCATTCCTCTTTTCGTCTCTACTTTTCTCAATTCTGTCATTCGCGCAAAATAATATATCACCGTTATAACTAATTTGGAATCCAGTGTCCACTATCTTTGACTGAATAATTTCATTGTAGCTCCGTTTAATATTTCTTTTCTCTCTCTTAGTTTTCTTTTCTTTTGTAGTAGCATTAAATAAATCGTCATGCAATCTGAATTGGACTCTAGTGTCCATCTTCGACTGTCTTTCTTTATTGTAGTTCCGCTTAATATCTTTCTTCTCTCTTTTAGTCTTGTTTATTCTTACCGCAGCCACAAACATTTCGTCATGAAATGGAAACTGAACTCCGACATTTGGTTTTTCATATTCTACTAAAATTTCTCGAACTTTCCGAGGAAAAGCGCGTACAATAAATTTCGTCTCATTTTTCTCTGGTACATTCAGCGTTTCATTTTGGCCTGTACTTGTTATCGTCTCATATTCATTAAAAGTATTCTCAAGTTTTCTATTATTTGCAAATTTTCCCGAAAGATCATTCTCGCGCGTCTTTTTTTCAATATTTTGTGGTCTTTTTATTTCCGCATCCCCTTTTTGTGTATTATCAACATTTTGAACCCGAGTATCCAGTATTTCGTTTTTCCGACAGGGTGGCACAGCCCCCCAATTTGTTTTATGGGCCGGTCCACCTCCCCGCCTTGTCATTGAAGTAGCATATTCTTCCGTCGTAGTGTCATTTTGTAATTTTTCCTCTGTTAAAGAAGTCGCTCCTAACGATAGGAGATTTCGGATATCTCCAAAGTCTTCTCCTGCTAAAACATCCACTGCTAGCGTAGGTACTAAGCCTACTTTTATCGTTTTTGTCTGGACCGTACCGTCCTTCTTTGCAATTTCTATTCTTACCCAAGCAGACGGGCATTGGTGCTTATCTCCATAATAACATAATGTTGTAATATTATTTTTATGGTCTATTTCCGTCTTTTTAATTAGGTCCATTCGCACAAAAGTTTGCTCACTCCCTGAGTCAGTTACCATTTCGGTCAATTTTCCGTTTAATTTTCCTTCTATTTTATGTGATTTCACAAACTCGTCAATATTTCCTTGATTATGTGCTATAGCCCAATTCGATCTTTTATAGGTTACTTTCTTTTCTTTATTATGGCAATTTTTAGAAAAAGGCTCCGAGAAATCAATTTTTACCAGATTATCATCATTTTGACTATCAAGCATTTCTTTATTCCGATAGGGCGGCACAGCCTTCCCATTTGTTTTATGGGCCGGTTCATCTCCCCTCGTAGTTAGTGACGTAGTATATTTTCTAGTAAAAGTGTTTAATGTTTGGTAATTTTCGTTTCCTCCCAATTGATTCTTAGACAAATTATTATGGATATCTGACGGCCTATAAGTAACTTGTGATAATACGTCACTTTGCGAATTTCCCCAACGAGTTTTCATTAGTCTGTCAATTGTTTTTGCGACATCCTGGTAATATTTTTTATCGGCCTCCCTACAGGCCTGTCTTTCTTCCTCTTTTTCTCTTTTATCTTTATCTCTTTGTTTCCTATCTTTCTCCTCTTTTTGCTCTCTGGCTTTTCTTTCAGCCTCTTCCTTTCGTTCTCTGGCTATTCTATCAGCCTCTTCCTTTCGTTCTCTATCTACCCTCTCTTTCTCTCTTTCTTGTCTATCTTTCTCTCTTTCTTGTCTATCTTTCTCTCTTTCTCGTCTATCTTTTTCAATTTTGTCCATACGGGCCTGATGAAGTATTTCATAGGCTTGACTATCTTTTTCAATTTGATCTATCTCATCCTGTAATTTTTTCCTATATTCTAGGTGCTTTTTTTCGTCCACCTCTCTGGCTATCCTCTCTTTCTCCATGAAATTTAATATACGTTGTTTCATATCTTTCTCCCTTTCTTTTCTATCTCTCTATTTGTTTTTCTTATGGGCTTCACTCGCCCTTTTAATCTCATCTCTGTCCGATATAATTTCAAAATTTCGTTTGTCATTACTTCTTTTCAATTCCTTTTCTGAATTCATTTGTTCTATATCTGTCCTATCTCTATCCGGCAAGTCCCCTTCATTTGGCACAGCCTCTGAGGGATGATTTCGTCTTGTTTTTTCATATATTATTTCTTCTTTGTTTATTTCGTACCCTCTCATTTTACCGCGTATACTTCTCTCTGATTATATTATCTCTTATTCAATTAGTCAATCTTGGTAAACTCAAAACTGTCACGCAAAAATTATGGTACGCAATTACTATTGTGAATTATCAGCTCCGTGTAATGAGATTCAACAATTTTTCAAATAACCGGAATGTCTAGACTTCATTAGGGAATAACAACTTCTTTTACAGCAAGCAGTTTTACGCGAGTGAATTATATCTCCGAAAAACGAATTAACAGGGGCTGGACCAGAAAATAATTAGAAAAACCGCGCGAATATTCCACTAGTGAATTAGCTGGACTAAACTCAAACAGGGGAACTACCCTGTAAAACAAATCACGTATCCTCCCTGGATACTCGTATTCCAAATATAATCTCCTCCTGGGCAGATTGCTCAATAGGACAGGTGCCTTCACCTTCCTTGTCCAATATGCGCTCAAACTGACAAATTCTCCTAATTTGCCGTCCTCAATACTCTTATAACCTTCGTTACTGAAGATTATCTCTAAGTCCGCCAATTCACTCAAATAATAACCCAACTTTCAACGTTTTCTTATCTGTCCTTAAACCCTGTAATACTTTTAAATACGGAGATTCCCCCACTGTAGACTCAACTCATTAATTTCACGTTATTCTTTTTTATTTTTGTCTAACAAGGCCCACAGCCCATTATAGACTTTCTTAATTTTATTAATCAAATGCATAATTTTGTCTTTTTATATGTCACCACAATAGGCTACTTTGAAGGCCAAATTAACCTGTCTCTTCGAAAGCGCGGAATTCTTTTATTATCAGATTTACTGATAGGACCTTAACTCGCTGCCTCCACTTATTGGATGTTTATCGTGTGGGGTCACCACTTTTAAAGGCAAAAATGGCGCAAAGAGTTGCTATGCCGCTTACTGGAGGGGGGAGATCCTTCTTTGGCCCCAAATTAGTGGGATTTCCGCGGTTACTCCAACGGTTCCGTATACTAACGTGATCGGATGGTCTATGGCCACATTTAAAGCCAAAATTTACCAACAAGATTTCTAATTAATTCTGTTAGATTCGACCTAAGCTGAAAAGTTAAAAAGAGTACATAGAAAAATCTTACTGTATTAAACAATCACGCAGTATAAAAAGAACTGAGCTCAAAAATGGACACTTCCTGCCAGCCCGCTAGTCGCATGTTGTGGCGAGGGTTACGAGGGTGGTAAATGAATCTTTCCAGCCAATCCTAGGACTACTAATTTACTGGTCAACCGCCCTAACTGCGCAATTCTTTCCCTCGTGGTCTATTGCGCACGTACGCAGTTAAGAGGACCCAAAATGGCGTCAAAAAAATAATACGAAAATTAACATTTATTACTTAAGGAAGGAAAATAATTAAGGGGCCAAAAGAAATGAATCTGGGAGGGACATTTATCTGAAAAACTGGGACCAACGGCTCCAACATTCTATATTTTTTTTACGATAATCATGCACTAATTTTTTTTGCTCAATATCTTTGATTCACCTAGGTTAAGTGGATTTAAAGTGTATTAGAGTCTTTCAAACGAACATTGAACCGAAAGCTTAAACAGAACTTGAAAGTCAGAAACGCATTAAGAGAAGAAATCCTTTAGCAGATGTTTAGCCAAAGAAATATCGTGTGTTAGATTTTTTTACTTAACGAATATTGTTTGAGACAATTTTTAGTTAGATACATATCGTTTTTAGACGTTTTTAGTTAAAGAAATATGGCTTGACAGTTTTTAATCAAAGACATACCATTTGGTAGTTTCTTTAGTTAAGGAAATATCGTTTGACAGATTTTTTTGGTTAAATAAATGTCGTCTGAGACATTTTTTAGTTAAAGAAATATTGTTAGAGACATTTCTACTAAAAGACATATCGTTTGAAAAATTTTTGTAATTAAAGAAATATTGTTTGAGACATTTTTTTCTTCTAGAGATATCGTTGGACACATTTCTTGTTTGCTAAAAACATATCATTTGGGACATCTTCTCTAGTTAAAGAAATATTTTTTGAGACGCTTTGACTTAAAAGTAATTGAGTTTCACAGAATTTTCAAAAACACACGAAAGGAATACATTCACAAAACTGAAAAACCAGGGACCATCCGAAGAGGATTGTTAATTTCTTTAATTCAAGAAATGTGTGATACACGAACTTGCGCACCCAAAATCACTTCTCCGGTGTCATGAAAGCGTCAGAACGTCATGGCGGGTCACTTGACAACGCACAAAACCGCGCCGAACCTCTTCGATGCATAACATCTTGGCAGGCCCCTACCGCTGCATGATGTTGTGGTGATTTACTTGAATAAATCTTCAAAAGACGAATTTAAATGAATAACTTTTGTTAGGCTAGGTTAAATAAAGCTTCGTTACACTACCCTTATTGTAATTTAGGTTAATTTAGATTAAGTTAGCACACAAACATGCTCACTTACAAAGATTGAAGCATAGGCAACGAATCTAAAGGTATAAAAAACCGTATGATGATATCTCTTAGTCTCCATCAGCAGCCTGTCACTGGGAGTTGTCTGAAGTTTCTACGGCTATTTTGAACGCCACATTGAATTGAAAATCAAAAACAAGAAAAACATACAAATGACGATAGCAAAATAAAGGTACAAATATAAGAACTCAGCACTTAAAGCAGACCACTAAGGTGGAATTAGCAAACCTAAATTCAGAATTAAATTAAATTAATATTATAGACCGAATTTTTTTTTTCTTATGAGCATATATTACATTAATTGTTGCATTAGCCTGTCGGTTTTAAAACTGTATTGAACGTAAAAGTATTGAGGATATACATCATATCCACACACGTGGATATTTGTGGAATCAATATCAACCCCTTCTACTTGAAACTGAGTAAAACAAGCTTTCAACATCTAACTTATCGAAAATGGATGGATTGCAAAATAAAAACTTTCAAAATAATACTATTTTCACTAAGAAATTTGTGGGTTGAGGTGTGACAGTAGCGCAAAAGCTCAGTGAAAAAGTTTAGCGTAAATTAAACCGTATAAATTGCCACAGACAAAACGTGTACTTGCCTAGATTGTCTATTTGCTTTTTTCTAATTCTTTAATTACAATTTCATGTAATTTTAAATGAAAAGAATTTAACATGTCAAGACTGCTACTTAAAGCACTTTTAAATGTAAATATTAAATTTTGATTTTATATCAAACGTCCGTATAGCCACGATATTATAGTTCAATTTTTGGCTATGAAATTTAAGTGCTCATCAAGGCATAGAAAATGTCCTCATTATAATCTCCTATCTTTACAGAATTCGTTAAATTATCAAAGTATGATTCCTTTTAGAAAAGGCAGAAAATGAGATATTACATTTTACTAATTTATATCTCCTATCAGGGCCTAATGCTTATGACAATGATGACAGATTGAGTTGCTGCAAAGAAAGTAAATCAGCTATTTGTCAAGAGGGCTGCCAAGGTATTTTAAGATCCAGCAGTGATGATTTAGAAATAATGAATGAACTTGAAGCTGTATGCGACCAGCCTCACTTAATGGTAAGCATATCAGAACTTAATGAATATATCTAATCTTGATATGTGCTTTTCAAGCTTTACATCACTACATCAGAGGCAGCATCAGAGGCAACGCTATACCGTTTCCAGTAGTAAAGGCAATGAGGCTTGAAAATTCTATTATTTTTATTTATTATTTTAATAAATATAAGAGTTCAAAAATTAGAAAGATAAAACTCTAGGGGCGACGAAACCCCACAGAGCCCGGGAGCACGTGTTGAAAGTTATGCCCCGGGGGCATATTAGATTTTATGGAAAGGGTGGTCATATAAACTTCGGAGGGGGCTCATTTGATTGGAAATTGAAAGCTGTATTTCCCTTTTTAAGAGTGAAAAGTGATGGGGGGCAACTAGGCCCCCCACGCCCTCTTTCCCCCAAATAAATCTGATCAAAATTTTAAGATAACCATTTTGTTCAAAACTGTTCAAAGATCAGATAATAAAAACTCTGGAGTCGACTAAACCACTTAGAGCTCAGGGGAAAGTGTTGTAAGCTATACCCCGGGGGCATATAAGGTTTTATTGCTGCCGCATATCTTCCAGCCACACTTTTTTTTTGTCCTTGCATCGGCATATCTTGGCTCTTCATTTTCATTTTTAAATCGTTCTGGTCCTCTTATTTTATAAATGAGCACATTTCATAAATATGAAATGTGGTCATAAAGTTTTTTTTTCAAAATCAAGGCTCTTAAAGAAATTCTTCAAACTTGTGACCTATCCAGATCGTTTTTTCAGGCCAGAAAATCCTAGGATGCCAATTTAAAAAAAAAAAAAAATGTGGAGCCGTATTCGAGAAAAAATCATACATTTATTGCTCGATAATTGTATATTTATTCAGATAAGATATTTAGGTATATATTATATATTTAAATAAGATTTTTATATTTATTTAGATAAGACAATGGCGCTATATGAAATATAGTGCCAGAAAATATGATTGATAACAAAAAACACATGATTGACAAGAAAAATCATATGATTGACGTCATATTTATGAGCACATTTCAAGAGAAAAAATTACATTATCCCCCCCCCCCCCCTTCAAAAGTGAACGTATCGTTTTCTGTCTCTATGACTTATGCAACATTACAAAAGGAGCATAGCTAAGTAAAAATACCAAGTGTAATTGGTCTATTTATAAAAAAGAATTTAAGCAGCGTTTCAAGCAGCAGGACAAATGAACAACCTACAGCATCAAATGTTACAAGACCAATCCGAGCAAGTAAGGTAAAGGGTATTGAAAAAATGTGTAAAGTAGTGATAAATCAAATGGAGAACAAAGAAATATACAGTTAGGATACTTGCGTCATGAAAATGAAGAACAAAGGAACATGCGATTAAAAGATATGCCACAGCTAGAGAAAAGGAATATACGACTAGAAGATAATCGGCAGCAAGAATTACAAGCAACAGCAAGAAAGCGAGTATCGGAACATGTCAAAAATGAAGCGAAGAGCAAAGAATTTTGCTGTTGGAAGACAAGGGACAGCAAAATCAGAACGAGTCAAAAATAAAAGTGAAGAAGAAAGGAATATTACGCTAGAAGAATAACACAATCACAATCGTCAACGCCAACAAAATGTGGCGCAAAACCCAGTACAAACATACAAAGGTGCCATAAACTACGTAACTGTCGACTTCAGGTCATTGGGACCCTTCAATATTGAATGCATTTCCTGGTGAGCCCTCCATTTTCCCGAAGAAAGAGTAGCAAACAAAGGTGATCCATTTCGAGGTTGTTACTTACAACGAGAATCAATATATTCAAGCCTGCCACAATCGAAGTACCGGAGATCGGCCTCGGTATGGCTGCATAGTTTTTTTTTCTTAAAACTGGCATATTGACATTTCTCGCCGCAAAAACCATTTAAAAAGGTCACAACTTTAATGAAGAATTTGTGTTTTTCCCAGGTGGTTGTATCTAGCTTATGTTGACGCCATGATATCAAAAGAGGTTCACATCAAGAAAGCGCCAACGAGAATCAATATATACAAGCCTGTCACGTTGGCGTGCCGGGGCCAGGCCTCGTATTCGCCTACATTGTTGTTTTCTTAAAACTGGCACAATCACATTTCTGGCCACAAAAATGATCTAAATAGGTCACAACTTAAAGGAACATTTCGTATTTTTCCCAGGGTAGTTGTGTCGAACCTATAGTGACGGCTTGACATCAAGAGAGGCTCACACTGGTTAATATCCGAAATACCTTTCTTCTCCTTGGGTTTAGTCAACATTGCCAGTCAAATTTTTCAGTTTAATCCAAGGTTTGATGAAGACAGGTTAGGCTTAGTTAGATTAGGTTTGGTTAGGTTAGCTTAGGTTGGGATTGCTTAGGTCAACCCATTTCTAATGTTTATAAACAAGTTTAACCTAACTTAATCTAAATTAAAATAGTACTTACAAAAAATGTTCCGGAAAAGAGGGGGGCTTCTTGTTCCTTAATACCCCACTCTTGATGATAAAATTCTTTAAGAAATTTTAAAAAAGCTTTTTTCCTAATTAAACGACCCTTGTGTTTCAGGAACCGTTCTTAAAGAATTGGGACAAAAATCAAACTTTAGCATAATGAGCGAGGTACTGAGGAGGGGAAAATTCCCTCATTTATGGAAGAATCTCTTTTCGTTCAAAGTTTTAATGTTCATCCTTGCTTTGAGTTGAATAAACTTTTTTTTTAATTAATTTCTGACCGATTTTCAAAGAATAGTGGGAAATACGGCTCCCCTCTATGGAAAGTTCTTGCCCCATAAGGTTCCCCCCTCCCCCGGCCAAAAAATTCCTCTTTAGGAATTCTATCCTTGCTGAAAATCCCCCAGGAAATTTCTTCTGGACGATTCCGACAGAAAAATTCTCCTTAGCATACTTTCATTTGAAAAACACATCTATTTCGGATTGTTTTTCAAATCATGCCGAAAATACCCTTCTCCGTGGAAAATATTCCCCAGAAATCCCCCTACCCCTCGTGTAATCACTCCCGTGGAAAATTCTGCCGTGGAGAATTTCTCCTGCCGAATTGCCCCAAGGAGAATTCCTCCCGCCCAATTCCCCCATGGAGAATTTCTCCCGTGATTTTCCTCTGTGGATTATTTCTCCCGTGTAAAATCCCCCCTCCGAAAAATCCTCCGGACAATATCAAACCCGCTGAACATTTTTCCGTGAACATCCCCACGTGTAAAATTGAGTCAGCAAAGAAAAATTAAGACAAATATAAAGAATTTGGTATAGGAGTTCTGGAAAAGTTCCCCAGTGTAAAATATACCCTAAAAAAAATCACCCCCGGAAACTTCTCTTGCTATTGAAAACTCTCACCGGGGAAAATCCCCCCAAGCAGAAAAAACCCTTCCTCCCTCCCCCCAAAAAAATGTCCGTATACTTCCCAATAACAAATACCACACGTAAACAATTTGTAAACTTCGTAACTTACAATCAGGGCCATATCTGGGATTTTTTTTTTTGGGGGGGGGGGGGGGGGGGTTGCAAAAAGATTTTTCGGATGGGCAGGTTTACAAAAAAACTTTAAAAAACGTATCAAAACCGTTTTTTACGAGTCAGGCAAACATTTAAGGGGGTTCAAGCCCCCTAGCCCCTCCCCTTGGAAACGGCCTTTCTTAAAACCCTTTATTCAGGAACAGTGGGGAGAAATAATATCCCCAAAGGCATAATTATTGGACCTTTCAATTATGCTGAACAAAATAGCTACATCAAAATTTCGATGGGATGATTTTGGGAGACAAGGGGCCTGGAATGTAGGCTAATTACGTTCCAACCTTTTTGGCCACTTAAAAGGGCACTAGAACTTCCAGTTTCCCATCGAATAAGCCCTCTCTCGATCTTCTAACATATCTGGTTAGATACAATCACCGCTGGGGGAAAAGCAACAAACAAATAAACACACATCCGTGATCTTTCTTCTGGTAAAAAAAACCGTCAAATTCCACATTTGTTTATATAGGAGCTTGAAACCTCTACGGCAAGGTTTTCTGATATTTTTAATCTGATGGTGGGATATTCATTGGCATCACTTGATTTTTTGGGGGTATTTTCCTCCTTTTTCTAAAATTGAGTGAATTTTCTCAGGCTCTTAACTTTTAAAGGGTAACATTAAACTTCTTGATCTTTATACATTTGGAATCAGCATAAGAATGCAATATTCTTGATAAATATGTTTTTATCAAAACTCTATTTTTTCGAGTTTCCGTTACTACTGATCTGCGTCGCTCCTTACTTGCAGTTTGTTACCATGAACTGTTTGATTCATTTATAGCCTCAGGTTAAAACTGGCTATTTGAATAATTTAGGAGACTTGCCCACGGAGTTACATGGACCGTTTCACCCTGGAGACATACTTTTTGGGACATTTTGATCGTTCTGCTCCAAAGGGATATTTTGGAAATTTTATCGGATGACCTGGGGATTCTAAAGGCTTATCCGACTTTGAAGGAGCTGGTAGGCTGTCCTCCAGATGGTGTCAGCTTAAAAAAGGCCTCGAATCTTCAATTTGCAATCGAACCAGCCCTTTTCCCACAATTTTTTATGGACTTCCGTTTAGTGTGATAAGGCTGAGATGAAAAATTAATAACAATGTGCGGGAGATGCATCAATCTTGACTATTTACTAGGTGTTGAACTTTATTTTCAAGCGGATAAAAACCATCCCCCAAGTCCCAAGCGTTCACGCTGTGCATTTTATGTTAGACCAAAAAGGAATGGAAAATATTTGTTTGTAAAGTAATTTTGTAGAAAAAGCTTTGAGACACCCTTTTCATCCGCATGGTGTGTAATAGAAATCTATGTTTTCCAATTTATTATACATCTACTGAAAATTAAAATAACAAGTTTAGGTCAGAATCAGTTTCCACCCCCTAGATTTTGAAAAAAATACCATTTTTTGGTGTTTTCGTTGAAAAATAACTTTTTTTATATTTAATTTAATTTTCGAGAACAATACAAGATCACCTATATTTCGATCATTTTTCGAAACGGAGGAGGATGTTCTTGGTGTTATATAGAGGGTGCCAACGGAATAATTTGGGTACCCGATACGACTGACTGACCGTATTTCAAAGAGTAACCTGTACGAAAAAAGTGGGTCTGTCCCGCTTTCTAGGGGTATAGCGAGAGAAATGTTGAGAAGGAAAGGACATGTTTTTGGATGAAGGAATAGAGACTGACAAAGATCGTTCTTTAAGACCATACAGCTAGGACCAAACAAAATCAAGTTATCCCTGAATGGGGTAGGAAGAGGTCGTAGAAAGAGATTTTCAAACAGTTCGTGGTAACGAACTAACGAACTGTAAGTAAGGAGCGACCCGGCTCAATGGTAACCAAAACTCTAGAAAAAAAGATATTGATACCAATAGATCAATCAAAACAATCAGATTCTAATGCTGATTTCAAATATATAACTTTCATCAAGTTTAGTCCTACCCATCAAAAGTTACACGAGAAAATGAGAAAATTTGGCTGATTTTCGAAAAAAGGAGGAAAGACCCCGTAAAAATTATAGAACCTTAATAAAAATCACACCATCATATTCAGCGTATCAGAGAACCTTACTGCAGAGGTTTCAAGCTCCTATCTACAAATATGTGGCATTTTGCATTTTTTGCCACAAGAAAGATCACAGATGCGTGTTTATTTGTTGTTTTTTTCCCAGGGGTAATCGTATCGACCCAGTGGTCCTAGAATATCGTGAGAGGGCTCATTTGAACATAAATTAAAAGTTTTAATGCCCTTTTTAAGTGACCGAAAAATGGAGGGCAACTAGGCCCCCTCCCATGCTCATTTTTTCCCAAGTCACCCGATCAAAATTTTGAGATAGCCATTTTGTTCAGCATGGTCAAAAATATGATAACTATGTCTTTAAGGATGACTTAATCACCCGAAGTCCCCGGGGGGAGGGCTGAAAGTTATGAACTTTACCCAATGTTCACATATAGTATTGGTTATTGGGAAGTATACAGATGTTTTCAGGGGGGGATTTCTTATGGTAGCGGGGGGGGGGTGTGGGTCGGGGGTTAACTGGGAGGATCTGTTCATGGGGATCTGTTCTGTAACTGGGAGGAAGTTTTCATGGGGGAAGCGACATTGCTATGAAGGGGGCGCCGGATTTCCCAGCATTATTTAAAAAAAGATCAGAAATTAAATATAAAAAAATAAGTTTTTCAACTGAAAGTAAGAAGCAACATCAAAGATTCGGATTTCCCAGCATTATTTAAAAAAAAAGATCAGAAATTAAATGAAAAAAACAAACAAGTTTTTCAACTGAAAGTAAGAAGCAACATCAAAACTTAAAACAAACAGAAAATATTACGTATATGATTGGGTTCACCCCCTAGTCAATACCTCGCTCTTTAAGCCAAAGATTTTTTAGTACTTTCATAAGAGCTATTTATTCTAATTAACGGCCTTTGTGATTAAGGGGTCATTTTTATAGAATTGGAACAAAATTTCGAACTTTAGCTTAAACAGCAAGATATTGGATAGGGGGCGAGCCCTCTAATATGTGTATTAAAATATATGAATCTAGAAGTTTGTTACGTAAGTTAAATCGTAAGTTACGTATATTTCTTACTAATAAAAACGTTCGTAAATGAAATTAAACAAGCTTCGAGAAAGCAATTCAACCAAATAAAAGTACAATTAATATTCAAATTTTGTTTCAATTATTCATGTACGGTGAGCCAAAATCAAAACCTGCATTAATTCAAAAACGTTCAAAGATTAAATAAGAAAAAAGAAAAAACAATTTATTTTAACTGAAAGTAAGGAACAGTGTTGAAACTTAAAACGAACAGAAATTATTCCGTATATGAAAGGGGCTGTCCCCTCCTCAATGCCTCGCTCTTTACGCTAAATTTTGACTTTCTTACAACTCTATTTTTTTTATCAATAAAAAACTTTACCGTAAAGAGCGAGGCGTTGAGGAGGGGACAGCCCCTTTCATATACGGAATAAATTCTGTTCGTTTTAATTTTTAACGTCATTCCTTACTTTCAGTTAAAAAAAAAAATGTTTTTTTTTATTTAATTACTTTAAGGAGTGGCTTGGATAAAAGTGATGACAGCATGATTCATTCTTTACTAGGCATTGCTAAGAAAAAGATGAAGGCTTTTTCTTTTGTGTGATATATTCTTAACGTGGTTGGATTAATGTAAAATATAACAATGTGGCTTCTTTTTATAAGAAAGTGAAAACAATGTTAATAGAAGCAATATTTATTAGAAGGTGAACCTTGGAGAATAGAATTTAATGACTAGAATAAAGAATAAAATTGAAGAAATGAACAGAAAAAAAGACTGAATACTAGAGCTGACGAATAGAATCTTGAAAAGAATCTGGACAGAATAGAACTAATATAAAGAGAGTCAGACAATTTTAATTGTGTAAGACGAATCCAAAAAAGGAACTGTTGTCAGCCAAAAAAAAAAAAAAAAAAAAAAAAAAAAAAAAAAAAAAAAAAAAAAAAAAAAAAAAAAAAAAAAACATTTCAATGAACGCTTTGCTTTACATGACTGCCAAGAATCGAGGAAAATGCACAACAACCTACAAAATGTCTGATGAACATCAAGAGCAGAACAGCTATAAGAATAAGAATCAGTTACATAGAGTAAGGATATGAATAAGAATATAAGAAAGAATAATAACAGAATAAGTATCAAACAAACTGAAGTAGCACCAAAACACCAGACATGAAAATATTGCATTCAATGAAATTATACAGAGTAAAAAGACAAAACCTTTCAAACCAAGCTCATCAGAGGGACACCAAAGGTCTACTTGGGTTTCGGCTTATTGAATATCTTACGATAATTGGGGAACACTTACCATAATAATATAACAGCTCAAATAATATGGAACATGCGGTCATAACCAGCGCATAGATAATTGTGTTATAATAAATTAGTATTATCATAGGATTGATACAGCTGTTGAATAAATATTCCTTTGATATATACAAATCATTTAAATGCAGCTGGGATCAGGCATCAAATAACGGATTACAGGGTCTGCTACATAATATGATATTTTTTTTCTGTTGTGTTAATATTGAGTTCTCTTCCCGTCAAGGTTGAAACTTGGTCCTTTAAGTTTTTGATTGGAGACCCAACTGACTGGCCGTATCTCAAACAGTAAGCTACACGAAAAATGTGGGTCAATCCCGCTTTCAAGGTCTATTATAAGAGAAAGGTTGAGATGGTTTAGACACGTTCTGCGGATTACAGATTGCCCAAGATCGACCTTCTCTGGCAATCGTCTAGGGCCAAACGAAAAGCAGGTCACCCCAAAATGGGGTGGGAGGATGCCGTACGGAAAGATTTAAGGGAAATAGAAACTTCTTATGAGGGTGTAAAGAGGAATTCTTTGAACAGTTTGGGATGGAGGAGGGGCGTGCGTAGCTGCGTTAGCCTCAAGTGGCTTGGTGCTGTAGTGAAATTTTACTAGTAGTAGTGTTGCTTTTGTTAGCTGAACCTGAATCGTTTATTTGAATATCTTTCATGATTAATTCAGATTTATACGAAGACCATTTATTCTTAGCAGAAAGGCAAAAAAGAGAGATAAAACCTGCATTCTTTCGAACTTTAGAAAGATGAAACTTGGTAGCTAATCAATATTCCTTTCTTGTAGAATAGTTTTTGGCAGTGCATCATTCTCAAATCATCTTCGAGTAGAAACCAAACTGAAAGCAAGCGAAAGCAGCGGACACGATCTCCAATGACACGTAAGAAGATTTTCCATGATGCAATAACATTCGAAGATAGTATAAAAAATTTGGGGATAGAAAATCTGTCAACACGAGGAATAAAAGGTATCAACATTTTAAGGATCTAAATAAATGTTAACCCTACTCCTGATATAGGGGAATTTTTGCGAAAAAATGTTAAATTTTTGGCTTAATCTTTTGTAGGGGCAATCATTTCAATCTAACAATAAAATCTTCAATCACAGGCAACAAAATTACGATGCACGCCATTGTAGCTTCAATGCATCACTTTCCTTTTTACTTGACCACTTCGTATGGAATGGGTTGTCCTAGAAACTTCAGAGGGGGCCCCCTAAACTAGAAATTGAAAGTTTTAAAGCCCTTCTGAAGAGTCAAAATCGATTGGAGGACAACCAGCCCCCCCTTCACCACCATTTTTAGCCTAACCCTCCCACATTGAGTCGTACGACACTATGTGCATCCCGATTATAACAAGGACGTATCTGCAATATCTTGGGAACTTCTAAGGACAATAATTAAAAATTTCACGGGAATTTTAGGAGGCTTAAGGATATTAAGTTGAAGTTTCCAGAGATTGTTGAGTGGGATATTGAACTAAATCAAAATACAAAAAGTGCATCATGGTTTTCTAAAGGGCATATCTGCAGCATCTCGGAAAAAACTAAGTGTGTTAAGCTAAAACTTTCTACTAATGTTGAATTAAATTCAGAGAAAACACAGGCGGGTGCCTGTATCTTCAAAATGGTGCATCTGCAAAATCTCGAGAATGACTAAGGTATCAAATTGAAACTTCCAGAAAATCTTGTGGCGAATATTGAACTAGGCCAGAAAACACAATATGCATCCAGGTTGTCAAAAGGGCGTACATGAGTAGGGAGGTCTCTCTTATTTCGGGGAGGGGGACATGATCACAGCCAATCAGAGGGCTAGATTACTACCGAGACAAGATTAAACGCCTCTTTTTAGACCAATCAGGGAGCTAGAATTACTGCTGGGACAAGGTGACATCACTTGACCTCCAATGAATTTACCATGGATTTATGTAACAGGATATTGTCGAAACTGCGTATTATCTGTTGACACAATTTTACCTCGTGAACATTCTTTTATAATGTATGTGCTTCGAGCTTAAGATAGCAGTTCTTTACTTCTCGGCTAAGTTCGTTATAATAGACAAGTACATAATATGGGATATGGGCGATATAAAATATTTTTTTTGGCAATGGAGTATGCTAAAAAGTTGAAAGTAATAGAGTCATCGGTGTCAAGATGACATTGTGACTTGACCTAGCTTTACTTCCCGACTGTGTTCTGTATAATACACAAGTACCATTTAAGCCGTGTTCAATATAAAATAAACTTTAGTATTCTAGTATACTAAAAAGTTGATACTAATAAAGATGTAGATGCCAAAAAAAATTGTAATAAAGAGATTCAGAACAATCCTTAGAAATGAACCATTGAGACGATTATAGGTATGAACCATAAAGGACCGCCACCACCAATGACCCTAGTTACCAAGGACTTCAACCTCCAAGGGTCCCCTCTCCCCAACCTCCAAGGGGGCCCCCTCCCTCATCCTTTTTTGACCCATCCTCGCATTTTCTCATACTTTTTTTGAAGTTTTTTTTTTGAACTTTTTTAATTTTTTTAACATGATAATTTTATTTCAACTTTTTTACATGGCTTAGAATGACTTAAAACATATTTAAAGCGTAAAAAATTCATATTTAAGCTAGATTTGTTAACGTTTGTAGATGTGTGTTGTCTGAAACCTATGATTTGGGGTGCTTGGTTTACTGTTTCGCACTTTTCTGACCTAGGTTTCTTAGCCTGTCGTAGGTGTGTGTTGTCTGAAATCTATGATTTTGGATGTTTGGTTTACTGTTTTAGACTTTTCTTAGCTAGGTTTCTTAACCTTTCGTGGGTGTATGTTGCATGAAACTTAGGATTTGGGATGTCTAGTTTTCTATTTTGGACTTTTCTGAGCTAGATTTCATAGAATTAATAGGTGTATGTTGTAGGAAACCTTTGATTAACTTTAATATTTTTTTGGGAGGTGGCGGATGATCTAAGGCCTCATTGGGTACATTTTTTCTTTTTTTTTTAAATAAAGTTGGGTTTTAGTTTTCAGAAACATGAACATCCCAGTTTAAAATAAATTTGATTTTATCAATAACATTTGATTTTTTTAAATAAAGTTGGGTTTTAGTTTCAAGAACTAGAACATTCACGTTTAAAATACATATGATTTTATTAATAATATTTGATATTTTAATAAAGTTGGGTTTTGGTTTTCGGAAATTGGGTTTTAGTTTCCAGAAATAAGAACACCCATGTTTAAGATGCATGTGATATTATTAATAATATTTGATTTTTTTTAATAAGCTTGGGTTTTAGTTTCAAGAAATACGAGCATCCACGTTTAAAATACATATGATTTTATTAATAATATTTGATATTTTCAATAAAGTTGGGTTTTAGTTTTCGGATATAAGAACACCCACGTTTAAAATACATGTGATTCTGTTAATAATGTTTGATTTTTTAATAAATTTGGGTTTTAGTTCTCAGAAATAAGAATACCCACGTGTGATTTTATTAATAATATTTGATTTTTTTTTTAATAAAGTCGGGTTGTAGTTTTCCGAAATAAGAATGCCACGTTTAAAATACTTCTGGTTTTATTAATAATATTTGATTTTCTAATAAAGTTGGGTTTTAGTTTTCAGAAATAAGAACTACCATGTTTAAAATACATCTGATTTTATTAATAATATTTGATTTTTTTAATAAAGTTGGGTTTTAATTTTCAGAAATTCGAACATCACCGTTTAAAATACATCTGGTTTTATTAATAATATTTGATTTTTTTTAAGTTGGGTTTTAGTTTTCAGAAATATGAACAACCACGTTAAAAATACATGTGTTTTTATTAATAATACTTGATTTTTTTAAATAAAGTTGGGTTTTAGTTTTCAGAAATATGAACAACCACGTTTAAAACACATGTGATTTTATTAATAATATTTGATTTTTTCAATAAAGCTGGGTTTTAGTTTTCGGAAATAAGAACACCCACGTTTAAAATACATGTGATTTTATTGATAATATTTGATTTTTTAATAAAGTTTGGTTTTAGTTTTCAGAAATAAGAACACACATGTTTAAAACACGTCTGGTTTAATTAATCATATTTGATTTTCTAATAAAGTTGGAACTTGAACCTCCAAGGGTCCCCTCTCCCCAACCTCCAAGGGGTTCCCTCGCTCCAACTTTTTTGGCCCATCCCCCTTTTTTATACTTTTTTGAAGTTCATTTTTTAAATTTTTTTTATTTTTTTTTAACATGATATTTTTATTTCAACTTTTTTACACATGTCTTAGAATGACATAAAACATACTTAAAGCATAAAAATTCACATTTAAGCTTTTTTTTATTTTTTAACATGATAATTTTACTTCAACTTTTTTTACATTTCTTAGAATGACATAAAACATACTTAAAGCATAAAAAATTCACATTTAAGCTAGAGCTCTTAACTTTTGTAGATGCGTGTTGTCTGAAACCTGTGATTTGGGGTGCTTGGTTTACTATTTCGCACTTTTTGACCTAGGTTTCTTAGCATGTCGTAGGGGTGTGCTGTCTGAAATCTACGATTTGGGATGTTTGGTTTACTATTTTAGACTTTTCTTAGCTAGGTTTCTTAACCTTTCACAGGTGTGTGTTGCATGAAACTTATGATTTGGGATGTCTAGTTTGCTATTTTGGACTTTTCTGAGCAAGATTTCCTAGCCTTTCGCAGGTGTATGTTGTCTGAAACTTATGATTTGGGATGCTTGATTTACTATTTCGCACTTTTCTGAGCTAGATTTTATAGCCGTTGATAGGTGTATGTTGTATGAAACCCATGATTAACTTTAGCATTTTTTTGGGAGGTTTGGGGATGATAGCAGGCCTCATTGGGTACATTTTTGCCTATTTTTTTAAAAATAAATTTGGGTTTTAGTTTTCAGAGATATGAACACCCCAGTTTAAAATACATCTGATTTTATCGATAATATTTGATTTTGTTAATAAAGTTGGGTTTTAGTTTTCAGAAATAAGAACTTCCACGTTTAAAATACATCTGGTTTAATTAATAATATTTGTTTTTTTATAAAGTTGGGTTTTAATTTTCAGAAATACGAACATCCCCCTTTAAAATACATCTGATTTAATTAATAATATTTAATTTTTTTAGTATACTTGGGTTTTAGTTTTCCGAAATAGAAACAACCAAATTTGAAATACATGTGATTTTATTAATAATGCTTGATTTTTTTTAATAAAGTTGTGTTTTAGTTTTCAGAAATACGAACACCCCCGTTTTAAAATAAATCTGATTTTATTAATAATATTTGATATTTTAATAAAGTCGGGTTTTAGTTTTCAGACACAAGAACACCAACGTTTAAAATACATATTATTTTTTTAATAATATTTGATATTTTAATAAAGTTGGGTTTTAGTTTTCGAAAATAAGAACACCCACGTTTAAAATACATGTGATTCTATTAATAATATTTGATTTTTTTTAATAAAGAAGGGTTTTAATTTTCAGAAATAAGAATATCCACGTTTAAAATACATCTGGTTTAATTAATAATATTTGATTTTCTAATAAAGTTGGGTTTTAATTTTCAGAAATAAGAACATCCATGTTTAAAATACATCTGATTTTATTAATAATAATTGATTTTTTTTAATTAATTGGGTACATTTTTGCATATTTTTGTAATAAAGTTGGGTTTTAGTTTTCAGAAATATGAACATCCCAGTTTAAAATACATCTGATTTTATTAATAACATTTGATTTTTATAAATAAAGTTGGGTTTTAGTTTTCGGAAATAAGAACATGCACGTTTAAAATACATGTGATTCTATTAATAATATTCGATTATTTTTTTTAATAAAGAAGGGTTTTAATTTTCAGAAATAAGAATATCCACGTTTAAAATACATCTGGTTTTATTAATAATATTTGATTTTCTAATAAATTAGGGTTTTAGTTATCAGAAATAAGAACATCCCCGTTTTGAAATACATCTGATTTTATTAATATTATTTGATATTTTAATGAAGTCGGGTTTTAGTTCTCAGAAATAAGAACATCCACGTTTAAAATAAATGTGATTTTATTAATAATATTTGATTTTTTAATAAAGTTGGGTTTTAGTTTTCGGAAATAAGAACACCCACGTTTAAAACACATGTGATTTTATTAATAATACTTGATTTTTTTTAAATAAAGTTGTGTTTTAGTTTTCAGAAATACGAACACCCCCGTTTTAAAATACATCTGATTTTATTAATAATATTTGACATTTTAATAAAGTCTGGTTTTATTTTTCAGAAATAAGAACGACCACGTTTAAAGTAAATATGATTTTATTAATAATATTTGATTTTTTAATAAAGTTGGGTTTTAGTTTTCGGAAATAAGAACACCCATGTTTAAAAGTCATGTGATTTATTAATAATACTTGATTTTTTTTAAATAAAGTTGGGTTCTACTTTTTGGAAATAAGAATACCCACGTTTAGAACACATGTGATTTTATTAATATTATGTGATTTTTTGATAAGGTTGGGTTTTAGTTTTCAGAAATAAGAACACCTTATTTTTTAATTAAGTTGGGTTTCAGTTTTCAGAAATATGAACATCCAAGTTTAAAATACATCTGATTTTATTAATAACATTTGAGAATTTTTTAAAAAGTTGGGTTCTAATTTCAAGAAATACGAACATCCACGTTTAAAATATATATGATTTTTATTAATAATATTTGATATTTTAATAAAGTTGGGTTTTAGTTTTCGGAAATAAGAACACACACACGTTTAAAATACATGTAATTCTATTAATAATATTTGATTTTTTTTCAATAAATTTGGGTTTTAGTTTTCAGAAATAAGAATATCCATATTTAAAATACATGTGATTTTATTAATAATATTTGATTTTTTTTTAATAAAGTTGACTTTTAATTTTCAGAAATACGAACATCCACGTTTAAAATATATATGATTTTTATTAATAATATTTGATTTTTTTTAATAAAGTTGGGTATTAGTTTTCCGAAATATGAACAACCACATTTAAATACATGTGTTTTTATTAATAATACTCGATTTTTTAAAAATAAAGTTGTGTTTTAGTTTTTAGAAATACGAACACCTCCGTTTTAAAATACATCTGATTTTATTAATAATATATGATATTTTAATAAAGTCGGGTTTTAGTTTTCAGAAAGAAGAACACCCACGTTCAAAATACATGTGATTTTATTAATAATATTTGATTTTTTAATAAAGTTGGGTTTTAGTTTTTTGAAATAAGAACACCCACGTTTAAAACACACGTGATTTTATTAATAATTTGATTTTTTAATAAAGTCTGGTTTTAGTTTTCGGAAGTAAGAACACCCTCGTTTAAAATATATGTCATTTTATTAATAATATTGGATTTTTTAATAAAGCTTGGTTTTAGTTTTCAGAAATAAGAGCACCTGATTTTTTAATCAAGTTGGGTTTTAGTTTTCAGAAATAAGAACATCCACGTTTAAAATACATGTGATTTTATTAATAATATTTGATTTTTTAATAAAGTTGGGTTTTAGTTTTCAGAAATAAGAACACCACGTTTAAAATACATGTGACTTTATTAATATTATTTGATTTTTTAATAAAGTCTGGTTTTAGTTTTCGGAAGTAAGAACACCCTCGTTTAAAATATATGTCATTTTATTAATAATATTGGATTTTTTAATAAAGCTTGGTTTTAGTTTTCAGAAATAAGAGCACCTGATTTTTTAATCAAGTTGGGTTTTAGTTTTCAGAAATAAGAACATCCACGTTTAAAATACATGTGATTTTATTAATAATATTTGATTTGCTAATAAAGTTGAGTTCTAGTTTTCAGAAACAAGAACATCCATGTTTAAAAAACTCTGGTTTTATTAATAATATTTGATTTTCTAAAAAAGTGGGGTTTTAGTTTTCAGAAATAAGAACAACCATGTTTAAAACACGTCTGATTTTATTAATAATATTTGATTTGTTTTTTTAATAAAGTTGGGTTTTAATTTTCAGAAATACGAACATCCCCGTTTAAAATGATCTGATTTTATTAATAATATTTGATTTTTTTTAATAAAGTTGGGTCTTAGTTTTAAGAAATATGAACAACCACGTTTAAAATAAATGCGATTTTATTAATAACACTTGTTTTTTTTTTAATAAAGTTGGGTTTTAGTTTTCAGAAATATGAACACCCCCGTTTTAAAATACATCTGATTTAATATTTGATATATTAATAAAGTTGGGTTTTAGTCTTCGGTAATAAGAACATCCACGTTTAAAATGCATATGATTTTATTACTAATACTTGATTTTTTAAGAAAGTTGGGTTTTAGTTTACAGAAATAAGAACACCCACGTTTAAAATACATGTGATTTAATTAATAATATTTGATTTTTTTTAATGAAGTTGGGTTTGAGTTTCCAGAAATAAGAACACCCACGTTTAAAATACATCTTGTTTTATTAATAATATTTGATTTTCTAATAAAGTTGGGTTTTAGTTTTCAGAAATAAGAACATCAATGTTTAAAATACATCTGATTTTATTAATAATATTTGATTTTAATTTAATAAAGTTGGGTTTTAATTTTCAGAAATACGAACATCCCCGTTTAAAATACATCTGATTTTATAAATAATATTTGATTTTTTTTAACAAATTTGGGATTTAGTTTTCAGAAATAAGAATACCCACGTTTAAAATACATCTGATTTTATTAATAATATTATATTTTTGAATAAAGTTGGGTTTTAGTTTTCAGAAATATGAACATCCCAGTTTAAAATACATCTGATATTATTAATAATACTTGATTTTTTAATAAAGTTGAGTTTTATTTTTCAGAAATAAGAATACCCACGTTTAAAATACATCTGATTTTATTAATAATATTATATTTTTGAATAAAGTTGGGTTTTAGTTTTCAGAATTAAGAACGCCCAGAAATTTTCTCAAAGAAAAAAAAGGTACAGTTCAATTCTAATTTTTTCCAAAGAAAATAAAAAAGCTTGCACTTTAGTTCTTAATTTTGTCAAAGACATAAAAAATTTAAAGTTCTGTTCTAAATTTTTCTGTAGAAGATAGAATAAAGTTATACTTTGGTTGTGAATATTCCCCATGAAAATAAAAAGTTCCACTTTAATTCTAAATTTTCTCAACGAATTGAAGAAAAGTTCAAGTTCTCTTCTGAATTTTCTCAATGAAAAAGAAATAAATTACAGATCAATTCTAATTTTTTCCAAAGAAAATAAAAAGATTCCACTTCAGTTCTGATTTTTCTCAAAGAGATGAAAAAATTTAAAGTTCTGTTCCAAATTTTTCATAGAAGATAGAAAAATGTTATACTTTGATTGTGAATATTTGGAATGAAGATAAAGAGTTCCACTTTAATTCTGAGTTTTCTCAAAGAAGTGCAAAAATGTTCAAGTTTTCCTCTGACGATAAAAAATTTCACTTTAATTTTGATTTTTCTCAATAAAGTGAAGAAAAGTTCAAGTTCTCTTCTGAATTTTCTCAAAGAAAAAATAAGTTACAGGCCAATTCTAATTTTTTCCAAAGAAAATAAAAAGGTTCTACTTCAGTTCTGTTTTTCTCAAGGAGGTGAAAACAATTTAAAGTTCTGTTCTAAATTTCTCGTAAGAGATACTAAAAATTTATACTTTGCTTGTGAAAATTCGTCATGAAGAGAAAGAGTTCCACTTTAATTCTGAGTTTTCTCAAAGAAGTTCAAAAATGTTCAAGTTGTCTTCTGAATTTTCTTAAACTGCTCATTTTTGGTTTAATGGAGCTCTTTACTTTTCTTTTAGAAAACTTCTTTTGTGGAAAATATTTTTAAACTAATTTTTGTTTGTTTTTATTACCATAGTATGTTTTATAGAAAACGAAACCGCATTATAAATCTTTTCGTTTTTTTGTATATGGATCAATAGTTTGGCTTGCTATTTCTATGTTGGAGATAATTTTTCAACAATTCTTAACAACAAACACCCTTTTGAAAATCTTGACTCAAATAGTATTGCTTAATCTAGTTTATACCTTCTCAAGGTCACCCAAAAAATAAAACATAATACCTTTCTCAAAAAATTATATCTATCCTCTTTGTCAACCTAAATACAGCTACACTTTTTTAAATAGTTAATTTGTAAGAATAGAAGTTGTAATAGCAGTAACCCTGAAAGTTTCAACATAAAAACCGCAGTCGTTCTGGGGATATTGCTGAGATATCTTATGGGTGACTAGCATACACACAGTTATTTTTGAATTAGTTTTAAAGAACATTTAATTTTAAAGCACAATGCTCAAATTGCATAACTGTGGAGGGTTGACATATCCGATACTCCTAGAGACATAGTTACTGGACAGTTCAACTATGGTAAACAAAATGGCTACCTCAAAATCCTGATTGGATGTTTTTGGAGAATGAATGGGCTTGAGAAGAGGGCTGCTTGCCCTCCAATCAGTTTTGACATATTAAAAGAGGCACTAATACTTTTAATTTTCAATCGGATTAGCTTCTTTAGAAGATTCTATGTTATTACTATCGATGGTAGTGCTGCGCTGCTTATAATATGCTCTTTTATGTTCTTATATGTTCTTATATGTAGCTTATATGTTCTTTTGAAAACCTGGATGCATATACTTTTTCGTTTAATTGCAACTCCTTCTAACCGTTCCCTAAGAGTTTCACCTTAATACCCTTACCTTCATTAGCTACAGCAATCGTTGCTGTAGCATTAATAGTGTACATATAGTGGCTTTTGAATAGTTCGCCACTACTTACCCTGAAAGGTCCAACTTAGTACTGAAATCCGTTCTTGAGATATTGCTGAATCACCTTATTGACAATCTACATGCTCATAATTCGTTCCGATTTAGTTCAACATTTGCCTAAATATTCCTTGATAGCTTCAGCTTAATACCATTAGCATGCGTAGTAGCAATTAATGTAGTAGCAGTAGCAGCATAAGTAGCTGTGTGCACATAGCACCTTTGGTTTCCTTCATCATCCTCCTCAACACATGCTGAAAGGTTCAACGTAATAACATAAGCTGTTCCTGAATAACTGCTGATAAGGCCTATTGAAAACCTGTATGTGCAAGTGTGTTTTGATTTAATTCAGTATTGTTTCAAGCCACTACTGTTTGGAGCCGTCCTAGCCAAGTGGATTGGTGCGTTTGATTTAGGATCTTTTGTCCGAGAGGATGAGGGTTCCTATTCTAATATACTCAATTATTTGGTTTGGGACGGGGGTCAGTGGCGTGACTCTGGAAGCTCAACCAGAGTCGACCCAGTTTTAAATGGGTATCTTGAGAAATATTGGGAAGGTAAATAGGAAGGGTGTACGAAAGCACAAGATGGTTGGCCCCCAACCCTCCATTACACTTCCTAGCTTAAGGGCCAAGAAACGAAGGTCAGCACCGCCGGTAGGGACTGAAAAGTCCGATGCTGTATTCTTTTTTCTTTTTTTCAACATTTCCTAAGCTTTTCGTCTTAATACCCTTAACTTTAGTAGCAGTAGTAGTAGTATCAGTAGTAACAGTAGTAGAGTAGCAGTAGAAATAGTAATAGTAGAATTGAAAGCAGAAGCCTTAGCGTTGGTAGCAGTAGTAATAGTAGTAGCAGTAGCAGCAGCAGTAGTATGAGTAGAAGCAGTTGCATGAGGATGCAAATACTGTTTTTTGGTTAGATCAACAACCCCCACAACACGCCCTGTAAGTTACAGCTTCACACAACAAACCCTTGCTAAGATATTGTTGATACGCCCTTTTCACAACCTGCATACATACAGCGCGTTGTAATTCAGTTCACCCTCCCCCCTCAATATTCCCTGAAAATATCACCTTCATATAATTATGCATAGTTGTAATTGTAGTCACAGTAAATGCATTAGTACTAGTAGTAGTAGTAACAGTAATAGCACTAGTAGTAGTAGCAGCAGTAATATTAACATATTGTCAGTAGGGAAGCCCTAATAACTCCCGTCCCACACCACTGCTGCCATCTACAATTGAGTCTAACACTGAAAGGGTATAATTTATTGAAGGATTATTGATCGAGTCTAATGGGGTAAATGTCCCCCTTTTTAAAGGTCGATTTATTTGTTGTTTCTAGGTGTAATGACTCCGGGGCGAAGTTTGCATATGCGCATTGACGGGAACAATGTATTGATCTACTCGAGGGGAAGTGGATTTCTGAGAAATCGGTTACATAAGCAAAGACGGTGAATTATTGATGGAGTCTAACGGGAACAGGATCACGTGTTTCTTTCTAAGCTTATCAGGGAAGTTATGTAAGGTTTCCCATTACCTCAAAATTTGCCCTTGAGATTTTGTATATAACGGACATGCGTTATGATTAAACTATCATAAAGTTTTAAGACACAATGGAACAAGCATCTGATATTATTGATTTGGAAACTTTGGCTACATCGATTTATAATGTGAGTTCTGTTTAGTAAATTTTCTTAGTTTATTTCCAAATAAAATTATTTTACATAGTCCCGCTCCAGTAAATTCAAATTCAGGGTATACCCCTCCCCCCAAAACAAAAACTCCACTGTATGATGTTTATAGTCGATAGAAAGCGTAAAATACACTCTTTTTTACCATGTAAACCTCCCCCTCCCCCTGTTTACGACTTTAATTCTTTCATAGGAAATGATTCTGTATCTTACCTAAAAGTGACAGTCAACTTCTGTCAACCCTTAGCTTTTAAGCCGCTACGGCTTGACTTACAGATTTCCCGCAAAGATTTAAAACCTTAATTATTGCTTCCTGTCAAGTGTACATCCGGCTTTGCTAAATATACATGGATTTGCATTGCACTTGTTTCACTGAAAAGATACTTTTTGATCAAATTAGCCAAATATTCTATTTCTCGCAAATTTTACTTTTTGCTTTACTGAAAAGGGAGAGGGGCTTTCTTCTGTAAAAAGGGGGGGATTGTTAAGTGGGGATGAATGTTAGTTTCATGTAGTATTCGTTTTCTATTTTGAGTACTCAGTGTTTATATGGGGGGGGGGGCAATGCCTCGCTTCTAACACCTTCGTTGTAAGGTGAAAACAAACTGTTTCTTCGCGTGAAAAGTAGGGAGGGGTTTAAGAAAAAGACATGTAGCTACAACGAGAAGATTTGTTGAAGCGAAGGTCCTTTTAAATTATATAAACCTTTGACCATAGAGGAATAATGCGTAAATATATGCATTGCGTCTCTAGGCATGTTTTTAATTTCTAAATGGTAAAATAGAAACATTGACTTCTATCCTAAGGCTACAGACTACTGATTGTCAAGATTTATTTTTTCACAAGTTGTGTAATAATAACGTTTGATTTCTAAGCCGAGTATATTTCTCGCAAATTTTTACTTTTGCTTTACTGAAAAGGGGGAGGGGCTTCTTTGCGATAAATGCTTTCTAGACAAAATTATGGTTAGGGGCGGGGATACTAATTTTTCTTCTGTAAAAACGGGATCATTATTCCATACTAAATTTTTTCTTCTTTTAAGGACAATTATGAAGAATGCCCCCCTCCGTCAAAGTGAGCAAGAGAGGGTGAGGTAGCCCCAGCGCAAGCCTCTATGCAACCTGGCAGAAAACCGAAAAGAGTATGGGCGGCTTCTCATAATATGGTGAACCCTGCTGTACAAGCCAGTGGCATCGCCACCGCCACCACATCTATACAGGAAACGGACATCACCGTCCCATCTATCCCCCGTCATGCTTTACCAGGTCCATCTGTACTCCTTGAGCAAGGCGAGAATATTACTATCCCTGCCCTACACGGACAAGATGCTGCCCCCTCGAACCCCAGTTATGCTGCGGGGCCTTCTGTGGTTCTATTATAAGCCAAAAATGTGCACCCTTCAAGCCCCAGTCTAGCTACGGGGCCTTCCGTGCAAGCTGCAATGCTGGGCCTTCAAGACAAGCCGTATGCCAAACATCGGCTCCTTCTCATGTTGTATCTGATCTATCAGCTCCCCGTCAAGTGTCAGTGCACTCTCCTAAACTGTCTCCGTCAAGTGCTGAGCCTTCCATGCAAGATAGAAGGGTTGGCCCCTCCAGGCAAGTCATAGACTGACCAATGGCTCCCTATCGTGTAATGTTCAAGCCTCCAGCTTCCTGTCAAGTGTTTGATCAATTTGAAGACGTGAGTAATTTTTTTTCAATCAAATAAGCTATTTTTTAGCGGTTAGAGAGCTTTTTGCTCTTTACTTTTGTCTTTTCGTTTTTTTTCTATTATTCAGGACCAGGTTATAGAAATATCTAAACAAAACTATTTTTCAACCTAATACAAGCTTGTAGAAGACATTAAAATGTTATTTTCGCTATAATATTAATCCCCCCACACCCCTTGTTTTAAATTTCACTGCTCCCACCCCTCAGAGATACCTAAATATAATGTTATTTTTTTGCTTGTCAAAGAAACTGCTCTTTTCTAATCTTTCCTATCACCTTATTTTGTCTGCCTACTGCAGACATCTTCGCTATTGTTTCAACCTCATAATAATATTTTTCGCTAATTTCTAGTTTACTGTTAGAGAACCTTTTATCTCGTAATTTGAAACTAATAATGCTATTTTTCACTAGAATATTATAGTTTTCCCCGAGTTTTAAGGGACTTAGAAGTAAGCCTTTTTTTAGGCCATTCTTTTCATAATTTTTCAACACAGTAAAAGCGTGTCAGAGATATTTTTGCAACCTGATAAAATATAGCGTTCTCCCATTTGAATCATGTCAATTATTGCATACATTCAGCCAGCTGAATTCTTTTAGTGAAACCAAAAAAAGGCACTATATCCCGGACATAATTTCCCATAGTAAATAGCAAAATCTTTGCGATATAAACTGCTTTATTAACGAATGCTTAATCTTGCTTCTATAAATATTATAAAAACAATTTTCTATCGGAAAGAGTTGTATATGGCCTGAAAGGGATAGGCTACCAAGTAAAGACCCCGGTTTTTTTCAAAGCAGATAAAGAGTATTAACATGAAATTTTTTTATGGATTGTTTAAGCAAAATCAAAAGATACTATGTTATCTTTTAGATTGTAAATATCTTATATTAAATTGGAACTTTCAGAATATATAGAGTAGGGAACAGCGAATTAACTACATCCTACTATGTGCATACTGCTACTAAGCGCGTTTTAAATAATAATCCAATTTAAAAAATAGGGGGGTTTAGGCACTTTGAAAATAGGCTATTTTCTTTTATAGGTTGTATTGGTACCATATTCCATGTCGCCGTCCTCATCAGTTGGAGAAGAAGACGCGCATGCGGAGCTCTCCAACAATTCACCATGGAATGGTAATTCACTTGAAATTCCAGATAGTATTGACGATTTTTTAACTGATTTTTTTAATGTTGATAATAGCGCAGTTGAGTAGGGGGACTTACCTTTGCTAAGTCCAAACACCTTACAGCTTTTAGATGATTTTACCCGGGAATTAACAGGGAACCCTCCCCCCACTGATTACATACTTCCACTTCAAACTAATGAAGTGGCTTCGAACAACTCTATTATTGAACAATGTGGGAGAGGGTTGGTGATAATATACCAGAGGGGGAGGGGGAGGGTGACAATACCCAATTTATAACATTTCCTGAATTCCAACTGTCAAATTCAATTTTAAATACGATAGTCGTTTACACTGCAACTTTTGGGGACCCTTTTAATTCGCTTATGGGGGATAATTTTGTATTTGACCCTACAGAAATTGTCCATGAATATGTAGATAGAATTCGTGTACTGCTAGGAAACCAGATTCAGTTTTTTTTTTTTGGGGGGGGGGGTAGGGATTCAGTTTAAGGCTTCAATTGTTTTAAAGATATTTTATTTAAACGAGGGCAAAAGCGAGGTTTATCATCATTATGTACATACCGAGATGCGAGTGGTTGAAAATTTAAGCGTTAATATTTGTAAATTTAAAAAAGATTTTATTTTAAGAGGGGGAGGGGGAGGGCGGTCTGAGAGGGATACAGTTTTAAAATATAATTCCGATTTAGAGGGTTGCAGAGGCGTTTAGCGAATCTGTTTTGAAACAGGTAAAAAATGTTTCATGTACGCTTTCCTCATATCAGCATTTGAGCCTCTAGCACATGACGCTACAAAGACGAATTTAGAATATTGGGCTGTACATGGGAAGGAGGGGTCCGATTTTCCCATTGTAGATTTTTCTTGTTTAGAGGAAAAATATCCAGTAACGCTCAGGTCTATTGATATTTTTGAAAGGGTCAATGCCCATTTAAATATCGCCGTTACTGTGGTTCGATATGAAACTGAATTTGAGGATGGGGTTCGCTCTAAATAGAAGGGGGTGGTGTTCCCAGTAAGGGGCCTGTCGATTAAATTGGTGAAGCACTGGGTGTGGTTGTTGTACACACCACCTAGTGAACCCAATGCAATTGGTCATTTTAACCCAATTACGGTCATCAGTAGAGTTCTGGGGGAGGGTAAAAAGGGGCGGGGGTATGTTTCTACTGTCCGACATGCCTGTCTCAATTTCGTAGCGATTTAAAACTACGGGATCATATGGAGCATTGTAGACGGCATGGCTACCAGTCAGTGGAAACAGTTTCGGGGGATAGGGCCGTTTTACGCTTTAAAAATTTTCAAAATACCTTCCTCCAGAGCAATAAAATCTCTTTAGACTGTGAGGCGAAGCTAGTGGAAGTGAACGATCCTCGATTTCCAAATTGAATCAAAGAACATTGAGCCATTGCAGTTTCCTACGACCACGCACAAAGAGACAGTTCTAACAGCATACAGTTGTTAGAAATAGTTGAAACGTTGGATGAGGGTGAGTTCATGGTCAAGGCACTGACTAAATTAATTGGCACTGCAAATGACGCTATTTCTCGTTTGAGAAATACACATTACCAAATGTTGTTGTCTGCAGAGGATCGTCTCGCGATTAAAAATCAAAAAATGTGTGGGGTTTGTAAGGGGGAGTTTGAAGAGGGGTATAAGGGGAAAGGGACTAGAGGGAAAAGAGGGGGGAAGGGGAAAGTCAGAGACCACAATCACTTGTGGCAGGAAATATAATCAGGGGGTAGTAATTTTAGAGGGGTAGCACATCAATCACGCAATGTGAATGTAAGCCAACTGTTTTTTATTCCAATTTTCATTCACAACGCTAATTATGATTTAAAATTTATTTTACCGGCTTTGGCATGTATGCACAGGGAGGGAGGGGGAGTAGGTAGTCCATGGGTAAATAATTCATTTACCTATAACATCATCCCCAAATCAGCTGAGAAGCTAGTGCTTCTCGAGTTCAAATGGCAGGTAGTGAATAATGGACATACGTGCCTGAATAAAATCAGGTTTTTAGATTCCCAAGGCATTTAGTCAATTGACTCAAGTGCAGAAAAGTGACAATTTAGACAGTTTTCATTTGCTTAAACAGCAACTTTCAGACAGTGAAATGTAGGACCTATTGACCTGTAAAGGTGTATATGCATACGACTATTACTGTTCTGGCGCTCGGTTAAGCGAGGTGAAACTACCTCCAATTGAAGCTTTCTATAATTCACTCACAAAAAGTGAATGCACAGCCGAGGAATATGAATTTGCCAAAAAGGTGTGGGCTAAGGGTAAATGTAAAAACGGGAGGGATTATTGTAGACTCTACTTGGCCAGTGACGTTTAAACTCTGTTAGATATTGTCTGTAAAAACACAGATCAAATCTATACAGAGTTTGGATTAGATATAGGCTATTATTTTTCAATACCACATTAGGTGATGGACTTGATTTTAAAAATTAGTAGGGAGGAAATAGGCTTGATAACTGATGTAGATCAATACCTTTTTGTAGAAAGATCAATGAGAGGTGGGTATGTTTTTCATGGAGATCGCGTTTTGACAACAGATCCAAGCGGGCAAGACACTGGTATAAAGTCAAATGCAGTTTTTTTGGACATGAACTCGTTATATACCTCGGCAATGTCTCACTACTCTTTGCCGTGTGGGAGCTATAAATGGCTTGAGAATCCTTGTGAGTTCCCCGACATTAACACTGTCGAGGACAATGGGCCACAAGGATGGTTCTTTGAAATTGATGGTCATATTCCATTGGCACTTCATGATTCAGTCAGAGATTTTGTTTTCCCTTTATCAATCTACTAGTGACCAGAGACTCACTGAGTCCATACAATCGAACATTGGTTGAGGATATGGGGATGCACTGGACCCCCTCCAAGCAGAAACTGATTGCAGATCTGGACCCTAAAGAGAATATCGTTGTTCATCATGTGCTTTTGCACTGGACTGTGAACAATGGTTTCAAGATCACCAAAATGCATAGGGTCCTGCAATTCAATCAAAAACCCTACTTAAAGACGTTTATCGACACCTTTGTTGATAAACGCTCTCGGAAAAACACTATAGTGGAGAAGGAAATGTATAAGCTCATTCTAAATTCAGCGTTTGGCAAAATGTGTTAAAGTGTACGGAACAGATCTCGTTGCGACGTCGTAACTGACCCTCAAGAGTATGGACGAATTATTGCAGACCCCAATTTTACATCGTTCACGAGCATAGAGACAAGCACGGTTCTTCTACACAGGAAAAAGAGAAATGTGGTACTGAACAAGAATATAGCAGGAGGTAGTTCAGTACTTGAAATTTCCGAAAAGCTCATGTTGTCGTTTTTTCTACAATGTGTGCAAGGTACAATGGCCAAGGGAGGGGGAGGTTCAAGTTTACTATGGGGATACAGATTCTCTGCTAATAAAAGTAAAAACCGGGGATTTATTGGGGGATTTAGAAAATGGGGAACACATCAGGTCGAGGATGGATTTTACCAACTGGAATCCGTCCCTCTACCCCGAGTTGGTGAAACGTCAGGCCCCCAACCAACTACTCATGTTAAAATCAGAGACAGGGAGTGATTTGATATCCAAGGGGGTGTTCCCGGGTCCTAAAGTTTATTGCGTTGAAACTCATAACAGGGATGTAAAGCAGGCGTGTAAAGGGGTGCCTACACATTTTGTAAAGAACAATTTCAACTTGAGTGTCTACAGAGACTGTGTAGAGAGTAGCCTAGTGCCGAGAGCACAAGTGCTTGCAATTCGCTCTCTACAGCATAAAAATTATACTGTTAGAGTGGAAAAGAATGCAATGTCATGTATATCCGACAAAGTCTTTGTGCTTGAGAATGGTGTAAATGTACTCCCCCACGGCCACTACCGTATTTCAGACCTGGTTGAATTTTTAGACTATCGCAATCAACTTGGTCTGGATAAATTAACTTATCCTAAACCAAACCCAACCTTTAATGAATTAAATGCTCTAACCCAACCTAACCTGTAGCGGCAGCAGTGACGGCTACTATTGTATACATTTTTCCACAGGAACCCCGGGGGGTGGGGGGTCCCGCCCGCGGCCGGCCTTCGGCCCGGGGTTCCCGGGGATGGGGGGTCCGCCCGCGGCCGGCTTTCGGCCCGGAGGGGGTGGGGGTATTAAATTTATAGTGTTCAACTGTGCTATTGTTTATGGTCGTGTTCGTGTTTTTTCAAGTGCTGTACAAATAGTGATGTTGTACAAAAATGTGTGTGAACAAATAGTGTTCTTGCTGAACAAAAAGTGTTTTTTTTTATGACAATAAGTGTTATTGTACATATAATGTTGTTCTTGATGGACAAAAAGTGTTTTTTTTATGTCAATAAATGTTGTTGTTAATAAATGTTGTTCTTCTTCTTCTTGAACAGAAAAGTGTTTTTATGTTAATTATTGTTGTTCATGTTGAATAAATATAGTTGTTGTTCTTGTTGAACAAGTGTTTTTGTTCAATAAATGTTGTTCTTGTTGAACAAGTGTTTTTATGTCGAATAAATGAATGAAATATTGTTTTTGTTGTTAACGTACTAGATAGATCTATGGGAAAATTACTACTTATTCAATGGACAAGTATGGTTTACAGTTAGTTTTAGTCCGACTGTTTTCAACAGCAGTATGTATCAATTTAAAACCCATTCAGATCGTTTCTGTGTGGCTCATCAATGTCTGGGAAAACGACACTTTTAGCTAAAATAATTCAAAATTGTAATAAAATATTTTTGAAAAAACCAAAGAAAATTTATTATTGCTATAGTATTTGGCAAGAGTCCTACGATCAAATAAAACTATTGCCACATCTATACCAATACAATTCATACGGGGACTTGATGTTTTCAATAGTATTGAACCAAACTCGTGGCTGATTATTGATGATTTGGCTGAATCCATTGAACAGTTCTCACAGGAAATGCTACAGCTGTTTACCGTTCACTCTCATCATGAACACATTTCCATAACCCTAGTTCTACACAATCTGTTTCATCAGAGCAAATGTATGAGAACCCTTGCTTTAAATTGCACCATCTATATTATCTACCGAGTTGTTCGTGATTCTAGCTCGCTAATAACTCTCAATAAGCAAATATATCCCGGTGCTCCGAAATTTCTGCTGTCAGCGTACACTTAGGCAACAAATAAGCCCTACGGCTACATTTTGCTAGATCTTAATCAGAGCACACCCGAGGATCTACGTGTAGTCACAGATATTTTCGACAAAGAAATTACTGTGTATCTTCCGGTGAACAGTAGAAAAGGCTATTAGTTGCCATTATGACACTGAAGAAACTACACGAACAACGGTGTTTATTTTCCGTTTTAGGCACGTCAAAACCTCCATTCAGGAAGGCCACACTCAAACATGGTGTTGACAATGATTTCATTAATCTAATATCTGAACTTTGTTTAAACTTAACTGAAGGCAATGTACACTTGCCAGAAGGTGTTAAACAACAGACAAAGCAACATCACTCCACTGTATGCGCCTTGGCTTAAAAACAAGGGAAAAATTTTTAAAAGAAAACGTCTCCTTCAAGCGGGCGATAGTTTTTTACACTTTTACTGCCAATAATTGCAGGACTTGTAAATAGTTTTCTCTAGAGAATGGCTAAACCCTATAAATTGACGCCATTTGAACTTGTCCTCTCGCCCGTGGAACATTTTGAAGACAATCTAAGCAAATTAATTAATGATGAGAATATTGCCGATGACAAAAAGCTAGTTTTACTTCAAGATGCATTGCGACGTGTGGACAAACATAGACCTTATCGTGAGAGACCCGCCGTCATCACAGATCCCTCTAAACGGGAAACATCTCCTCAAGATTTTGCAGCTGTGCAATCAAAGGAGAAGGAATTGAATTCTATAGTGTCAACCATTGGAAACCTATTGCCAGTGACCTATCGAGAACAGAGTAAAAGAGTATTTAAACATCTCATGTGGGAAAGTGGTGATGATTATCAAGTTAAAGTTGATAACACAGGGAAACGATTTACAATTCAGGGAAAAAGTTATAATCTAGTTGATTTAATTTGTGATATGTTGACGAATCGTAAAGGACTTTTATCATTTGACAATAATCTATACACCTTTCTAAGTGTATCAAACTTTCCCAAAAGTCTTATTGGCAATAAGGAAATTCTAAAGAAACTAAGAGAATATAGTCCTCCAACAACACCAACACCACCATCATTTAAAAAAGAAGAAGATTCAATATTAGAAAATACTAGCAGCAGCAGCAGCAGTGATTTTATAACACCTGTGGCGGCTAGTCAAAAGCGAAGACGGATTGATTCACCCTCCAGTGTGCAAAAGGGGAGTGGACATTACACTACGTGTTTGCGTTCAAAATGGTTGAAGTTCAGAAGCATGTCTATGAAAATATTGGTGAAGCGGGAAGTCTAAGTTCCCCCACAACGCTTTCTAAAGCTGCCTCTAACATAAATGGCAGCACATTAAAAAAAGCAAAAGAGTATCTACAGAATGAACCAAGTTACACACTGCATCGGAATCGCAGGCTTCGTGGCAAACAATATTGACAAACTAAAGCCTTTTTCCCTCTGCATATAATGCAAACTTATCTTTTAACTTTAGACGCAGTTCAACGGCGTCACAATCCACCCTACAAATATATTCTAATGGCAATCAGTGTCTTTAATCGCTATGCCTATGCCATCCCATTGCAATCAAAGAGAGGTGTTGAAGTTGCTCATGCTTTAGAAAGTATTCTTGAACAGGATTGCTATAGAAAAATTCAATCAGATCACGGTAGCGAATTTGTTAATCCCCATGTCAAGAAGGTTCTATTGAAATATAATACAACACTTTATCATAGTCACAGCCCAATAAAGGCTCCATTGGCCGAACGATTGATAAGAACGATTCGTCTATTAATTTCAAGATATTGTACACTGAAAAATACTGCTGCTTTTATTCATGATTTAAATAAAATCATGCATATATACAACCAACGACCTCATCGATCATTGTCCAACTCAAGCCCTCGGGACGTTCATTGCAGTGAAAATACATTTGATGCTTTTCTAAAGCAATATTCCAATGGCAATGAGAAGAAAAAAAGAAGAAATTCAATGTTAGTGATACTGTTCGAATTAATAGAACCACCAATATTTTTGAAAATGGGAATTATTTATGAAGCACTGAACTTTTTAAAGTGTCCAAAATCCTAGACACTGCATCTACAACATATCAACTGCGAGACACCAAAGATGATGAGATTCTCGGTGGTTTTTATGAATATGAACTGGAAAAAGTTAGAAACACTAGTGAAACTATTCAAATTGAAAAGATATTAAAGAGTCGTACTCGTAGGAGCAAGAGACAGTTGCTTGTTCGCTGGCTAGGATATAACTCTGATTTTGATTCTTGGGTCAGTATTGAAAATGTTAACAATGGCCAATGATTTCTATGTGACTTGCATGTCCAATATTTCTGATCCTCTCTACAATGATTTGAATAGAACAAGTGATTTTTGGATGAAACTCTCCCACCATCAAATTCGATGGCGCATATGAAGTGGCTCTTGTCGACTGTATTCTCGAAAATACATATGATATCCTGAGAAAAGATCGTAAATATGATATAAAAATGAGACCCTATGACTGGCCGCCACCCTCAGGTGATCAAGAAAAAATTCAAAAGATAAATTGGATGAATTATCCATATATTGAATTACCCTATGAAGAACTCACCTGTATGAATGATTTATGTCGTTCTATTAATAAAAGAATTTCCGCTCGTAAAAAAGGAGCTTTTCATTTCAACTATTCAAAGGAGGAGGGCAAGATCTACATTAGTTCACCTATTGCTGATGAAAAGGTTATTCTCAATGATAATCTAAAGGATGTTCTTGGCTTTAAGCTCAATATAATCAACGGTAAAAGTGCCGGAAACACTAATTTCATTTTTGCTGACTACCCGCCTGCCTTCTCCACGGACACTTGTATATTTCTCTACGCCTCATTTGTGGAAACATCCCAGGTTGGCAATAGTAATGTTCCCCTCCTACGAGTTCTTGAGCGAAAAACCAATCAAGAACATATTCACCACTACAATATAAAGCATCTTCAGTATATTCCCGTAAACACTTCCCATTTGGAACTCTGTCAGTTAACACTAAGAACTGAATTAGATGATCCTCTAGCAATATCAAAAGGTTTGGCTGTGATTACATGCCATTTTCGTCCCGTCGTTCAACAACAAGATGTCTAATAGAAAAGTGGTATTCATTTGTCGTGATATTGACTGCTATGTTAATACTCTTGGCCCAAGACAACAGGGCAATGGAATGGACTATTACAAAGGTCGCTCGTCAATGTCTGGCTACGGTCTTGGCAGTTGGTTTGCTAAGCTATTTCGCTCTGCACTACCTCTGGCTAGAAAATATATTGTACCGGCTGCGACAGATTTTGCATTCTCTACACTATACGATTGGGGCTCTGGCAAGGATTTAAAAAAGTGCTTCGGAAAATCTTAGGACCAGTGCGCGAACCCGTGGCGAGAGATTAAAACAAAATGGCAAAGGTTTAAAAAGGTGAAGAAACAATGCATCACTCATCAGTCTCTATTCAGGTCAGAAACGAAAGACATCACCCCTGTCAAAGAGAAGAAGGAAAACGCCGACACGTATAGTAAACAGTAGAAAAAGAAGCCCCAGGAAGAGAATTGTTAGATCGAAACTAGATTTCTTTTCCTAAGATGTCATACCTATTGCATAAGGATTTCCAACCTTCAATCACCTCCTCATTGAATCTATTCAATGCAGAAAATTTTGATGTGACTGTAAAACATGAATACTATGAACAATTTTATCCTCAACAACCCCTCTCCGATAATATCCATTTTCAAATTTATTCTAATGAAGACTACTTTATGGACATGTCTTCGACATTTATAGATTTACAAATGAAAGTCCGGAAATCCGATAATACATTGCCAATTCTTGCCGATGGAATATCATATGAAAATTGTATATGACATAATTTATTTCATCAAATCAGTGTCTACATCAATGGCACACTGGTGAGCACAAGCAACAATCTATCAAATTATACAAGCTATATGCAATTCATGCTGATGACACCCAATTCATACAAGGAATTGAGAGGCACCTCTAATGGATATGAGTATATTACTAATACTGATAGTACAGATGCACTTAAAAATGCTACAAAAAGAGAATTACATCTAGTTGGAAAAATATATCATGAAATATTTAATATACCCCAATGGCTACCACCCAATATTAAAGTTGATATAAAATTGACGCTTGCATCATCCAATTTCATTTTGAGAAAGGAACTTGCTGCCAATCCTGATGTAACTCTCTCCCTCACCTCGGCAATACTACATGTACGCAAACAACAGGTTATGAGTTCTGTTTCTTTGGCAGTGGAAAAACTGAGAGCCAGTGGAAATAATATTAAACTACTTGTTCCTCATACAATCACCAATCAACGTAATATTGCCACGGGGTCACGTACCTTCACCGACTCATCCTTTATCAATGGCGAAATTCCGTCAAAACTCGCTTTGGCATTTGTAAAAAGCGCTAGTGCAATAGGATCGTGGACTGGATATCCTTATAAATTTGAAATTTTGGGCTTTCATCTCTTGTCTGCGAAGTAAACGGCATCCAACTCTACAATCTATCCTTTGATAAATCATATAGAACATTTTATGAGTTGACCATACCAACCCTAGATCATGATTCGCAACTATTTGAAAATGGTATAACCGAAGAAATGTTTGCTAAAACACATGGTATCATTGTATTGGATTTGTCTGGCACGCAGGATATGAGTATAGTATGTACGGGGAATGTACGTTTAGAGTGTACATTTGCCGACCCATTAGCTGAGAGTATCGCACTAATCTCGCTAAATCAATATGAAACCTATTGGGAAATCACTCCCGAAGGCAGTGTTCTACTTGACTTGGCACCATGAACCAGTCAAATAATCAATGTATTTAATATGGATCACTACATGTCCAAATACAGATACTATTGTCTGCCTTGGATTTTCTTGGAAAAATTCAAAGTTCCAACAATACCCTAATTATTGTTAATAGCAGCCCGTCGACTGTGCAGACAGGTCATTGGTTTTGCATCTTTCAAGCAATGAAGACGATTGAATTTTTTGATCCTCTTGGCCTACCCTATACATTCTACACACCTCACATCAGCAACTATATTGAGAGCAGTGGAAAAACTATTATTCAAAATCAGAAGAGAGTGCAGGATCTGACGACTAAAAGCTGTGGCTTCCATGCACTACTATATTTTGTGTTCCGATGTCGTGACTATACTTACAAGCAGTTTCTTAACATTTATGTAGATAATCCACGTCTGAACGACTTTATGGTGGAAAATATCCTCTCTGACCTGTATAATATTGATTTTAGTGCCCTAAGAGTAAAGTGCTTAGAAAATGTATGTGAATTTGTTTATTAATAAAAGAAAAATGTATATACAACAATGTCTTTATTCTTCATTTTGTATTTCTTCTTCTTCTGTGTATAGACAACTGTCGTGAACCACTAATGCTGGTAAATCATTTCGATTCACTGTATATTGATCTTGATTGGCTGCAAGGTAGGGGTCACATTTTCTACAGTATAATGTAACTTCACTCTTGTCATATCTCTTTGTATAACAATGATACTATTTGCATTCATATTATGAAATTCACGAGTTTCAATCAGTCTATTTGAAGCAATATCACATAGAGTGTTTTCTAATCGTGAATCACATTCAGTAACTGCCAAATAAAAATCACTAGGTTTATAGTCATAATAGACAGTGTCGTCACAACGATGACGTAGAAAACAAATTGTCTTGTTACCCCAACAGTTGAATCGTAGACAAGATTCTTCCTCCCAGAATAACTTAAATCCTCGACGATACCAATCTCGTAGATATAAACTAAAATCACGTTTGGGATTCTTTCCAATCATACCGGGGTAAGTATTCTCCCACTGATCACATTTGTCATAGTGACAATTTGAGCACAGATGACCTCTAGGGTGAGAGTCACAAATCTCTTCAAGACATGAATTACATCTTTTAATTTGTACTGCATAGCCTCTATGTAATTTACAAGGATTACATAATTTGCACTTTTCATTATAGTCATCAATAATTGTACAATTCTCACAGGGTATCCAACTGCCAAGAGTGTACATGCATAGTGGACATGTATAGAACATTTTTTTGGTTTCCGATGTCAACTCTCTCACAACTAAAAAGAAACTGATCATCCTCGTTCGATAAATTCAGAGGGAGGAATGGTGAGAGGAGTAACTCTGTGACGTCACCTCTTTCGAATGGGGGGAGCCATCTACATTGAATCTATGGCAATGTTTTCAAAAGTAAATACACGATATTATTCTGCTTTGTTCCAATTAATATATCAATAAATTGAGTATAGGCATTTGAGTTACGTCGTAAAAGCTTCATACAATAGTCCAATGGGGGAGAATCAGTTTTCATTATATTGTCAAGTGTTACCTGAGAGAATATCTTTCGTTGAAGGGATAACTCGAGAAAATCATCATCCAAAATCAAATGTTTTTCCATAATCACCAGATTCGATCTAATTCTCTCTTTCTCGAATTTATTCATTTTTCAATCCTATCACTCTGACTGCTGACTCTAGACTGATCATGATTCGTTAGCCTAACATTCTAACAAAAAGAAAGGGAACATTTTCGATTTCGAAACAATTTTATTGTATAATTACAACAATAATAGTACACATGTACAATTAGCGATACAGTTTATTGTCTTCAATATGCTTCACTAATGCACTTAAAGCACACTGAAGTCTATTCACATGCGCTATATCAACTTTTGCAGCGAAGCATAATTGATCCTCCATTTTAAATTTGCTCAAGGATATCACACATCTTGCATATACTTCATCCCTTTCCAGACAAAGCCGTGATCCTCTCGTGATTTCCACCACAATGTTTGGAGCTCTTGTATCATTGCTGCCAACTCCACTATCAACTTCTAATAGGGTAAACATTCTACTCATCATCAGCACAAATATATCCTAATGAGTAAAGTCAAACTGTTCTCACTCCTTTGAATTCTATTCACACACTAATAAAAACTATAGCAAAAATCCTTTCCTTATATTCTCTGCAATCCTGTCCCGCTAATATTTCCGACTCCCTGATTGGTTTAGAAAGAGACACGTGATCCTATCCCGTTAGACTCTTGGATCAATAATTCACCATCTTTGCTTATGTAATCAATTTCCCTGAAATCTACTTCCCCTCTTGTCCTAGTCGATTATGTAATCAATTTCTCAGAAATCTACTTCCCCTCTTGTCCTAGTCGATTATGTAATCAAGTTCTCAGAAATCCACTTCTCCTCTTGTCCTAGTCGATTATGTAATCAATTTATCTGAAATCCACTTCACCTCGAGTCGATCAATACATTGTTCCCGTCCATGCGCATGTGCAAACTTCGCCCAGGAGTCATTACACCTAGAAACAACAAATAAATCGACCTTGAAAAAGGGGGACATTGACTCCATTAGACTCGATCAATAATCATTGAACAAATTATAGCCTGTCAGCGTTAGACTCAATTGTAGATGGCAGCAGTAGTGTGGGACGGGAGTTATTAGGGCTTCCCTACTATTGTCATTTGGTCAGTTGAACATCCTCCTCATCAGGTCCTGTGATTTTCAACTTAATACACTTAATACCCTTGCTGTGACATTACCGATATGCCCTTTTGATAACCTGTATATTCATATACTTTGTGAAATTTCCATCTTAATACTATTAGCCTTACAAGTAGTTGTAACTGAAGTAGTAGTGGTATTGGTAGTAGTGGTAACAGTAGTAGCAGCATTGTTAATAGCAGTAGTATCATGTATATGGTGACTTTTAGTCAGTTGAACAAAAATATTGCTGATGCTCCATTTGACAATCTTTATGCACTTAGTATATTTAGATTTAGTTCAACTTTCCCCAAGAAGTTTACTCAGATGTTATTTCAGTATCTTTAGCCTTTGTAGTACTCATTACAGAAGCAGTAGTTTTATTGGTAGTAGCAGTAGTAGTAGTATTAGTAGTAGTAGTAGTAGTAGTAGTAGCAATAGTAGTAGCGTATAAAATATTACCTCTCTGGCCTATTGATCATCTCCCTTATGGTATCCTCAAAGTTCAAAATTAATATACTCAGTCGTTTTTGAGTTACGCCCTTTTGACAACCTGTATGTACATGACGAATTTTGACTTAGTTCAATGCTCCCCTCAACATTCTCTGAAAAGCTCACCTGAATACCTTTCGTCTTTTTTGAAAGTAAAGGTCAAACACGCCCACCTTTCTCAATAACCTATACTGTAAGTAAACAATGGGCAAACTTCCTAACTCACAGCCATTTCCCTGAGGGCTGTGGAGGAGGGGGGTTGAAATTTCTTGAGATATAATTACTCGACCTTTCAAATATCCTGAACGAAATAGCTGTCTCAAAATTTTGATTGAGTATATTTTGGGAAATAATGGGCTTGGCGGGGGGCTGGTTGCCCTCCAATAGCTTTTGACCCATAAAAAGGGCACTAGAACTTTCAATTTCAATATAAAAAAAACTTATGTGTCCCCGGGATATAACTTACAACCCTTGCCCCTGAGCTCTGAGGGGGTAGCCACATAAACCCTGGAGACATTGTTGTATGATCGCCCTGGACTATTTTAAACTGAATAGCTATCTTAAAATTTCGATCGGATGCATTTCTCGAAAAAAGGGCGTGCCCAGGGTTTATTCGCCTTCCGTTTACTTTTGACTTAAAAAGGAAACCAGAACTATCAATTTTCAATCAAATGAGCCCCGTGAAAAGTTTCTACAACAACTCCTTCCATAAAAACTTCATATGCCCCTGCAGCTTAAAACCCTTACCCCAGACTCTGGAGACTGTACCAACCCCGTAGACATTGTTATATGATATTTGGACTACTTGAAGCAAAACGGTTATCTCAAAATTTCAATCGGATGCATTTCTGGACAAGAGAGCGTGCTCGGGCTGAACAAAATGGCTATCTCAAATTTTGATGTGATGTGTTTGGGGAAATGATTGGCGTGGGGAGGGAGCGGGTTGCCTCCCAATCCCTTTTGACACTTGAAAATTGCACTGGAACGTTCCATTTCCAATCGAATGAGCTGCTTTAGAAGTTTCTACGTCAACTCCTTCTATACGAAGTGCCTTGGTCAGAAAAAAAAAATGATACATTGCACCCACATCGCTCTTTACTTAGGCAAAAATTGTCAAATTCTCAGATTATACAGATAATTTAAGTGTCCTTGATAAAATATTGAGGAAATGACGTAACCTATAAGGTTTTGAGGTTTTAGTTTGGAAATAGGTTTGAAACATAATAATAAGAAGACTATGTCCTTTGATTTAGGAATAAAAAAATGAAGAGGTGATATAAAGTAACGAGAAAATCAAACGAGTGCATTCATTTTACTTTCCTAGGTAGCACTCTTCATTAGGATGCAGTGAATGTGAGAATATCAAATGTAGAATAGTCAAGGCGTAGGGTGTTTTGACAATTGAGCAAAGCTCGGTTGAATTTGAATATACGTTTTCGAACTAATATTGAAACTCCAGCAGACACTGTAATGATAGTTGTCAAGCATGACTTTGGAACTTTGGGACTGCTTATTCTGGAAGATATGCTAAATCTTTTTCAGAGGAGTATATAAAAAAAATTATCCGTACGGATAATGTGGTTGAATTTTCTTTTCTATCGCTGCAATGAAACAATGTCGAAAAGTTCGAGCTACATTTTGCAGATTGGAGGATGACATGGTCAAAATTGTATTTTTATAACTCGTTGGGGGCTAAAAGAAAAGTAAGATGTTCTTGAATGGCGTAGGAAGAGATCGTAGGAAAGGATTAAAGAAAAAAAAATGTTATGGAAGGTAGTCAAAAGTGATAGTTTGCACAGACTGGGACGGAGGAGAAAAGTGTACAACTGCTTTGGCCTTAGGTGAATTGGTGTGGCAATCATTTCAGTCGTAGTAGTGGATAATGTTTGAATAAGCAACCAGTTCGGGTCCATATCTATTTTTTTTTTTTTTTTTTACTATATTGGACACCGATAATCTGACAAGCTTTTTGCAAGGCAGTGTCAAACTACCGAATTTGTCAGATTATAGAATGCTACGCAAGACCCGTTGTAATCAGGATTATTTTACATAAGAGTACATTGTTATCCGACAAATTAAAGGTCCAATGATTATATTTTATACAGGATGTTATAATCTGAAATATAAATCCTAATTCATTATGTACATCGAACCTAGTAAATTAGACCAAACAATAAGAGAGCTTACGTTTTATTATGGGATTAACATCATTAATGCTATAGAACTTATAAAAATAATACTTTACATTAGGAAATAATTGTGTAAAATCAAATGTAAATGTTCACTGAAATAACCAAGATTTTTTAAATAAAATCATAATATGAAGCAACATGTTGTTATCGTCATCATTTTCCTGATCTATTATTGTAGAACTAGAAAGAGTTTTTTTTTATAATCTCTTCGTCAGGCAGTTCACAAAATTATTATCTTCTTTATCAATTCCATGGCACAAGATTTCCAAATCTTCAAGACTTCTCTACGTTTTAGCAGCAACTTGCTCCATTACTTCCAAAGTTATACTGACTTGGGGATCATTGCTAGCAGTGGTGGCTATACCTGGCCATAATTTTTCCAAGACGATGTAATAGCTGATGAAGGCAATAAATTCCACGATTGCCAAAGCACATAAACCAAGTCTTTTTTTAAGTTCCTTTACCGTTTTTTCTATTGGATGGTCTTCTGATACTTACATCAGAAGTAGGTCGCACACGCAAGGCTGCACCGCTATGTAGTCAAATTCAAACTGAGCAATCAAAACCAAAAAATCAAAATTTGTGCGTCGAGCACAATAGTAGTTGCAAGTACAAGCTATAAACTGTTCAATCATGCATTATGCAAATTAGCGAAGAATGTCAAAAAATATTCAACACTAACAGAAATGTCGGATTACAGGGGGCGACGGGTTGGATAGGGGTCGAGTTATGGGGGGTCCACTGTATTTACGAATAGGATAGGTATTTTCTGACCCTACGAAACAATCACATTGCCTAAAACACAGATATTACACAGATTACGTCTGACCTATCACACTAAAGACTCTTGTTGTTATAGATTATAACTACGGGAGATCGATTGTTAACGTAAAACATGCTCGCTTTCTTCAGAGGAAGAAAAATGAAGAAAATTTGAGACAAACAATAGTTCCTCATGATGTTTTGAAATTGAAATGTTGTGATAGGTATGTATGATATTCTATTTTTTCTTAGACCTCGTTCTTAATTTTTTTAAACTTTTTAGTGCCCGTGAAAGTAATATCCGTTTTATTAAAGATATGCGGCTACCAAAACGAAAGCAAAAATATATGGGATCATCAGTTTTAAGTTTCAATAGACCTATAGTAATATCTATACTAAATTTCTTTCAGCTCCGAAAGTATATTACTTGTAGCTAGTTGTCAAGTTTTGATTTTGATTATTAGTTTACACGGATCTAGTACTTTCTATTTTGAGAGTCCTTCATATTTGTTGTCAAGTGCTTTTAGCTAGTTATTTTTCCATATTCTATTTCCTTTCTTCAATAACCTAGTTGTTGTAGCAGCCTGGACAGGGCTAGGTTGTGGTACTTTTAGACCCTTCATTGCCAAAACCTAAAAATTGTACATAAAATCATATGCTTTGGAAGCTATTAAAATGCTTTAGATATTTATACGCCCTAAATGAGCAATTAACTTCTTATTTGTTGATAACCACCCCTCAGTATGGTTTGAACTTCTTCTGAAATAGAATCATAGCCGTACTAGCAAACGATAGTCGCAAATACATGTAACAGCATTATGGGTTTGCACTAGTAGTTGGAATCTTGGAAAGAGCGAACGACCCTTTACAGCGATCTTAATTCAAGAGTGTCTTTAAAGAAAAGTTCGGTTACCTAGGTTAAAATTAGCTATGTTGACACCATATAAGTAACTCTTGTCGGGAATCAAAATATTTATCTTCAAAAGCACACAAAAACTGTAATTTAGTATGGGTAATGCTCATTTTGTTCTCTCTCTCTCCAACTTTTTTTTTTTTATCCAGAGTTACTACCTTACTGGATGGTCTAAGCCACCGTTTGTCAAGCTTCTTTTTTTATCACGGTCCGGCACAAGGTATTATAATTTTTTCCAGCCCACCTTGTGAAAAAAAAAATATCTACGAAATATTTTTAATTTTAATTAAAATTTAGTTATTTGTTTGCTTATTTTCGACAAAAAAAAAAACTCAAATTAACCATATTAAAATATATACGTATTTCAAAAATATATATCGTGTTTAGTTAAAATTTCAGTAAATGATAAAAATTTGTTTTCACACATTTTGTCTTTAGTACATAGGATGAAATTGTGTGCAATCACGTAACAATTTCATATTGGAAGTAATGACGCTAATTTGGTTCTCAAATTAGTATTGACACTGTCAGGGTAAGGGAGGGGGGTCATGCCACCCTGGGAATTTGGGACTATAAAGTAATTATAAGGAAATCAAAGGAAAGGTAGCAGAATAGGAAAAAACCATGGAAAAAATATGTGTTACCCCATTGTAGGCTGCTTGCCAATAGATTTTGACCATTAATAACGAACATAAAAGTTCTAATTTGTGACTGAGTGACCCCTTTCGAGTTTTCCACAAACATTTTTTCTATATGATTTGGTTGGAGCAACGAAAAAATTCAAATTCTTCATAGTAATGAATGTTAAGAAAATACCGATCCTTGTCAATAACGAAAGTATAAGAGCCTAACTATTGACAACATTCAATCAAAGAATCAACTTTTTATGGTGATGCTAAATATTTATTGGATTATTAGTAATTAGTGCAGTTATTAGTACACAAGAAAGTTCGTATAATTATAGAAAACACAAGGAAAACAACTTAATAAGGGGCAATTTCGGTAAAAATATGCCTTCAACTTTTGCTTGCATTGCAAGAGTACCCGTGAGCTGATATATGAAGCCACTATAATCAGAAATGTTTCCCCTGAACGGATTGTTAGGAATTTTTGTATTTCCGCCCTGAACGGACACGTTTTTGTGTTTTATTATCATTTTTTTTTCCAGGAGTGATTCTATTTATCTAGTTGTCACTTTGAACAAGATTTAATTTTTTACACTTATGAAGTATAAAGGTGTCAAATATTTTGGTTTTTGCTATTCAAAACTAAATTAAAAATATTGACTTAAAAATTGTTATCTGATTTTCTTAATCTTAGTTTTAATGTTTTACTTTCAGTAAACTGCTTTGATAATGCGTTACTTTTTCTAAAGGCATTAAATATTTTGGTGTTTGATAACCAAGTTCAAAACTATCGAAATTGTTAAAAAAATATCCGTCCAATGCTTCGGCATTGTCCAATAGAACTGAATGCTGGGATTTTGTATCTTAGTTTTTGTAAGTAGGCTATTTTTTGTGTTTTCTTGTAATTACTTAATTTTTTCATTTTTATATACTTTTGCTTTAATTGACATACTTTTTCCATTGCCTTTAGAAAAATACTAGTCTCTAAGCTTCATGAAATAAGGAAAAAAAACAAACTTTTTCAACTAAAAATAAGGACCAATATTGAAACTTTAAACAAAAAGAAATTATTACGATTATGAGGAGGGTTGACAGATCTCAGAACTTCGCTCTTAACGCTAAAGTTCTTAAGCACTTTAAAAAAGTTGCTTATTTTTCTAATTAAACGACTGTTGTGATTCAGGAGTCGTTTTTAAAGAATTCGGACAAAATTTAAACTTTAGCGTAAACAGCGAGTTGTTGAGGAGAGAGCAACCCCCCTCCTCCCATATACGAAATAATCTCTGTTCGTTTTAGGTTTTAATATTGCTCCTTACTTCCAGTTGAAAAAAACTCGTTTTTTTTGTTTAATTTCTGATCGTTTTTTAAATAACGCCAAGACACCTGGCTCCACCTCCACAGAAAATTTCCCCTCCCCATAGAAATATCCTCTGGACAATTCAAATCTGGCGGAAATTTACCACGGATAATTACCCTTAACATCTCCACGTGTAAAATTGAATCGGTAAAGAGAAAGCAAGGCATATAAAGAAATTTCGTATAGGAATTCTGGCAAATTCACCCAGTGTAAAAGTTCCCCAGAAAAGTGCACCTCCTGGAAACTTCCCTCTCCATGGGAAATTTTCCGAGCAGAAAATTTGTCCTTTCCTCCCACCCAAAAAATATATGTATACTTCCCAATAAACAATAAAACAATGGGCAAATTTTTATAACTTAAAAACCTTTCACAAAGGGCTTTAGGGGGTCATTTTAAGTCCAAAGACATAATTTTTGGGTCTTTCAACTATTCTGAACAAAAAAGCTATCTAAAAATTTTGCTCGGACAATTTTGGAAAAAATATGGCGTAGGAGGAGGCCTAGTTGCCCTACAATTTTTTTGGTCACATAAAAAGGGCACTAGGACTAGAATGAACCATCTCCCAACGTTCTAGGGCCACTGGGCTGATACATCCACCCCTGGAAAAAAACAAATAAACACGCATCCGTGATCTTTCTTCTGGCAAAAATTTACAAAATTCCACATTTTTGCAGATATGAACTTGAAACCTCTACAGTAGGGTTCATTGATACACTAAATCTAATGGTTGGTTTTTCATTAAAAGTCTATGACTTCTATGGGGTCTTTCCCCCTTTTTTGAAAATCAGACAAATTTTCTCAGGCTCGTAGCTTTTGATGGGTTAGTCTAAACTAAATGAAACTTATATATTAGGAATCAGCATAATAAGTCAATTCTTTTGATATATCTATTGGTATCAAACTTCCGTTTTTAGAGTTTCGGTTACTATTGAGCCGGATCGCTCCTTACTTACAGTTCAAGACCATTGAAATATTGACAGTTTTTTCAGCGCTACCAAAAGTATTGTATTCATGAAGCGTGACAGTTTCATGAACGTAATTAAACAAATGAAAAAAGTTTTTTTCAACTAAAGTAAGGAGCATGTTTAAAACTTAAAATAGATATAAATTACTCTGTATATAAAGGGGACTGCCCCTTCTCAACATTGTGTTCATTAAACAAAAGCTTTTAGTGCTTTAAAAAATCTTTTTTTTCCAATTGTATATTTTCTTTGAAATTTTGAAAAAAAGTCAAACTTCACAGTAATGAGTAGGGAGCTAAGGAGGAGATAGTCCCCTTCATACAAAGAATATTCTGTTCACATAGGTTCCAAATCTGTTCCTTGCTTTCAGTTGAAAAGCTCTTTTTTATTTAATTTCTGATTGTTTTCAAATCATACCCAGGCCTAACCAAGATATAATTTGAGGTACCGGTATATATATATATATATATATATATATATATATATATATATATATATATATATATATATATATATATATATATATATATATATATATATATATATATATATATATATAAATATATATATATATATATATATATATATATATATAAATATATATATATATATATATATATATATATATATATATATATATATATATATATATATATATATATATATTATATATAATATATATATATATATATATATATTATATATATATAAATATATATATATATATATATATTATATATATATATATATATATATATATATATATATATATATATATATATATATATATATATATATATATATATATATATATATAAACTTAAATTAAAATGTGAACTTCAAAACAAATATATATATATATATATATATATATATATATATATATATATATATATATATATATATATATATATATATATATATATATATATATATATATATATATATATATATATATATATATATATATATATATATATATATAATGTTAACAACACTTTAAGAGGAGAATAGCGGAGTCCACTCCGCTATTTACTTATGAAACGCTATTGCACTGCCTATGACTAATAAAGAAAATTTTTCTTACAGAACAAAACGTTACAGAACTGCTTACGACTAAAAAACTGTTTATGAGATTTGTACTTGTGACTGACTTATACTATCAATTAGTTTTTTTTTATTTTTTTTCAAATATGTTTTCAATGCTGAATTTTTCACACCTAGCCAAATAAAGGTTAAAATCAATTTATTGCAGGGCAACATCAGACAATTGCCGTGGGCTTTGTGAAGATGTATATTCTGAAGATTATAGTAAGATTATAGAGTTTGAAAAGCAGTGTCTGCAAAATTCAATGAATTTGAAATTAGGTGAATGTCTCTTAGATGTGGACGAGCCTTGTCAGCCTGGGTGTGATGGACTGAATTTCTGTTCATTGTTTAATGGAAGGTAGGTAAAATAGATATATATGGTATATCTATATTGTAGCGGAAGCCCATCGTCTACGTATCCGCCGCGTCCCGGCACGGCTAAGCGGCAGGCTTGTATATGCTGATTCTCATTGTCACTTGTATTCTAACCACAGCCTCTTCTTGATGTTATGGCGTCATCATGGGTTCGATACAACCGCTGTCAGAAAAATGTAAACTCTTCTTTAATGTTGTGACCTATTTAGTTCGTTTTGTGGCCAGATATTTCAATATACCAGTTTAAAAAAAAAAACAAAAAAAAACTGTGTAGCCAATTTTGAGGCCGGGCCCAGGCACTCGGCATAAGGCAGCTGTAAGCTTTACTTTTGTCGTTTAATCGTTGGGCGAGTTCATCCAATGGTGCTTACAAACTATATACCATTTTGCAGGCCAATATATTTAAGTCCAGAGATCTGTATAAAAAGGTCTTTATTCATATCAAAACCATAACCAGGAGCAGACACTTGTCTCATTCAATACATAAGTTAGACTCTCACTCATAAGGGCTAAACACACAAATATATATATAATTCTTTTCCACGTGTTCTAATGTATTCTCTATAACGCTTCAAGGAAGTATACGCGAAAATGTTTACTATGGATAATAAATAAGTTCCTGGAAATTACCTTAATTTTCTGATAAAATACATTGAATTTATGTGTCGACACATGTTGACAGCTAGGCCATCTGATACTACAATTTAAATCCGGAATACTTTACAATCCACCCCCCGCTTAAATAGAACCATTATTTCCCTTCAGAATTTTTAATTATCAAAAAAAAAGTTTTTAGATTATCCTTTGCATAACTTAAATCTTGACTAGCAAAAATTAAGAATTTTAAACTATGATTAAAAAGTTTTCTAGTATTACATCGCGGAATATCCATAAAACAACCATAAAAATAGAACATAATCTAGCACCAGTACAAAGAAACACATAGGGCTCTACTCTTCAGATGAGCAGAAGAAAACTTAACGGCTAGATCAAATTTAGTCACACGAAATTTAAAAGAACAAAAACCAAATTAAAGTGTGCACTCATATAAATACACACTGAAGATAAAATTGTTCTGTTTGGACGTGGAATCACTTTGGGAGGACCAGTCTTTGAACTATACTTCCCTTCTCGGCCATAAACTGGCAATCACTTCACACTGTTTTTAAGTGAAAGCCCTTTTTTTACTAGTTGCGCAGTCACTTACAATTGTCCCTACATGTAAACATATAAAATAGACTTTTAAACAATAAATGTTATCGCATTTTAGAACGTCGAAAGCCTATCTTTACGCAAAATATATAAAAATAAGGATCGGAAATGATTCCAATTTTCTTTATAAAATTTGCGATAAAATTTAACTCACTTTCTATTACGATTAATTTATTAATTCCAGGGAAATCTTGGTAACAGCAGCAATGTTGTCCATATATATATATATATATATATATATATATATATATATATATATATATATATATATATATATATATATATATATATATATATATATATATATATATATATATATATATATATATATATATATATATATATATATATATATAGATATATATATATATATATATATATATATATATATATATATATATATATATGTATATATATATATATATATATATATAATATATATATATATATATATATATATATATATATATATATATATATATATATATATATATATATATATATATATAGATATATATATATATATATATATATATATATATATATATATATATATATATATATATATATATATATAGATATATATATACATATATAGATATATATATATATATATATATATATATATATATATATATATATATATATATATATATATATATATATATATATATATATATATATATATATATATATATATATATATATATAATATATATATATATATATATATATATATATATATATATATATATATAATTTCCTTTAGCTCAGTTTTTTAAATTAAAATGCTAAGTTTATGCACTCCTTTGTAAGAGATATCAAAGAAAGGACATTAAATAGCTAGTAAAATGATTGTACAGATGTCTGGAAGTTAGAATGTTTTGAGATCTGAATATGCTACCCAGAGTAATTCGAAAATCCTTTATAGAAATCCTTGCGGGTGTTTTGCCGTTTTTCCAAGCCTAAATTCTGATCTTAATTATTGTTATTTCCTAAAAGTGTATTTACATTAGACACTTGCATCCCTGGTGAAAGAGTTCAAAATCGAGGGATGGGTCCTCTTTGAGTCATTTTTAAATTAATTAGAGTAGAACTCATAATTTCTCTTTTCTTTTTCACCGATCTATATTTCTCTCTCCTTTTTCACCGATCTATATTTCTCTTTCCTTTTTTCATGGATCTCTATTTCTCATTCATTTAAAAGTACAAATTTTCTTTAATCTTTCGAGTGTTTTTTTTTCCCGACCGAGCCATGTGCTCCTTACATTTCGTTTGAGTGTACAAATTTCAAACAGTTCGGGGTAACGAACTGTAAGTAAGGAGTGACCGACTCAATGGTAACCAAAACTCTAGAAAACAGGTTTTGGATACCAATAGATACACCAAAAGAATCAGATTTTAATGCTTATTTTAAATATATAAGTTTCATCAAGTTTAGTCCTACCCATCAAAAGTTAAGCGCTTGAGAAAATTTGACTGATTTTCGAAACAAGGATTAAAGGCCCCCTAAAAGTTATAAAACCTTAATGAAAATCACACCATCATATTCAGCGTATCAGAGAACCCTACTGTAGAGGTTTCAAGCTCATATCTACAAAAATGTGGAATTTTGCATTTTTTACCAGAAGAAAGATCACGGATGCGTGCTTATTTGTTTTTTTTTCCAGGGGTGATCGTATCGACCCAGTGGTCCTCGAATATCGTGGGAGGGCTCATTGGAAGAAAAATTAAAAGTTCTAGTGCCCTTTTTAAGTGACCAGAAAAAAGGAGGGCAACTAGGCCCCCTACCACGCTCATTTTTTTCCCAAAGTCACCCGATCAAAATTTTGAGATAGCCATTTTGTTCAGCATGGTCGATAATATGATAACTATGTCCTTTAGGATGACTTTATCCCCCAAAGTCCCTGGGAGGAGGGCTGAAAGTTAGGACCTTTACCCAATGTTAACATGTAGCATTGGTTATTGGGAAATATACAGACGTTTTCAGGGGGGATGTTTTCTGGTAGTGGGGGGGGGGGGGTCGGGGGTTATGTGGGAGGATCTTTCCATGAAGGAAGTTTTCATGGGAGAAGGGACATTTCTATGAAGGGGGTGCCGGATTTCCCAGCATTATTTAGAAAAGGATCAGAAATTAAACATAAAAAACAAGTTTTTCAACTGAAAGCAAGGAGCAACATAAAAACTTAAAACGAACAGAAAATATTACGTATATGATTGGGTTCACCCCCTAGTCAATGCCTCGCTCTTTAAACCATAGATTTTTTTTCGTACTATCATAAGAACTATTTATTCTAAATAACGGCCTTTGTGATTAAGGGGTCATTTTTAAAGAATTGGAACAAAATTCGAACTTTAGCTTAAAGAGCGAGGTATTGACTAGAGGGCGAACCCCCTAATATACGTATTAAAAATATATGAATATAGAAGTTCGTTACGTAAGTTAATTCGTAAGTTAAGTATATTTATTATTAATAAAAACGTTCGTAAATAAAATTAAACAAGTTTCGAGAAAGCTATTTAATCAAATAAAAGTAAAATTAATAGGCAAATTTTGTTTTAATTATTCATGTACGGTGAGCAAAAATCAAACCCTGCATTAATTCAAAAACGATCAAAAATTAAATAAAAAAAACAAGTTTTTTTAAACTGAAAGTAAGGAACGACATTAAAACTAAAAACGAACAGAAATTATTCCGTATATGAATGGGGCTGTCCCCTCCTCAATGCCTCGCTCTTTACGCTAAAGTTCGACTTTCTCACAACTCTATTTTTTGAAACAATAAAAAACTTAAGCGTAAAGAGCGAGGCGTTGAGGAGGGGACAGCCCCTTTCATATACGGAATAATTTCTGTTCGTTTTAAGTTTCAGTTAAAAAAAACTTGCTTTTTTTATTTAATCTGTATAAGAATCCACAAGAATCCCAGGTAAAACAATTTTTGGTGTTATATGGATCCGAAGTTTTTCGGGTTGTTCTTGTAGATAATAATAGAGAATTGTATTAGTCACACGTAATTCATCCATGATCCTGCAGTAACCATGGCTTTAGACACCCTGAACCTTTCCCAACGCTTCCCTGGCGTCTAGTTCAGTCCCAATTATTTTGAGACCCTGGACCATTTCCCGACGCTTCCCTGGCGTCTAGTTCAGTCCTATTTTTTTTTTAGATCATATGTTATATTTGCCTCTACATTTTGATCATATGTTATATTTGCCTCTACATTTTTTTTCTTTCTCTATTCCTAAAAAAAAAAAACTAAAAACTCTTTACTAGTACTTTGGTACTAACAAATTTTCATTACCAGCGACAGTTAAGACTAAAAGTTTCTACCTCTATACTAATTTTAGCCATCTATTTCGACTAGTTATTTAGTTTTCCAACACCCTGTCGGAATCTGGATCCTTTCTATACCAACTTGCGGAGCTATCGTGGTTTCGGCCACCACAAACATAGCATTTCCTACTTTTGACCCTTTGTGTCGAAGAGTTTGGGGAAAAAGAGACTTACTCTTCTTTTGATTTGAGCAATTTCTTCAAAAATGCCCAAATTCTTGTCAATTATAACAACGGCTGATCACTGGCTGTGACCTATATCAATCTGGTGTCTCGATGCATGAATTTTGCCGACCAGGACCACTATCTGATTGTGAATTTCTGTATATGTGTAATGATTTCCTTCATAATTATTTTCACTATTCTTTAGGAAGGGAGATCGGTTCCCTCTTACCCGGCCCCTTGGAATTGGCCGAACCCTATCCAAATGTTTTTCTCCCATGTTCTGGCCCTGGGGGAGGCGGAGCCTATTTTTAATCGTCATAGCAGCCTAAAAAAATTTGCCGTTTTCGTCACTTTTTTCGTCAAAATGGGAATCTACAGGGTTTAGCTCTGGAAGGTTATTCATAAGTTTTAGAAATTTAATGCTTTCGTTTTTACTTTACCGAAGTTAGCATCCTTGGGGTTTATTTCTGGAATATTATTCATGATAAAAATTGATACAAGAAGAAAATAATTAGCCTAAGCACTCCTAACTTTTTCCTATGCGCACCTAATTTAAAGTTCACACTTATTCTTTATCACTTCGTTGAAACAAGATGTTTTTTCTACTGGATGTAGATCCCTCTAAGGAGTCTTCTTTGACTACAGGAGATGTGCGTAGGTTAGTAGGCTTCATCTGCAACGGTTGAAAAACTCTGCGGCGATTGAAAAAATTGAAAACCTGCAACGGCTCTGTTTTAAAATATGTCTGGCATGTATTTTGCTTTCTTCTGGAGTCTGGTTGGATGAAATGGCATCGGACTGGCTCTGCTGTGGATGAACTGGACTTGAAGTAAAATTGAAGCACTTCTGATACCATGGTGTAAGCTTTACTTTTGTTGTTTAGTCGCTGGGCGAGTTCATGCAATGGTGCTTACAAACTATATACCATTTTGCAGGCCGATGCATATATATATATATATATATATATATATATATATATATATATATATATATATATATATATATATATATATATATATATATATATATATAATATATATATATATATATATATATATATATATAATATATATATATATATATATATATATATATATATATATATATATATATATATATATATATATAATATATATATATATATATATATATATATATATATATATATATATATATATATATATATATATATATATAAAGGTCGTAATTCATATCAAAACCCGAACCAGAAGCAGACACTTGTCTCATTCAATACATAAGTTAGACTCTCTCTCCTAAGAGCTAAACACACAAATATATATGTCATTCTTTTCCACGAATTTTAATATATTCTCTATAACACTTCAAAGAAGTATACGCGGAAATGATTACTACGGATAATAAATAAGTTCCTGGAAATTACCTTAATTTTCGGATGTAATACATTGACTTTATGTGGTAACACATGTTGTCAGCTAGGCCATCTGATACCAAAACTTAAATCCGGAATACTTTACACAGGGTTGTATATGGATTTTCGCTGTAAGTAGCAACCTCCAAATGAATCACCTTCGTTTGCTACTCTTTCCTCAAGGAAATGGAGTTTCCACAGGGAATACATATAACGCTGAAGGCAGGCACGTACACAGGAATTTTTTTGGACGGGAGGGGGGACAAAATCCTTCATAATAGAAGGTAAAAGGCATATTATATTACGTAACATCTACAAAAACCAAAAGAACACATATCAAGAAATAGAGACTCGCCCTTTATTGCAAATTACAACCTACGAGCAGAGCTAAGAACAAACTTTTCCAGAATCCCATTTATTGATGCAGAAACATCTCAATGAACATTCAGTTTCAAGCCATTTAGTCGGTCTTCATCCATTCAGCTGCAGATAGGTTTTTAGCCTTTTCTTTGAAGAAAATGACCTCTCAACACATGCTGTAGAAGTAGTTATGACACAGAACATGCGGAGTAACATATGGACGCTGAGAAATATGCCTTGCTCACACTCTGCCAGGCTCTGCACTGCAGTCTTTGGAAAAAGACAGGGAGCTACTTTGAGCCACTTAGCCCGCCATAGTTGAAGCTCAGCCTTCATAGCGGACTCCGAGCTTGTTAGATCTGAGCAATGTAACTTGATCAGTTCTTTAACATTGCCAATAGGCTCTTTTACGACAAGAGATGACTGGATTCCGCTGAGGCCTTTCAGAATAACTTTGTGATTTTTAAATCGAGATTTGAGTGATTGTATGAGTTGGTACACGAATGGGATGAAAAAGGGAAAGTCGATAGTAAAATTATATGTGCTTTTCTGCCAGGATATCATGTGGGATGTCGACGACATTTCTCTTCTGTGGCATGGCATTGGTGATAGCCAGTCTTTTGCATAAGCACGTGAGTTCCGAAAACAGTTTACCAAACTTCTCGTATGCGCATAGCCAAATCGATGTTTTCTGACTGCAGCAGCTTAGGTAAATTCAGTGTGTACCCCAGAAAAAAACCCATCACATAAAAGGTCGCTGTATAGTCCAAGCTCAGGATTTTATAGAGCAGACTTCTGGATTTTGACGACGCCATGGAGTCTCCATTTGTCTCTATGTCTTCTGAGGCCTTAAAGATCGGAAAACTAACTGCTTTTGTATCTGTATCGCATCGTCTCTTTCGACCCATCGAGTTTCGCACACTCCTTTCAGATTGACTTCAGTGTAAGTTTTTAAGACAGCGTTTCGCCTGGTACTGAAGTGAAAGACATTAATTGTTTCACGAATAACCATCATACAGGCTTGGTATCAAGGATCTTGCTCGAGTCCGTCAATACCAAGTTCAACGAGTTGGCGACACAGTGAACATACTTGGCGAGTGGATATTTGTTCGAGATAAAGGCCTGGGCTCCTGACAAATGCCCACTCATGTTTAAAGCCCCATCATACCCTTGTCACCTGCATAGTTTCATATCGAGACCAACTTTTTCCATTCGACTTAGGATAAATTGACCGAGACTTTCACCTCGCAAGTCTTCAACAACAGCAAACTCGAAAAAACCCTCCCTGTTCAGAAAAGTTTCACTGTCAGAAAATCGAAGCCCTAGAACTTTTCCTGCCTTGATATGTCGGTTGTGTCGTCCGCCAGGATGGTGGCAAAATGATACAACTTCACTTGATCAACAATCTTTGCAGTAATGAGCAGTTCACAAATATCAACTAGTGCGTCCTGAATTCTGGGGCTGCTACTGGGCATTGACCGCACTCTTCTCAAACAACTCTTTCATTATTGGATCATCTTTCATCCGAAAGCGTAGCAAGGTCCTAAAAGTTCCGTCCTTTATACAGGCTCTACAAAGGTCAATTTTCCCAAATCCTCTTCCCCAAGCAGTGCAAGTCCTTGCCGTCCACATAACAGTATTGTCTCTTTGATGAGACGAAGCCGTTCTCTGTTTAATTCTATTTAATTTCTTTTCTGAGTATTCAAGACTTCCACTATAGAAGACTTTTGTCTGCTCACTGTTGCCAGAACACTTTCCCCCAAACAACAGCATTTCTATGGTAGGAATTTGACTGATGTTTAGCGAAGTCTTCCAGGGGATTTTTCCAATTCACGTCAGGCTCCATGACAAGCTCCCCTGATTTTTGGTAACCACCTTCCGGCTTGATCAAAAAGCAAACAAAGCACAATATTTGCAGAAACACCTTTTTTCGCTGAAGATAATACTAGCCAAACGTATTTATCCATCCAGCTAACTTAAAACTTCCTTGTTTTTGAGCCTGTGACTTGAACTGCGAAAGGACAGTCCTTGTTTGGTTTAAAATGCCTTTTCACTAAATTATACTTTGTTTCATTGAAAAAGTGAACCTCTTCTTTCAAAAACGTTCCAATGTCAAACCCAACGTCAGTGTTTACTTCATCACGTTTGCCTGCTACTACCTCAGTATTTGGTATTGATTCTTGAGCTGAAGTCAAAGGTTCAGTCGCAACGGCAATGTTCAGCTGATCACAATTGCCACTTTTTTCCGAGTCAACCTCACTAATTCGTCGTGTTTTACCTCAAAGTTGGAGAACACTCTGTTTTTCGACCTCCTCACACTTGTCCTATCTTTAGTAACACTTGATTTTAGACTGTCAACTGAAAAGGTCTGGGTTTAATTGCAAGAACGACCGCTTCATCCTCTAGAGAAGGACCACCCACGAACAAATGATGTTCAAAAACTAACAGTTAGCTCAAAGATTCCTTGACAGAGGGTGAGAAGTTGGACAGGGAATGGTTTAATACTGTGTTGGTGAGCCAATCGGGTAATTACAGGCCGAAAAATCATCAAAAACGGTTAACACATTATGTCTAGATCAGTAATTAGCCACTATCCCTTATTTTTTTAGAAGTACCTGAAAATTATGGGAAAATAAAAAAAGAAATCGTGATATTTTGGGGGACGGGTTCCTCCCCCCCCCCCCCTGTGTAAATGCTGGGTTGAAGGGTCCCAAAGATTTGTAATTAATGGCGTATTTGTAGGTTTGTGCTGGTTTTTGCGCCGCATTTTCTTGGCGTCAATAATTATGATGGCGCTTGTTTTCTAACAGCACAATTCTTTGTTCTTCACTTAAATCTTTGACACGTTCTGATACTTGCTTTCTCGCTATCGCTCGTAATTCTTACTGCCGCTTATCTTCTAGTCGCATATTTCTTTGTTCTCGCTGAGGCATATCTTTTAATCGCATGTTTCTTTGTTCTTCGCTTTCATTTTTAATTAGTTCTTCCCTTTCATTTTATTTCGTTCTGCTCCTTGTCATCGCATGTCTTGTAGCCGCATATTTCTTTGTTCTTAACCTTTCTTTTTAACTCGTTTAAATTCTTGCTGCCCCGTATCTTCGAACTGGATATTTCTTTGTTCTTCACTTTTGTTTTTGACTAGTTGCAAATCTCCTTTTCGCAAGTATTCTAACTGAGTATTTATTTGTTCTTCATTTTAGTTTATTATTACTTTAGACATTTTTTCAATACCATTTTCTTTAGCTGCTCGGATTCGTCTTGTCACATTTGATTATCTAGGCTGTTCTTTTGTCCTCTAGGCATTATGAAACTTCTTAAAACGACTTTTGTAAATAGAATAATTACACGTTACATTTTATACTTAGCTATGTTCCTTTTGTAATGTTGCATGAGTCATAGATATAAGAACGATGCATTCACTCCTGGGGAGGGGGGGGGGTGAAAATAATGTAATTTCTTCTCTTGAACTGTATTCATAAATATGAAATTAATCATACGATTTTTTTTCAAAATTAAATGAATGAATGAATGAATTTCAGTAATAACCTGTCTTACAATCAACAGAAAAAGACGGAGCACAAACAAGAAAAGAAAGAAAAAGCAAAACTGACAAGAACAGCAAATACAAACAGAAAGAACTACATAATAACATAACTATTTGAGAAGATGGACCCACTCGTGGTCCAGCAGCTCTAGTTTTTTCACGTAATTCTGAATTACCTCCTCCACGGCACTCAGAGGCTCAGCAATCCCATATTTCGCAACAATATGGCAGTTTCTAACAAAAGGTGGCACTTGAAGCAGATATCTGGCATACTTGAAAAATACCGATCTTATGTCTTTCTTGTTTCGTGCACTCAGGAGCTTCCAAAAAGGAGACGGGTACAAGACATGAGGCAAAGCTACTGCATTATAAAAGACGAGCCAGATATTTACGGCTTGAATTGTGACGGCTAGTGACAACACCCGCATAGGTAATGCGTACTTTTTTAGAAAGGTGGTCAATAAGCAAAGACTGAGTTTCTCGTGATTCCGACCAATTGGCAGGCAAAGGTATGTAAGGTGACTAGACGGTATTGCGGTAATTCCACCAAGCATGACCGTAGCATTATCTTTAGGGCAATTAAAAAACAAAATAGCAGACTTGTCTACATTAAACTGCAAACGAATATCCACATAACTTTTTCAAGACGCGAGAAATTATTTTCTGATGAAGAAAGCAACCGAGAGAGATTTAAAATATCATCTGCAAAACCCAGAAGTGACAAGTCAATATGCTTGAAAATATAACTCGGAGAGATAACATGTTGTGCATTATTAACACTATTATTATACAAAGTAGGAGACGTTATAGCCCCTTGCTTATTTCCCTTATGTACGGAAACCTTTTTACTAAGCTCACCATCTTGCAAACGAACACGAAGCTTGAGGTTCCTATACGTATCTTGTGGTGATCTTACAATAGAAGAACGCACGCCTCGCTTACACAGCTCTACCAAAATCTGGGCATGAATCCCAGAGTCAAAAGCTCTCCTAACATCATACTGAGCTAAGATCGAAGTTTCTCGCGAGAGATGAGCATCAAGTAATATGTTAGCAAGAAGATAAAGTACAGGGGTGCACCCGAGGCCTTTTCGAGAACCAAACTGGTGTGGAGGCATCTCACTCTTATCATAAATTTTATTAAACACAACAATCTCGAATAGTTTGGAAAATACTGAAGATATCGTTATTGGCCGATACGAAGAAGGCTGATCGGCTGGCTTCCCCTTCTTTAATATCGGGATGACCACACCCACATTAAAGCAACTCGGGACTATACCTTCTATCAAAATAATGTGAAATAGAAGGGCAATGGAATGGCAAAGAACATAACCTCCCAAAAAAAGATGCAGAGCACAAATACTATCACAGCCTTTCGAGTATGCCTTTTTCAGCTTTTTAACGGACTGGTAAATTAAGATCGGTGACACTGAGAAATCGTCGAATGTATCAGTAAGCATAAAAATTAGCTCATTTCGTAATTAGACTGCAAAACTGGATCAGGCGCTTTGAACTCGGAATCAAAGTTCATTATTCCACTCCGTGGCTTCCCGCTATCATGCCAAACTTTCAGCCATAGCTTCGCCGACGCACAAGTCGCCGCTAGCTCCGGATTTTTAGACCACCCTTTAACCTGCGATGTATTACGGATACGCTTCATAGAAATTGCTAAACTCTCCACGACACTCAGAGCATACGATATTTCTGCACAGTACATTTTATCTGCAGACGTATTTCACTTTCACTGCAATACGAGTTTGCATTTCTCTGCAACAGATCGAAGGGAACTTTTATTTTACTCAGGATATCCCCAGAAGTAGCCGCAAAGAGATCATTCGACACTTATTTCCAGTCACTGTATACTCTCCATTGGGATTTACATGGACCAAACAACTTTGAACAGTCCAGTGTTATTGACATTGACAAAGGCAAATGGTCAGAGTATGAACCCTCAGCTGCAGCTTTTACTTCGTCACACACCGGGATGTTCGTTAACACATGGTCAAGATTTGAGACGGTGTTGGCAACACTGATAAATGTATAACCTTTATCCTTATCAACGACATTTAACTGATCAGAAAGGGAACCTGTAACGATTTGAGTCCTTTCAGATTCGGTATTAAGCAGGTCACAGTTGAAGTCCCTTATTAATAGAACTGTCGTATTCCCAGAAATTTGAGCCATCACGAAACGGCTTAGCTGAGTAGATTTAACCGTGAACTTGCTGTCCGAGAGGCTACATCTATAATTAGTAAGAAGATAGACGTTTATTATCACAGTATTGCGAACTTTAACAGCGAGGAAGTGTTTACTTGATGCTAAAAGTTCAGCCTGAAGAGACTTTCTCACCAAAGTGGCTAAACCACAGGATGGCCGGCCTCTGGATTTCACACGTTCAGCTGTCCGAATAAAAAACTGGAGTGAACTTGAGAACTTGAGCAGGTTAGTATTGTCCTCGAAAAGCAGGTGCTCGTGTATACAAATTACTTCATTTGTTAGGCTCATAGTATCAAGAAGAACTGTTTTGTCAAGTGCTTTCCCATTTATGAATGACTGCTAAAAAGCTGCAAACAAATTTCTCAAACTCGTGATCTATGTAGATCCTTTTTGCAGAACAGAAAATCCTCCAAGACAGAATAATACATCACGAAACGGCTTAGCTGAGTAGATTGAACCGTGAACTTGCTGTCCGAGAGGCTACATCTATAATTAGTAAGAAGATAGACGTTTATTATCACAGTATTGCGAACTTTAACAGCGAGGAAGTGTTTACTTGATGCTAAAAGTTCAGCCTGAAGAGAATTTCTCACCAAAGTGGCTAAACCACAGGATGGCCGACCTCTGGATTTCACACGTTCAGCTGTCCGAATAAAAAACTGGAGTGAACTTGAGAACTTGAGCAGGTTAGTATTGTCCTCGAAAAGCAGGTGCTCGTGTATACAAATTACTTCATTTGTTAGGCTCATAGTATCAAGAAGAACTGTTTTGTCAAGTGCTTTCCCATTTATGAATGACTGCTAAAAAGCTGCAAACAAATTTCTCAAACTCGTGATTGATGTAGATTCTTTTTGCAGAACAGAAAATCCTCCAAGACAGAATACTACACATTTTGGGAGCGTGCCTAATCGAATTGCAATTCGGGCACCGAGTGGGATTTTCACAAGGGTTCTCAGGTGAGCTTGTGTGGCCAGTTTCTCCACAGCGGCTACAACTTTCAGCATCCTTGCAGTCCGCCACTATGTGCCCCACACGATGGCACCGATAAAATCTTCGAGGCAAAAAGCAGAATTCTTCTAGACGGAATAGTTCAAAACCAATTTTAATCGGGTTCGTTAAGGCAGCAGACAATGCACTTTTAGAGGGGTAATACATTTTAAACGCTTGCGAATTGCCACACTTGATTGCTTTTTCACAGTCTTTTTTCATACTTTTCAGAAGATCCGCCGTCATGTTGCTGGAGACACGTTTTTCTATACCGATGAACTGGGAATTAGCAAGTCGATTGTCAATTTTATGGGTACTTTTGAGGACAGCCGAGACTTTTTCTGCTACCCGCTTCGAAGAGATTGACAGTTCTTATTCCTTATTTCTCCGCCTGAGCACTGCATCCGCTAATGTTGAATCACCCAGCAGCTACAACTTTCAGCTTCCTTACAGTCCGCCACTATGTGCCCGACACGATGGCACCGATAACATCTTCGAGGCAAAAAGCAGAATTCTTCTAGACGGAATAGTTCAAAACCAATTTTAATCGGGTTCGTTAAGGCAGCAGACAATGCACTTTTAGAGGGGTAATACATTTTAAACGCTTGCAAATTGCGACACTTGATTGCTTTTTCACATTCTTTTGTCATACTTTCCAGAAGATCCTCCGTCATGTTTCTGGGGAGACGTTTCACTATACCAATGAACTGGGAATTAATAAGTCGATTGTCAGTTTTAAGGGTACTTTTGAAGGCAGCCGAGACTTTTTCTGCTACCTGCTTCGAAGAGATTGACAGTTGTCATTCCTAATAAGGTAATACTGGCATGATCGAAAAACTCTACTCCTTTGTTAACGAACATATCCTCTTAATACCCTTTGTCATGCATCGAGAGACAAAGTTTAAAACTGGATTCAAGACTAGCACAGTTTTCATTGCGTTAACCTGGATCACGTCGAAAATTCATTCACCAATTTCGTTCCAAGGTCAATCACTGCAGTCAAACAGCTTCACGAAAATTAATTGAACACGTGCAGAGCACAGGTGATGTTCACGCGACGAGCGCTGAATGACTGCTAAAAAGCTGCAAAACGAATTTTCTCAAACTCGTGATCTATATAGATCCTTTTTGCAGGACAGAAAATCCTCCAAGACAGAATACTACAGATTTTGGGAGCGTGCCTAGTCAAATTGCAATTCCGGCACCGAGTGGGATTTTCAGAAGGGTTCTCAGGTGAGCTTGTGTGGCCAGTTTCTATACAGCGGCTACAACTTTCAGCTTCCTTACAGTCCACCACTATGTGCCCCACACGATGGCACCGATAACATCTTCGAGGCAAAAAGCAGAATTCTTCTAGACGGAATATTCAAAACCAATTTTAATCGGGTTCGTTAAGGCAGCAGACTATGCACTTTAAGAGGGGTAATACATTTTAAACGCTTGCGAATTGCCACACTTGATTGCTTTTTCACAGTCTTTTGTCATACTTTTCAGAAGATCCTCCGTCATGCTGCTGGAGACACGTTTTTCTATACCGATGAACTGGGAATTAACAAGTCGATTGTCAATTTTATGGGTACTTTTGAGGGCAGCCGAGACTTTTTTGCTACCTGCTTCGAAGGGATTGACAGTTTTCATTCCTTATTTCTCCGCCTGAGCACTGCATCCGCTAATGTTGAATCACTCGGTGCCAACCTTGTTATAAAGTCCATACGCTTTCCTGGATCGTCTAACTCAGAAGGCATATTCTTCACGACAACCGAGAACAGTGGTTTTTCCCCATTTGACGATTTAGATACTGATGAGGAGGCTGTATGCTGATTCTTGGAATCAGCAATGGCTTTCAAACCATTGTTCAGAGTGTCTAACTTGCGAGAAAACTGTTGCAGCTCACTGTCCATTTTTCTCGTCATTTCGTTCACTTTGGTAGTAATACAGACTACAATTTCGTCACCACACGTGGCAACAGACTCCGATTTGTGAATAACGAAAGTTTGAAGCTCTTTCCCGTCCTTAGCACAGTGCCATATTGCTTTCGTACTATCCGTCAAGTGACCACAGTCATTTTGCATTCGCGTAATCGTTCGTCATATCTGAATTCACCCTCATAGTAAGTCCACAGCAGTTTTTTGGCTTCCATAATACTGGCTGAAACTTGGCACTTAAAAATTCAAGAGAAGAAGATTCTTGCTTTTGAGAACAATTGCCTCGGGAAGATTCTGAATTGGTCGGAAAGGGTCTCAAATGATACCATTCGGAGAATCACTAATCAACCACTAATAACCGACACCATCAGATCCCGTAAATGAAGGTATCTCGGACACGTTTTAAGAATGGAAAACCATCGAATCCCGAAGTCTACACTTGCGTGGCAGCCAGTTGAGAACCGGAAGCGAGGCAGACCTTGAAACACATTGAGGTGAACCTACAACAGTGACCTATCCCGCCTGAATGCCTCTCTCCAACCAGATTGCGAAGATGTATACGCAGCGGCTCATCTCAGACCCGATTGGCGAATATTCACTGATGCCTTAGGTGCCCCTGGTAGCGCAACAGGATCTAAGGTCTAAGGTAATACTGGCATGATCGAAAAACTCTACTCCTTTGTTAACGAACATTTCCGTCTTAATACCCTTTGTCACGCATCGAGAGACAAAGTTTAAAACTGGATTCAAGACTAGCACAGTTTTCATTGCGTTAACCTGGATCACGTCGAAAATTCATTCACCAATTTCGTTCCAAGGTCAAACACTGCTGTCAAACAGCTTCACGAAAATTAATATAGCACGCGCAGAGCAAACGTGATGTTCACACGACGAGCGCTGAATGACTGCTAAAAAACTGCAAACGAATTTTCTCAAACTCGTGATCTATGTAGATCCTTTTTGCAGGACAGAAAATCCCAGGATGCCAATTACCTGCATCCTGGACACTAAAAACAATAAATATCTTTTGCAAAAAGACTCATTACACTTGGTATTTTATGCTTAGCTATGTTTCTTGTGTAATTTTGCCTGTATCATAGATACTAAAAACGATACAACCACTCAACTAAAGTCTTCTAATCAAGATTGAGATGAACATACCCAGCAGGGTTACTCTTACATACTATCACAGTTTTTTCTGTTCTTTGTAGGTTGCTGGAGTTATTAGTTATGCAGGTCATAAATAAGGCTTGGTAACTCCAGATAGCCTGTTTGGATTTAAGAAAGGCTATATTTGGCAGCACGTGTTTCATCTACTTGTTAGTTTTCTTATTGATATAGAGAGTAGTGGTGAGTTCCTTCTTCTTGCAGCTATTGGTGTATCTCGTTTTTTTTTTTTTTACCCCGGTATTCATTCTATGTCATTGTATATCCCGCATAAGTGATGGGTCGATCGCTTAATTGTGTGAGTGTTAAAAATATATGCTACGCTACGAGTTGCTTTGAAAGTACCCGCCTGTGATGATTATGTTATTTGTAAAGCCCAACTCGGAATTTGTAAGGGAATCCACCAGAGAGGGGTAGCTTCGTCCCCCCTCTTACAATACCAATGGGGCTTGACCTCCCCCCCCCAAATAAAATTAATCTTATTTTTAGTTGACTAGACCTTTCCATAAGCAATTACTCACATTTTTAAATTTAAGCAGAACAGTGTCGTCCGTTGAGAATAAATGTTCCGTGCTTAGTAGGAAATATGCCTAAATTAGGCTGAAGTTTAATGATTCGAAGAGAAAGGTTGTTCCTCTCGGCAAACCCATATGTAATGCAAAGTTGATAAACCTAGAAAACCAGAATATTCAAATATCTACCAACACTGAGCATCTTGCTTTCCCACTTGGAAATTGCGTGAAATCAACGGGAACGCTTATCATCATATGTCTAAGTAAGAAACGTAGAAAATTGTTAGTAATGTTAGTCCGTTGTAAAGCCAGCATTCTTGCCCATGTGTGCGACGCTTTTCACATGCCTCACGCCTCAGCACTGACAAAGGAAATTATCTCGGCTGTATATATTTGCTTCGTAAAGTTTGTCTTATGTATACTCCTGTGGTTTAGAAAGAAAATTCTATTCTTGGGCTCTAGCCGCTAGTCGACCCCTAATAGTGACTGAGCAGTCTCAGGTTCGCTTTTTATCTAAGCTGAATAAGTCAAATAGCCTTCATCCTTCTATGTGTTAATAGATTATTTGTTATTCTTCCGTATTTTACTGTTTTTATGTTAGGCTATTTGTATTATTTTTAGGCTATGTTATTTTATTCGCAACGGTGCGGTCTTTTCTATGTGTGTATTCTTTCTCTTTTTTTACCCCATTTTGGACCCTTGTGTGCTCTTTTGGGTAAAGACATTGATTTATTGATTGATTGATGCTAGAAGGTATGGTAGAAAAAGTGGTAAATTATAAGTCTAAAGCGTACATACTTCAAGAGGCTGAGGAAGATAAGCTAGATGTTTTACAGCAGAATTGTCTGTAAGGACGTTTCATCGAATAACAAGCTGTACAGAAATGTGGTCTGATTCAAATCGATAAAGCTATAGTGAAAGAAAGGTAAAGAAATTTAGGCCACGTCTTAAGGATAATAAAAATTACCAAAAACAGGACTTCCTCCTATTGGAAAAGTAAAATCCTCCTGGGCCAAAGGAGCATTAGATAGATCTGGAAAAGTGTGGGAGGAGGTCACAAGAAAGCATACAAAGAAAATATTTACTTAACGGGATGGGATAATGAGTGAGCTTTGAAAAGATTGACTTCTATTCTTAACAACCAAAATTGCAATCAAAATATTCATGGACTCTACGAGAATCAATTACACCAGAACACCAGTCTGTGGTCTAACAGAGCAATTGTACGCAAGTGCAAACAAAAAAGACTAGATCTATCACATTGCCTTAAAAAGGGTATAAGGCATATACTTAAACTATGCGTCCAGGACCTCCTGGGACCTAGCCTATCCACCCTATGATTTCTCCCTTAATTTATGTAAATTCACATTTCCCCCATAAATCACAATTAAACTAAATGAATTTTACGAAACTTAAAGGAAAATTAAATTTTTTATTCTCTGGCTATCTTATAATAAGGTTTTATAGATAAAAATATTTTTCTATTAGATTGATAACTAGTTGTTCAGTGTTTATTAGCAAGTGTAGCTAGATAAGGAAATTTATAAGGTAGAGAAAAAAAGATGACATTAAAAAAAAAAAAAATCAGCATTATATGTTCCCAGAAATAATAATCCATCCGTTTTCACTTAGATCAGCAGATATGTTCAGGTCATGTAAAACCACATCAGATAACGCAGCTCAGATTGACTACGCATCTTGGGTATCTGGAAAATCCGGCATTAAGTTCTTAGACCACAGACTTCCAGTGAATGTTACTAAGTGTCATCCGGAGTTGTGGCAAGCCTTTTCCTGCTACCATCATATAAAACCATGCGGAAAAAATCAAGATCAGTTAATTATGCCACGTATATGTTGGAGAGAGTGCTATGATCTGCTGTTTGATTGCCTAGAAGATTCTGATCGTGCTGATATGGCAAGTTACATGTGCAATATTTTCGCCGTCAAAAGTGAGAGTGAATGCATTTCGCTAAAGGAATATCTGGATCCCAAGCAAAAACTGCAAGACGAATTTCATAAGGTAAACTCTACACCTTCTTTTGCGTTTACATCGGCTATTTTCAAAAAGACTAAGACAGATTTAAAAAAAAAATGGATGATACGAGTTTAATAAAAGACAAGTGATTACTCTCGAATAACATTCACAGTTATACCTTACTTCTCGAGAGAATAAATTCCGATTGGTTTTAAAATCTCCTCCGTTAAACTTAAGCGAGCGAAACAAACAAAAAGTCAACTTCCTCCTTTTTGGTTTTGCTGTATGAAAGTTTAAGCCAATAAAAACAGCGAACAAATTAGGTAAATACTGCTTTAACTAAGCATGTAGGCCTTACAGTGTGGCCTAAATCTAATTGTAGATTAATTGTATTTATTTAAAAATCGCCAAGAGCATTGGCAAGTTTCAAATTCGAGTAGTGCTCCCATATCATTGTCATTTCAAACGGAAATTCATCTTGAACTAAATGTCTTATGAAACCAGGACATTGATTTTATAGTTTTTATACAGGAAATAGATATACTGTACATGTTAGCTATTGAAATTTCAAGTCATTCAATCAATATGATAACGAAAACTGAGTTAAAAAGCAGTAATAAGGATCACAGACCAAGACATGGGCTGTAATTTAGGAATTATCTTGATATGTCAAACTAATTGAAGGACTTTAGTGTTACTATTTGAAAAAAATAGATCAAAATAAATTTTTCTTTTCATTATTTTGAGGGCAATTTTGGGAGGACAGTATATTGCAAAAGATCATGCTAAAATAGTAATGCTCAAACTTTAGGCTAAGGCATTAGCTAGAAAATAAAGGAACACCGAACGCTAAAACCAATATTTTAATACAAAATTGACCCAATATTTCTTGTCCTTTTAATAGCGCGCTTCATACAGTTATTATTTTTGTAATTTCATTTTGCCAGCTATTTTCAACTTCTATTGGTCGGAATGGGGTCGGACCACTTCGAGCAAGATCTTTACTCGAACAAAATTAACCGTACTGATTGACTACTGATTAGAACCACCACAAAGCATTATTTTGAAAAAAATTCTACCTTCCAAACATAGAGGCTCTCATAGATATCTCTTTTCTGTGTTAGTGCAAAACTTTAGACTACCAATAAACCGTTGCTTCGGAATGGTCAGTCGAAATCATTTCTAAATTAAGCAAATTGCATGTTCAAATATTGCATGCCTATTATAAGTTCTTTTTCACAGTCAAAAGTGATCAGAGGTCGTCCAACCCTTTGATCACCTACCACGCCTTTTATTTTTAGCTTCTCTCCCCCGTAAACATCTGATCAAAATTTCGAGATGGTTATTTTTCTCAAAACGGTCTAAGGGTCAAGTAACTATACCTCAGGGGATCACATAAACTCCCACAGCCCCTGGGGTAGGGGCTGTAAGTTATACAAGTTGCCCATTTTTTAGTTATAGGCTTTGCTATTGAGAAAGGGGGATACGTTCGACCCAGGGTTTCCAAAAGAGCTTGGGCTGTTAAGGTGAAAATTTCGGGAACTTTCAGAGGATGATGAACAAAATCTAAACTTACGATATGCAAGAAGCCTGTCAAAACGGCGTATCAACAATTCTCTGAAGCTGCTGATGGTATTAAGTTGAAACGTCTAGGGCGTGTTGAAGGGGTGTTGAAAAGTGATCTTAAAGAAACCAGACCCATCTCATCCCTTATAAATACCCCCCCTCAACACTGATCAAAACTTTTAGACAGCTATTTTACTCAAAACAGTGAAAATGTTTAATAACTAGGCTTGTCAGGATTATCCCTCATAGCTCCTAGGGAAAAGGTTGTAAATTATGAAAAAATTTTCTGGAGCACTATTGCTACTACTACTAAACTGCTACTATTACTGCAACTGTGACTAATTATGACTCTGACACTGTGACCATTTGCGGTTCTGACTACTTCTGACTGTAACTACTTGCGACTGCCACTAAGACTATCTGCGACTGCGATTATTTGTGACCCTGACTGCTTGCGACTTTGATTACTTGGGACTGCAACTACATGCTTACTGCGACTACATACGTCTACAATTACTTTTGACTTCAAATCCAACTCTTTACGGCTTCGACAAGACTACTTGCGATACCAACTACTTGTGACTTGGAATCCAACTTTTTCCACTGCGAGTACAACAACCAGTGACTGCGACTTATTGCAGCAATGAATACTTGTGACCGTGACTATTTGTAACTTTAACTACTTCTGACTGTGACTACTTGTGATTACGCCTAAAACTACTAGCAACTACGACTACTTCCGACTGCAAAGACTTGCAAATGTGACCGTGGCTACTTGCTACTGTAACTACTTGTGACTTTGACTGCATCATTGCGATTTTAATTACTTGCAATTGGGACCACTCTGTGAATCCGACTAGTTGTGACTACGATGGCGACTACTTGCAAACGTGACCACTCGTGACTACTACTACTGCTACTACTTCATTTGTTACCACGAGTATGATTGCTGCTACTATTATTACTAAAGCTATTGCTACTACTACTGCTACTACTACTAATAGTACTGCTATTACTACTACTACTAATACTACTGCTACTACTAACACTAATACTACTACAACTGTACTGCTACTACTACTACTAGTAGTAATGCTACTACTACTTCTACTGCTATTACTAATACCACTACTACTACTACTACTACTACTACCATTCCTACTGCTACTGCTGCTACTACTACTACTACTACCACTATAACTACCGGCACTGCTACTACTACTTCTACTATTACAATTACTACAACTACTGCTACTCTTGAACTAAACTAAAAGAGTTCAAGTGCATCTAGGATGTCAAAAAAGCTTATCTGAAATTCGCCACGAATGGCCAAGGCTAGTAGGTTAAAAATTTTAGAAAACATTGGGGTGGATGCTAAGTTAAATAGGAAAAACTCTATTTGCATCCAGGGGTTCAAAAGGGTGTGCCGTATTTATATTGCTCTCAGGAACGGCTTCGGGTTTTCAGTTGGAACTTTCAGGAAGTACTAAGGGGGGTGTTAAACTAAATGAAAAGGCACTATATGCATCTAGGTCATCAAAATGGCATATGTTCAATATTTCAAGAACAGTTAACTGTATTACATTGAAATTTTCGGACAATTCTAAGGGACTTGCTGAAATTAGAGATATTATGGGCATCCCGGTTATCAAATGGGCGTAACTGCAATATCTCCGGAACATCTACGATTATTAAGCGGAAACTTTCAGGAAATGTCGATGGGGATGTTGTACCTAATCAAAAGAAACGATATGCTGTCCGGTTCTGAGCCAGCTTCAGCGCTTCGTGTAGACCTGAGAAGATTTGTTAATCCTCGTCCTGCACAGATTATGGGACCATTGCTTTTCCTGAGGCCATAATAATGTCAATATTTAAAAAAATATGAAAAAAGTAATTTGTAATGTTATGACATTAAAATAACCCATCGTATTGACATTTTGAAAGAGAATTCAGACGTTTCGAACCGGGTTTATTAGGAGTCTCAGAAGCTCATAATTCAGGGGTAAGAAACATAAAATTAGGTGATATAGAATTAATTGACTCAGGCAGGAAGGATAGGGTGCATAGGCAAGGAACAGGACTCATAATAAATAAGGAAGCTGCTAAGTTTTGTTTAGGCCGGGAAAGAATCAATAATAAAATGATAGTCGCTCATTTTATGACTAAAAAGTGCAGGGTATCACTCATAGTACTATATGCCCCTGTAGAACCGATTATGGAGGCAATGGCGACTCAAATAAATTTTACTTACAGCTGCAGGAACAAATAGACAGGGTCACAGGTAAAAATATAGCATATTTATAAGGGAATTTTAATGCCCAGGTCGGTAAAATATGTATAGATGGTATCCTAACCTAGGTAAATTTGACCGAGCAAAAGAAAAAAGTAATGGTCTAATACTCTTGCAATTTTGTAGACATAACAATCTGCTATTAACCAATACAGTATTTGGTAATAAATGGCCTATAAGTTAATATGCTATTCAAATGATGGTAAGATAGCTAGCCTTATTGATCATGTTATTGTAAACCGAAGACTGGCAGGATCATGACAATACTAGGGTATATGGGAGTGCTCTTATTTATGTTAAAATAAAGATCAGCATCTAGTAGTGTCTAGGGTTAATTTAAAGCTGAAATTTCAGAAGGGTAACTGCCTCCCATGATTTTATGTTGTTGGTAGACCCCAAGACGAAAATTTGAAATAAATTTTCCAGGAAAAGTTGGATACTAAACTGAAGAGTTTAAAATTTAACGGTATAGAATATGGATGGAATAATCTTAGAAAATTTGTGAAGTCGCTAATGATGTCTTAGGGAAGAAGTTTAGAAACACAGCTAGGAATATTAGTGAAAAGGCTTTGTGTTTAATAGAGAGGAGGAGGGGCATGTACAAGCTTTAGATAAAGTTATAAGAGAAGAACAGTGCGGTTTTAGGAAGGGTAGAGCTTGCGTCGACCGAACTTTAACTATCAGATTAATAATTAAGAAGTGTCTGAGTCGTCAAATGTCATTTGTCCTCAGTTTTATATATTTTTAACAAGCCTTTGATTCAAGAGATAGAAGAGCTTTATCGAAGGTCCTATCCTTGTAAAGTATACAAGATAAATATTGTAAATTGATTAGTGCTATGTATGAGAATAACATTGCTGCGGTTAAGGTAGAAAATGAGGCTAGTAGCTGGTTTCGTATTAAATCAGGAGTTAAGAAGGTTTGGATCCTTTTGATGTTTGTCAAGCCCATTTTTTCTTAAGGAGCACAACAAAGGCATTGGGAGAGAACATTGGGATCAAATGGGCAACTAAAACTCTAAACCTAAACTTAGATTATATTGATGAATTAAGCATCTTAGATGAAAATGTTAGCAAAATAACTAAGGTTAAAGTTTTTCGAGTTGAGGGTGCAAGAATAGGTTTGAAAATTAACGTCAAGGGTGAATTTCTAGGTGGCACTATAATTTAGCTAGGATGAAAGTGAAAACATCATTTGATGCCTTTTTTATGCTCTTTCATAATACAATAATCGCTTCTGTCGCAAATTGCATCTTAAGCCCTTAAAGGGGCCCCAAAGGTATTTCATTTTTGTAACCACACAAATAAGTTATAACCTAACCTAAAAAATACTTCATTTTCAATTCAAACCGTTTCAAGTTTTCCAAATACAGTCGACAAAAATAGCGCTGGATTTTGCGATTCAAAACTTTGCCGTCAACAATTCAGGGTATATTCCAATTCAGGGTATATATTTGCACATCAGGGGCGTGGGGGGGGGGGTAAATTTCATGCTAAATTTGCAGTGGACCATATAATTTAGCTAGGCTGAAAGTGAAGACATCATTTGATGTTTTTTTATGCTCTTTCATAATCATGTAAATTTCTTTCGGGGCCTCTTTAAGGGCTCAAGATGTAATTTGCGACAGAAACGATTATTGTATTATGAAAGAGCATAAAAAAGGCATCAAATTATGTTTTCCCTTTCTTCCTAGCTAAATTAAAGTGCCACCTAGAAATTTACCCCGTCAAGAAGACTAAGTCGCTAAAACTAGGTATATGTGAAGGTGGAGAGGTGATACTGGGTAATGAGAAGGTCGATTAATTGGACAGCTTCACTTACCTAGGTAGTATTATTATTAAAGACGATGAGTGCAATGAAAATGTTAAAAGTAGAATAGCCAAGACCCGGGGTGTATTTTCACCGCTGAAAAAAAGTTTGGAAGAATAGGAAGATAAGTCTGCAAACCAAGATTAAAATATTGGAAGCTATAGTGGGCAAATATGGATCTAAAGCCTGGGCACTCCAAAAGCCAGAGGAGGATCTGCTGGGTGTCTTCTAAAGAAATTGCCTACGGATTGTTTTGGTTACCCAACTGACTGACAATATCTTAAACAGTAGGCTGTTCGTAAAATGTGATTCAATCTCACTTTTAGGGCTATAATGAAAGAAAGGATTAGATAGCAAGGACACGTTCTGCAGATGAAAGATGACAGATTGTCAAAGATTGTCCTTGTCGGCCAATCGTCTAGGGCCGAACGAATATCATGTTTTACCTAAAGGGGGTGGGAGGATGTCACAAGGAAATATTTAAGGGAAATTGGAACTAAGGTTGTAGATTCAGGGATAATTGGAACTGGGAGTTTGTAAAAAGGGAGGTGTGCTTTTAGAAAATGTTTATAGGGATGAATAACTCAATCAAAATAAATCACGTACATCAAGGTTGTCGGAGTGATATCTTTTCCAACCACATCAAGCAAATGATTACTACAAAGTCAAAAATAAAACAGTTTAAAGAGTCAGCCACAGAGAGTTGAATGATGCGTCTGATATATATTTGTTTTTCATATTCCGTTTTTAATATATGTGTTTTTTTTATACATTCTCGCAAGTTTAGAGAATATCTTTTCAATATTCTTCAAGGAGGATTCTTTCGATTATATTATGAAGAAATTCCTATTAATTCAAAATCGGTTCAAGAACTGTTCTTTCAAAGAACCGTGATTTCAAATGAACCCAAAACCAAAGAACCCTGATTTCAAATAAAAAGGATTTATACAATAATTATTTTAACTACAATCAAAGCAAACACTAAGATCAGCTTATGTAGCCGAATTTAATTGGAACCCAATATGTTATTCTTACACCAAAAAACCTGAAAAACTGAAGAAACATTTATAGAAAATTTAGAAAATTTTGGCTCTTTTTGTAAATTCCTGTGAATTTGTTTTCTAAATAACATTCTACTATTACCATTATACGAAATAAAAGCTACCAATCCCAAATTAACAACAAATGGTAATTTTTCTCAATAGACAGTTTTAAAAAGAAACATTTGAAACTTTTAGTTGCTATGGGCCGTGATTCGCTTTTTTAGGTTGCAGCTGTCGCTGCAGCCATGATTCATTTTCTTATTCAATTTCCATTAATGTGCAATATTTGGAAAATTTTCCCAGGAGAATTTAAGGTAAATTATCTATAAATTGCTGTTGAATCAAAATCTTGGTTCAAGAACCTTTCCAAACCTTGATTTCAAACTGAACGTAATTTGTAGGGTATTGAACGCAATACAAGCCAACGCTCACATCACCTTATGCAACCTAAGAATTAAAATTATTCTCAGATATTTTAATTATTAGGCCAAAAATCTGAGAACCTGAAAAAATATTTACTGTAACGACCAATAATAAAACTTTGGCTATCAAATTCGAACAGAAATGAATTTTAAAAAAAATCCGGAGGAAGGAGTTTTTCAAAGAAAACAAAAGAGCCATATTAAAACTTAAGGCGAGCAGAAATACACCAAACAAAAAAAGACCAAAAATTAAAACCAAAAAATAAATGAAATTCAAAACGAAGAATAAATATTCACATAAAACCTAAAAATAACAGATACAGACGACTAATTAGGTCCCAAAACGATTAAAAAATAAGATGAATACACAATTCAAGATAAAATGAACAGACCAACAACAAAGAAGAGTTTGTGTACTACCCTCCCCCTAAATGCAAACCTTCTAAATTATATTGTGTTATTTGTGCTTAACTGAAAACAATATATATTTAAACATTTTTCTTAGTTATAACACAGAAAAAAAATACTCCTTCTTAAATTCTTAAATTAATGAAATTTCCACGAATATGTATCTTATAATAAACTATCAGTTATTTTCATTAATTCTCTCCTTTTATCTCGATTATCATAGTAATTTATTTTTCATTTATTGAAGAATTCATTTTTCTTTTGAAAAATTGAAGTACAGTGTTGAAAATACATAATGTTTTTCATAAGACGCAAATAACACAAAATAGGAGGGGGTTTTGCAATTAGAGGGGGAGTAGCCTCCTGTTTGTAGTAATTTCTGTGTGTTTATGTTTGAGTTAAGTATTCATTTTCATTTTAACTCGTTTTAGGATTTAATTATTCGTCCATATCAGTATTTGGTATATTTACGTTTGATGCAATTATCTATTTTAATTTCTGGCGGTTTTTGCTGTCATTTATTGTTTGAATGTAATATCTGGTCGTTTTAAGCTTGAATTATTATAGAACTTTATATATGTTCGTTTTAAGTTTTAATGTGACTCTTTACTTTCCTTTAAAAATGTCTTTTTCATAATTTTGTTTTTTTCTAATTAATATCATGAAAAATCGGATTCATCAAAATGTAGCCCAGGGGCTAGTTTCGATAAATATATCTTAGTTATTTCCTAAATTTTGAAAATAATTCCCCGTGACTTAAACAGTATTTACACTTTCATACATTTAATCCTTTATTTTGTTTTGTTATTCACCATTATTTATGAATTAGTTCATCTATTAAGAAGAATGCACTGGATAGGGTTTAGAGTAAAAAAATATGAAAGGTAGTTTTTGTTCTAATTTAGCCATTGAAAAACTGTTCATATCTACCTTTTTTTTAGCTTCTGAAGTTTCAAATTAGAATTGCGACTGTATTTAGAGTAAAAGCAAATATGTTCGGATCAACTGATCCAAAAAATATGTATGCGTCATTGCTTAAATTTCCCTTGAAATGTGGCCCAGAAATTTTGTATCACGCAACTGAAATCTTAATTACGGAAGATAACATTTTTCCATTTTTCCCATTCAAGGTGAAAAAGCCTTGTTCAAACTCAAAACATTGCACTGGAACTAATGAGATTTGCATAGCAGAAAGCAATAATTTAGATGATTGGTCATATTCTTGTGGATCAGGTTGTTCGATTAGTCGTGCACAATCACACAAGGTATCTGCTGGCACTTGGATCTTTGTCCCCTGCCAAGGCGAACACTGCTCTGAAATATGCAAATGTGGTGAAAATGGCTCCTTTGGTAGTTGTAATAAACTATCTCCAACAAAACCAAAACCGTGCATGGTCGGAGATCGTGAAGTTGGTAAGACAAAAATGATTTAGTAATTCTAGCGGTAATTTTAGCTTAGGATTTTTTTAGTTATAAACTTCACTTTCAGTCAATAGGTGCTGAAGAGGATCATACATCCATAAACCGAATTCCCGTGCAGTGTAATAAACTCCGCTCTATCTACTAAGGGCATTATACTTATAAACAAAACTTAAAACTGAAAGGCTAGTCTGATAAAAAAAACCCAAACAAGTCATTCTATCGGCCTGACAAGAAAATTTCTAACAAACACTGACAAATTTTTATGACCGCACTTTTGTGGCAGAATTAGTCATGATCTGTGCAAAGACAAATAATTATTCGTAAGTAATAGCAACTAAGGATTTTGTCTGACTTAAAAAAGGATTTGACACTTTAGTCCAGGTCTAGTTGGATTTAGCTCAAAAACTTATTTATTTACCGTGTACATAAGAAATTTGAAATCTCTAGAATAGTTTTACTATATAGCCCAGAAGGGGAACAATGAAGAGCCATTCTCCTCAGATTAGAAAAGGATAAGATTATACAGTACTTGTGCATTATATGATACACATCGCTATAGACTGTACAAGGAAACCAGACAGGAGACGTATTTAATATATGCTATGCTTTACCCCCCCCCCCCCTCTCTAATGTGCAAATATATAGCCCAAATTTCTTTCTAAGCTATTATATATTCATCCTATTTTATTTTATTTCATTAGCATTAACCAAACTTGACTTCTTTCGTGTGTACCATATAATACACAAGTACCGATTATACGAATGAACTAAAACCTATAACCATGCAATGCTGTACAACTGCTACTGTACTGGATAGATGGTGTATAATATCTACTCATTTTGTGTGGACTGTATGTCTTTTTAATGGTTTGCCTGCTACTGCAGCAGGGTTGCCACCGGTGACACTTTAGTGTCACTTATGACACTTTTTTTTAATGGCACTTTTCGGGACACTTGACACTATTAGGACACTTTTTAGCAAAAGTGGCACTTTTTTTGCTAAGTAGCACTATTTTACAAAAAAAGAATTTTTTCAGACAAAAACCGGAAGGAAAACTGTCAATGTAGATATGCATCGATATCCTTTTCTGTCAGTTAAGATTCTTATTTTAACTCCGCACGTGGCAATTATTGGATGCAAGAATCTTTCTTTGCGCTGAAAAACGTAAACGTGTTTGCGTCTATCTGTGTGTGAAAAAATTTTATATTCTTATTTTTATCACTGATAAGCGAAGATCACCCAGTGATCTTCGGTAGAAAATACTTGGCAATGAAGAGGACAGAGACAGACATTTAACTGCAATGTAGTGGAGAAGCCTTCAATTGTTTTCAGTTGTTTAGTTCAACTATTTTGTGTTGTTGCAATAATTTGGAGTCTCATAGACGATAAGTCAGTCAAGCGGTTTGCAATTCTTGAATTCAGTCTTTATGTTTTATTATTTGAGGGTTGACCACAATTCAAAGAAGAAAAGAGCAAGAAAAGCTAAGAGTGTATTTTTGCGCCACTATATTAATAGCTGTTACTATATTAACCAGTCACTTGGCCAGTGACTGCTTAACTTTACGCGTCTTTTCATCGATTTCCGTGACTGGAGCTCTTGAAGCCCAGTGACTGAAAAGCTCACTGGTGACATCTCACAACGACTCAGCAACGCAAAAACATCCACTAAGCTCACTGGTGGCCCACAAGAATATCTAGTGACCTCTTCAGTGACTGGGCCAGTGACGCAAAAATGCGCTCTAACATTTCCGTTCATATTTTTCATATTTTTTCTTTGAACTCTTGGCAATGGACAAATGAATAGTCATACATAACCATCATACTAAAAACTAAATTGATACCAAAACTTCCATTGTCTTAAATCCTATGCAATCATTAGCAAAATCACAATCTAATTTCACTTTTCTTTCTTACTTAAATTTATGTTACATCATTACATAATTTGAATTTGGACGCACTTCCTCATTTTAGTTATTTTATTCCCACTAATTTTTGATTGTAAATGTGCCTTCACGCTGATACTCTAAATGCTCGTTTCTTATTATAAAGGTGCTTTCATATTGATACTTAAAATACTAGTTGACTGTTCCAATGCCCTGGTCCCTGGAGACATGTTAAAGAAAAATTTACTGGGAGTGACGAGAGTTCTCGTGAAACTTATTCTATTCAGGTTGTGATTAACAAATTAGATAATATAGCTGTTTTATTGTTTTTCCACTAGTTTTTGCCAAATAAATTATTTGAAAGAGTTAGTGTTTGAACCACTATTAGTTGTGTTTATCATAGGGTCATCAATAGCTACGATCAATTTTCGTGGCATTCTCTTCAGCATTTTCGGAGGAAAGAAAAGTTTCAAGCACCTGAATGCACTGTAGTAATCCAGATAGTCCATTTTATGGAAAAACTGGATGAAAAACTCTCAATGTAGACGAGTATTGCTGTTCCTTTTTTTCTGTTTTCTCAAAAGAAAAAAAACTGAATGTTTTCCTCTTTTCTTTTTCCGTTTTTTTTTCACGCTATGAACAAAGACTGCTCAGAAGAAAAGAAGAAATTACTCTGTGGGATGAGTTCCCATTTTATACAGTAAGCACCATTTGCGTGTTAGCGGGTTTTTGGAGGGGGGCTGGAAAGTTGACAAGAGTGGAAGTGCTGCGCAAAGCTGGAAATCAGCAACGACTAAGTAAAATTAAAATTTCTTTTTTATGGTTGATAGATGGCATTAGATCCGACATTTCGTGTAGGAGAATTTAAAGATGCGGGAAACCACGCGGGGGTGATCTCAAGCGGATTGGCCAATATTTTCAATTTGAAAAGCTTGTTGATATGAGCAGGCAAATTTTTGGAAAATGACACTTTTTATACAAAATTGACACTATTTTGCTACCCAAAGTGACACCAAAAAACAGGCTGAGTGGCAACCCTGTACTGCAGCAGCAGTGGGGCATCCAAAACTTGAAAATTGTATAACGAGTATTTCAACAAAAATCATCCAATTGACTAAATGAGAATATCTACTGGACAGGATTTTAGCCTTAGTTCTTTTGTCACTTACGTAACAAACGTAACTTTTAGTAAACTTTACTTGTTACTTTTTAGAAACAAGTACTAACCAAAAGTTACTTTGTTACAAACAAAGAATTAAAATAAAAAGCATATAGATAATTACCCCTTGAGTTCAGCTAGACTTCCATCAAAATTGAAAACAGCATACCTCAATACAGAAAACAAATTGAATACAGAATGCATCAGATTTCCCTATTTTCATCATCTATGTTTACATTTTTAAACTGAAATTTAATTCTTGTTTTCTTTATGTAAACTTTGTAATTCTTCTTGTAAACTTTATGTAACTTTTAGTAAACTTTACTTGTTACTTTTTAGAAACAAGTACGGTATTTTTCCACTATATGGACACTTCTAAAAGGTCAAGTATGGCTAATGCTAATGAAATAAAATAGGATGAATATATAATAGTTCATAAACAAATTGGGGCTATATATTTGCACATTAGGGGACGGGGGGGGGGGGGTAAAGCATTACATATATTAAATACGTAACCTAACCTAACCTAGGTACTCTTTTCTCCCCCTAAACCCCAAAAAACAACAGTTTAAAAATTGCAAATTCAATGAGAAACCACGCTCTTCGACCAATTTAGATAACAATTACCCACTTTACGTGTCACTATCACTGCATTCATTTGAATGTCTATAGCCGAGGTGCCCATATAATAGGAAAGTACCACAAGTACTAACGGGGCTTTTCACTTTACGCGGCTTTTATTATTGTTATAATTTCATTTTTACTTAGAAAGAGCGTTACATGTTGTTTCTGTTAAATAGAGTTTCTGTCAGTAGAATGCATCGTCTGGATTCTACAAGACATATAGGAAAACATTTCTACAAGACACATACACCTTTTCAAAGAGAGTCAGAACTCCCTCACACAGTTTGACGTAGACATTTTTTAATTGTTTGATTGACGTGTTTGGGGAGATTACGTTCCTTGGCACCTTTTCAGAGCATATACTTATGGATACCTTTCAAAGCAACGTGATTAAACACGCTTTTACAAACGGAAATGTTTGATTGACATTTGCAAAAAGGGATAAGGAATTCGCCAATTGGACACTATGAACGATATTAATTAATGTTTGAACAATAGGAGTGTGATTGATTCTAATTAGTGATTTGGAGTGAATTTTTGGAGGGATGGGAGAGAGTTTTGCTTGCCTTTCATTGATACCTTTCCAGAGCATGTGCTTGACGATGGAGAAAAAGGGTTAAAGTGATTAGCAATTACGAGCGGGGATTCCCCGCTGGTTCCTGAATTGCCTTACATTCCGTGACACCTTTCCAGAGCATGTACTTGACGATGGAGAAAAAGGGTTAAAGTGATTAACAGTTAAGGTAACCTCAATGGCGTTTGAACAGTGTTGTCAGTTTAAAATAGGGTCCAACATTATAGTATACTAAAAAGTTGATACTAAAAGAGATGTAGATGGCAAGAAAATAATTTTAATAAAGAAATTCAGAACAAACCATAGAAATCCTTGCAAATCAAGTAGTAAGGTGTATGTGAGTGCGAACCATCAAGGATCATAAGCACCAATGACCCTAACCAGCAGAGACATCAACCCTCCATAGGTCCCCTATCCCCAAACTCGAAGGGCGCCCCCCTCCCTCCAACTTTTTGAGCCCCCTCCCCCCATTTTTTTTTTCTTTTTTTTGGCAATTGACATTTTTTCTGATAAAAAGTATCATTCATTACGACCGTAGCTTTCAAATGTGAAACTTAAGTCCATTTTTTGGATTGAAAAATAAACTATTTCTGTAAAATCTGAGTTAATAAGAGTTTTTGACCGTAAACTCTAATTTTTTGCAAGAAAATTATGGAAAATACAATTCTCTGGTTCAAATGTGAAACTTAAGTCCATTTTTGGATCGAAAAAATAAACTATTTCCGTAAAATCTGAGCTAATAAGGGTTTTTGACCGTAAACTATAGTTTTTTTTGTAAGGAAATTATGGAAAATACAATTCTCCGATTCAAATGTGAAACTTAAGTCCATTTTTGGATCGAAAAAATAAACTATTTCTGTAAAATCTGAGCTAATAAGGGTTTTTGACTGTAAACTCTAGTTTGTTGTAAGAAAATTATGGAAAATACAATTCTCTGGTTCAAATGTGAAACTTAAGTCCTTTTTAGGATTGAAAAATAAAACTATTTCTGTAGAATCTGAGCTAATAAGGGTTTTTGACCGTAAACTCTAGTTTTTTGTTAGGAAATTATGGAAAATACAATTCTCCGATTCAAATGTGAATCTTAAGTCCATTTTTGGATCGAAAAAATAAGTTATTTCTGTAAAATCTGAGCTAATAAGGGTTTTTGACCGTAAACTCTAGTTTTTTGTAAGAAAATTATGGAAAATACAATTCTCTGGTTCAAATGTGAAACTTAAGTCCCTTTTTGGATCGAAAAATAAAACTATTTCTGTAAAATCTGAGTTAATAAGGGTTTTTGACCGTAAACTCTAGTTTTTTGTAAGAAAATTATGGAAAATACAATTCTCTGGTTCAAATGTGAAACTAAAGTCCATTTTTGGATCGAAAAATAAAACTATTTCCGTTAAATCTGATCTAATAAGAGTTTTTGACCGTAAACTCTAGTTTTTTGCAAGAAAATTATGGAAAATACAATTCTCTGGTTCAAATGTGAAACTTAAGTCCTTTTTAGGATCGAAAAAATAAACTATTTCCGTAAAATATGAGCTAATTAGGGTTTTTGACCGTAAACTCTAGTTTTTTGCAAGAAAATTATGAAAAATACAATTCTCTGGCTCAAATGTGAAACTTAAGTCCTTTTTAGGATCGAAAAAATAAACTATTTCTGTAAAATATGGGCTAATAAGGGGTTTTGACCGTAAACTCTAGTTTTTTGCAAGAAAATTATGAAAAATACAATTCTCTGGTTCAAATGTGAAACTTAAGTCCATTTTTGGATCGAAAAAAAAACTATTTCCGTAAAATCTGAGCTAATAAGGGTTTTTGACCGTATACTATAGTTTTTTGTAAGAAAATTATGGAAAATACAATTCTCTGGTTCATAGGTGAAACTTAAGTCCAGGTATGGATCGAAAAAATAAACTATTTCTGTAAAATCTGACCTAATAAGGGTTTTTGACTGTAAACTCTAGTTTGTTGTAAGAAAATTATGGAAAATACAATTCTCTGGTTCAAATGTGAAACTTAAGTCCTTTTTAGGATCGAAAAATAAAACTATTTCTGTAAAATCTGAGCTAATAAGGGTTTTTGACCGTAAACTCTAGTTTTTTGTAAGAAAATTATGGAAAATACAATTCTCTGGTTCAAATGTGAAACTTAAGTCCCTTTTTGGATCGAAAAATAAAACTATTTCTGTAAAATCTGAGTTAATAAGGGTTTTTGACCGTAAACTCTAGTTTTTTGTAAGAAAATTATGGAAAATACAATTCTCTGGTTCATATGTGAAACTAAAGTCCATTTTTGAATCGAAAAATAAAACTATTTCCGTAAAATCTGAGCTAATAAGAGTTTTTGACCGTAAGCTCTGGTTTTTTGCAAGAAAATTATTGAAAATACAATTATCTGGTTCAAATGTGAAACTTAAGTCCTTTTTAGGATCGAAAAAATAAACTATTTCCGTAAAATCTGAGCTAATTAGGGTTTTGACCGTAAACTCTAGTTTTTTGCAAGAAAATTATGAAAAATACAATTCTCTGGTTCAAATGTGAAACTTAAGTCCTTTTTAGGATCGAAAAAATAAACTATTTCTGTAAAATCTGAGCTAATAAGGGTTTTTGACCGTAAACTCTAGTTTTTTGCAAGAAAATTATGGAAAATACAATTCTCTGGTTCAAATGTGAAACTTAAGTCCATTTTTGGATCGAAAAAATAAACTATTTCCGTAAAATATGAGCTAATAAGGGTTTTTGACCGTAAACTATAGTTTTTGTAAGAAAATTATGAAAAATACAATTCTCTCGTTCATAGGCGAAACTTAAGTCCAGGTATGGATCGAAAAATAAAACTATTTCTGTAGAATCTGAGCTAATTAGGGTTTTTGACCGTAAACTCTAGTTTTTTGCACGAAAATTATGGAAAATACAATTCTCGGGTTCAAATGTGAAACTTAAGTCCTTTTTAGGATCGAAAAATAAAACTATTTCTGTAGAATCTGAGCTAATAAAAGTTTTGACCGTAAACTCTAGTTTTTTGCAAGAAAATTATGGAAAATACAATTCTCTGGTTCAAATGTGAAACTTAAGTCCTTTTTAGGATCGAAAAAATAAACTATTTCTGTAAAATCTGAGCTAATAAGGGTTTTTGACCGTAGACTCTAGTTTTTTGCAAGAAAATTATGAAAAATACAATTCTCTGGTTCAAATGAGGAACTTAAGTCCTTTTTAGGATCGAAAAAATAAACTATTTCTGTAAAATCTGAGCTAATAAGGGTTTTTCGACCGTAAACTCTAGTTTTTTGCAAGAAAATTATGGAAAATACAATTTTCTGGTTCAAATGTGAAACTTAAGTCCACTTTTGGATCGAAAAAATAAACTATTTATGTAAAATCTGAGCTAATAAAGGTTTTTGACCGTGAACTATATTTTTTTGTAAGAAAATTATGGAAAATACAATTCTCTGGTTCATAGGTGAAACTTACCGTGATTACACCACTTAATAATAGTGGTCAGGAACTGAGAAATGCCCAGGAGGAAGTCAGTGAAATTTGCAGCTTTTTCGGGATTGAAGCACTCTATGTAAAGGGTAATGTACCTACAGATAAACTTTTAATTCAAAAGTGTGACCTTAGGATTCCACTTTTCAATCTAGAAGAATTTAAGTGTCCTAAATTTGAAGGGGTTTATCATCGTCCTGAAGACGAGGTCAGGTTCTTCGCGCACTGGATACCTAAGGACATACCTGATCGTGATAAATGCATTAGACATGGTAAAACTATTCTATATCATGGAACCATCTTTTCTGAATGTTTAAGAGTGAACGTGTGTATGACTATGTGTCATAATATAATTTTGTATTAATATTTTACATAGCATTATTTCATTAAAAATATATTATGCATTACATTGTTATGTGTTCATTATTTTTAGAGTAAGCTAGCATATCAAAAGTTTAGAATGTCTATTAAAACATCGGAGATGTGAGGAAAGGAATTTGCATACGTCTTTTGTCAGACACATGAGGTAACATTGACAAATTCTAGGTATCAGAATGAATAAATTCTTTATCAACAGCCGTTGTTGTATATGTCATTATGTCATTATGAAAAAATTGTAAGTAAGTAGGAAGTAGGTAAGTAAGTAAGTAAGTAACAAACTCTTTCTTAAATTCACCTCTTGGATACACAAAAAAGACATTTCATTCAAGAAAATATGAAAATATTTGTAAGTAAATAACACACTCTTTCTTGAAGTCACCTCTTGGATACACAATACAGATACTTCATTCAAGAAATTATGAAAAAATCGCAAGTAAGTAACAAACTCTTTCTTGATTTCGCCATTTGGATGCACAATACAGAAATTTAATTCAAGAAATTACGCGCGCACGTAACCTCGTCTAAATTAACCTTAAAAATTGAAATAAAGCTATGTCGACTTTGCATATTTTATTCAACATATCCGACAATTGATGCTGAAAAAGCATAGAGTTTGTTACTTACTTACTTACATTTTTTTCATAATTTCTTGAATTAAATTTCTGTATTGTGCATCCAAATGGCGAAGTCAAGAAAGAGTTTGTTACTTACTTGCGATTTTTTCATAATTTGTTGAATGAAGTATCTGTATTGTGCATCCAAGAGGTGACTTCACGAAAGAGTATGTTACTTACTTACAAATATTTTCATATTTTCTTGAATGAAATGTCTTTTTTGTGTATCCAAGAGGTGAATTCAAAAAAGAGTTTGTTACTTACTTACTTACTTACCTACTTACTTACAATTTTTTCATAATGACATAATGACATATCCAACAACGGATGTTGATAAAGAATTTATTCATTCTGATACCTAGATTTTATCAATGTTACCTCATGTGTCTGACAATAGATGTATGCAAATTCCTTTTCTCACATCTCCGATGTTTTAATAGACATTCTAAACTTTTGATATGCTAGCTTACTCTAAAAATAATGAACACATAACAATGTAATGCATAATATATTTTTAATGAAATAATGCTATGTAGAATATTAATACAAAATTATATTATGACACATAGTCATACACACGTTCACTCTTAAACATTCAGAAACGATGGTCCCATGATATAGAATAGTTTTTACCATGTCTAATGCATTTATCACGATCAGGTATGTCCTTAGGTATCCAGTGCGCGAAGAACCTGACCTCGTCTTCTGGACGATGATAAACCCCTTCAAATTTAGGACACTTAAATTCTTCTAGATTGAAAAGTGGAATCCTAGGGTCACACTTTTGAATTAAAACTTTATCTGTAGGTACATTACCCTTTACATAGAGTGCTTCAATCCTGAAAAAGCTGCAAATTTCACTGACTTCCTCCTGGACATTTCTCAGTTCCTGACCACTATTATTACGTGGTGTAATCACGGTAAGTTTCACCTATGAACCAGAGAATTGTATTTTCCATAATTTTCTTACAAAAAAGTATAGTTTACGGTCAAAAACCCTTATTAGCTCAGATTTTATGGAAATAGTTTATTTTTTCGATCCAAAAATGGACTTAAGTTTCACATTTGAACCAGAGAATTGTATTTTCCATAATTTTCTTGCAAAAAACTAGAGTTTACGGTCAAAAAACCCTTATTAGCTCAGATTTTACAGAAATAGTTTATTTTTTCGATCCTAAAAAGGACTTAAGTTTCGCATTTGAACCAGAGAATTGTATTTTTCATAATTTTCTTGCCAAAAACTAGAGTTTACGGTCAAAAACCCTAATTAGCTCAGATTTTACGGAAATAGTTTTATCTTTCGATCCTAAAAAGGACTTAAGTTTCACATTTGAACCAGAGAATTGTATTTTCCATAATTTTCTTGCGAAAAACTAGAGTTTACGGTCAAAAACTTTTATTAGCTCAGATTCTACAGAAATAGTTTTATTTTTCGATCCTAAAAAGGACTTAAGTTTCACATTTGAACCAGACAATAGTATTTTCCATAATTTTCTTGCAAAAAACTAGAGTTTACGGTCAAAAACCCTAATTAGCTCAGATTCTACAGAAATAGTTTTATTTTTCGATCCTAAAAAGGACTTAAGTTTCACATTTGAACCAGAGAATTGTATTTTCCATAATTTTCTTACAACAAACTAGAGTTTACAGTCAAAAACCCTTATTAGCTCAGATTTTACAGATATAGTTTATTTTTTCGATCCATACCTGGACTTAAGTTTCACCTATAAACCAGAGAATTGTATTTTCCATAATTTTCTTACAAAAAACTATAGTTTACGGTCAAAAACTCTTATTAGCTCAGATTTTACAGAAATAGTTTATTTTTTCGATCCTAAAAAGGACTTAAGTTTCACATTTGAACCAGATTGTATTTTTCATAATTTTCTTGCAAAAAACTAGAGTTTACGGTCAAAAACCCTAATTAGCTCAGATTTTACAGAAATAGTTTTATTTTTCGATCCAAAAAGGGACTTAAGTTTCACATTTGAACCAGAGAATTGTATTTTCCATAATTTTCTTACAAAAACTAGAGTTTACGGTCAAAATCCTTATTAGCTCAGATTTTACAGAAATAGTTTTATTTTTCGATCCTAAAAAGGACTTAAGTTTCACATTTGAACCAGAGAATTGTATTTTCCATAACTTTCTTACAACAAACTAGATTTTACAGTCAAAAACCCTTATTAGCTCAGATTTTACAGATATAGTTTATTTTTTCGATCCATACCTGGACTTAAGTTTCACCTATGAACCAGAGAATTGTATTTTCCATAAGTTTCTTACAAAAAACTATAGTTTACGGTCAAAAACCCTTATTAGCTCAGATTTTACGGAAATAATTTATTTTTTTTATCCAAAAATGGACTTAAGTTTCACATTTGTACCCGAGAATTGTATTTTCCATAATTTTCTTGCAAAAAACTAGAGTTTACGGCCAAAAACTCTTATTAGCTCAGATTTTACGGAAATAGTTTTATTTTTCGATCCAAAAATGGACTTTAGTTTCACATTTGTACCCGAGAATTGTATTTTCCATAATTTTCTTACAAAAAACTAGAGTTTACGGTCAAAAACCCTTATTAACTCAGATTTTACAGAAATAGTTTTATTTTTCGATCCAAAAAGGGACTTAAGTTTCAAATTTGAACCAGGGAATTGTATTTTCAATAATTTTCTTACAAAAACTAGAGTTTACGGTCAAAAACCCTTATAAGCTCAGATTTTACAGAAATAGTTTTATTTATCGATCCTAAAAAGGACTTAAGTTTCACATTTGAACCAGATAATTGTATTTTCCATAATTTTCTCTTAACAAACTAGAGTTTACAGTCAAAAACCCTTATTAGCTCAGATTTTACAGAAATAGTTTATTTTTTCGATCCATAACTGGACTTAAGTTTCACCTATGAACCAGAGAATTGTATTTTCCATAATTTTCTTACAAAAAACTATAGTTTACGGTCAAAACCCTTATTAGCTCACATTTTACGGAAATAGTTTATTTTTTCGATCAAAAAATGGACTTAAGTTTCATATTTGAACCAGAGAATTGTATTTTCCATAATTTTCTTGCAAAAAACTAGAGTTTACGGTCAAAAACCCTTATTAGCTCAGATTTTACAGAAATAGTTTATTTTTTCGATCCTAAAAAGGACTTAAGTTTCACATTTGAACCAGAGAATTGTATTTTCCATAATTTTCTTGCAAAAAACTAGAGTTTACGGTCAAAAACTCTTATTAGCTCAGATTTTACAGAAATAGTTTATTTTTTCGATCCTAAAAAGGACTTAAGTTTCACATTTGAACCAGATTGTATTTTTCATAATTTTCTTGCAAAAAACTAGAGTTTACGGTCAAAAACCCTAATTAGCTCAGATTTTACAGAAATAGTTTTATTTTCGATCCAAGAAGGGACTTAAGTTTCACATTTGAACCAGAGAATTGTATTTTCCATAATTTTCTTACAAAAAACTAGAGTTTACGGTCAAAAACCCTTATTAGCTCAGATTTTACAGAAATAGTTTTATTTTTCGATCCTAAAAAGGACTTAAGTTTCACATTTGAACCAGGGAATTGTATTTTCCATAATTGTCTTACAACAAACTAGAGTTTACAGTCAAAAACCCTTATTAGGTCAGATTTTACAGAAATAGTTTATTTTTTCGATCCATACCTGGACTTAAGTTTCACCTATGAACCATAGAATTGTACTTTCCATAATTTTCTTACAAAAAACTATAGTTTACGGTCAAAAACTCTTATTAGCTCAGATTTTACGGAAATAGTTTATTTTTTCGATCCAAAAATGGACTTAAGTTTCACATTTGAACCAGAGAATTGTATTTTCCATAATTTTCTTGCAAAAAACTAGAGTTTACGGTCAAAAACTCTTATTAGCTCAGATTTTACGGAAATAGTTTTATTTTTCGATCCAAAAATGGACTTTAGTTTCACATTTGAACCAGAGAATTGTATTTTCCATAATTTTCTTACAAAAAACTAGTTTACGGTCAAAAACCCTTATTAACTCAGATTTTACAGAAATAGTTTTATTTTTCGATCCAAAAAGGGACTTAAGTTTCACATTTGAACCAGAGAATTGTATTTTCAATAATTTTCTTACAAAAAACTAGAGTTTAAGGTCAAAAACCCTTATTAGCTCAGATATTACAGAAATAGTTTTATTTTTCGATCCTAAAAAGGACTTAAGTTTCACATTTGAACCAGAGAATTGTATTTTCCATAATTTTCTTACAACAAACTAGAGTTTACAGTCAAAAACCCTTATTAGGTCAGATTTTACAGAAATAGTTTATTTTTTCGATCCATACCTGGACTTAAGTTTCACCTATGAACCAGAGAATTGTATTTTCCATAATTTTCTTACAAAAAACTATAGTTTACGGTCAAAAACCCTTATTAGCTCAGATTTTACGGAAATAGTTTATTTTTTCGATCCAAAAATGGACTAAGTTTCACATTTGAACCAGAGAATTGTATTTTCCATAATTTTCTTGCAAAAAACTAGAGTTTACGGTAAAAAACTCTTATTAGCTCAGATTTTACGGAAATAGTTTTATTTTTCGATCCAAAAATGGACTTCAGTTTCACATTTGAACCAGAGAATTGTTTTTTCCATAATTTTCTTACAAAAAACTAGAGTTTACGGTCAAAAACCCTTATTAACTCAGATTTTACAGAAATAGTTTTATTTTTCGATGCAAAAAGGGACTTAAGTTTCACATTTGAACCAGAGAATTGTATTTTCCATAATTTTCTTGCAAAAAACTAGAGTTTACGGTAAAAAACTCTTATTAGCTCAGATTTTACGGAAATAGTTTTATTTTTCGATCCAAAAAAGGACTTAAGTTTCACATTTGAACCAGAGAATTGTATTTTCCATAATTTTCTTAGAACAAACTAGAGTTTATAGTCAAAAACCCTTATTAGCTCAGATTTTACAGAAATAGTTTATTTTTTCGATCCATACCTGGACTTAACTTTCACCTATGAACCAGAGAATTGTATTTTCCATAATTTTCTTGCAAAAAACTAGAGTTTACGGTCAAAAACCCTTATAAGCTCAGATTTTACAGAAATAGTTTATTTTTTCGATCCTAAAAAGGACTTAAGTTTCACATTTGAACCAGAGAATTTTATTTTTCATAATTTTCTTGCAAAAAACTAGAGTTTACGGTCAAAAACCCTAATTAGCTCAGATTTTACGGAAAGAGTTTATTTTTTCGATCCTAAAAAGGACTTAAGTTTCACATTTGAACCAGAGAATTGTATTTTCCATAATTTTCTTGCAAAAAACTAGAGTTTACGGTCAAAAACTCTTATTAGCTCAGATTTTACGGAAATAGTTTTATTTTTCGATCCAAAAATGGACTTTAGTTTCACATTTGAACCAGAGAATTGTATTTTCCATAATTTTCTTACAAAAAACTAGTTTACGGTCAAAAACCCTTATTAACTCAGATTTTACAGAAATAGTTTTATTTTTCGATCCAAAAAGGGACTTAAGTTTCACATTTGAACCAGAGAATTGTATTTTCAATAATTTTCTTATAAAAAACTAGAGTTTAAGGTCAAAAACCCTTATTAGCTCAGATATTACAGAAATAGTTTTATTTTTCGATCCTAAAAAGGACTTAAGTTTCACATTTGAACCAGAGAATTGTATTTTCCATAATTTTCTTACAACAAACTAGAGTTTACAGTCAAAAACCCTTATTAGGTCAGATTTTACAGAAATAGTTTATTTTTTCGATCCATACCTGGACTTAAGTTTCACCTATGAACCAGAGAATTGTATTTTCCATAATTTTCTTACAAAAAACTATAGTTTACGGTCAAAAACCCTTATTAGCTCAGATTTTACGGAAATAGTTTATTTTTTCGATCCAAAAATGGACTTAAGTTTCACATTTGAACCAGAGAATTGTATTTTCCATAATTTTCTTGCAAAAAACTAGAGTTTACGGTCAAAAACTCTTATTAGCTCAGATTTTACGGAAATAGTTTTATTTTTCGATCCAAAAATGGACTTCAGTTTCACATTTGAACCAGAGAATTGTTTTTTCCATAATTTTCTTACAAAAAACTAGAGTTTACGGTCAAAAACCCTTATTAACTCAGATTTTACAGAAATAGTTTTATTTTTCGATGCAAAAAGGGACTTAAGTTTCACATTTGAACCAGAGAATTGTATTTTCCATAATTTTCTTACAAAAAACTAGAGTTTACGGTCAAAAACCCTTATTAGCTCAGATTTTACAGAAATAGTTTTATTTTTCGATCCTAAAAAGGACTTAAGTTTCACATTTGAACCAGAGAATTGTATTTTCCATAATTTTCTTACAACAAACTAGAGTTTACAGTCAAAAACCCTTATTAGCTCAGATTTTACAGAAATAGTTTATTTTTTCGATCCATACCTGGACTTAACTTTCACCTATGAACCAGAGAATTGTATTTTCCATAATTTTCTTGCAAAAAACTAGAGTTTACGGTCAAAAACCCTTATTAGCTCAGATTTTACAGAAATATTTTATTTTTTCGATCCTAAAAAGGACTTAAGTTTCACATTTGAACCAGAGAATTGTATTTTTCATAATTTTCTTGCAAAAAACTAGAGTTTACGGTCAAAAACCCTAATTAGCTCAGATTTTACGGAAATAGTTTATTTTTTCGATCCTAAAAAGGACTTAAGTTTCACATTTGAACCAGAGAATTGTATTTTCCATAATTTTCTTGCAAAAAACTAGAGTTTACGGTCAAAAACTCTTATTAGCTCAGATTTTACGGAAATAGTTTTATTTTTCGATCCAAAAATGGACTTTAGTTTCACATTTGAACCAGAGAATTGTATTTTCCATAATTTTCTTACAAAAAACTAGTTTACGGTCAAAAACCCTTATTAACTCAGATTTTACAGAAATAGTTTTATTTTTCGATCCAAAAAGGGACTTAAGTTTCACATTTGAACCAGAGAATTGTATTTTCAATAATTTTCTTACAAAAAACTAGAGTTTAAGGTCAAAAACCCTTATTAGCTCAGATATTACAGAAATAGTTTTATTTTTCGATCCTAAAAAGGACTTAAGTTTCACATTTGAACCAGAGAATTGTATTTTCCATAATTTTCTTACAACAAACTAGAGTTTACAGTCAAAAACCCTTATTAGGTCAGATTTTACAGAAATAGTTTATTTTTTCGATCCATACCTGGACTTAAGTTTCACCTATGAACCAGAGAATTGTATTTTCCATAATTTTCTTACAAAAAACTATAGTTTACGGTCAAAAACCCTTATTAGCTCAGATTTTACGGAAATAGTTTATTTTTTCGATCCAAAAATGGACTTAAGTTTCACATTTGAACCAGAGAATTGTTTTTTCCATAATTTTCTTACAAAAAACTAGAGTTTACGGTCAAAAACCCTTATTAACTCAGATTTTACAGAAATAGTTTTATTTTTCGATGCAAAAAGGGACTTAAGTTTCACATTTGAACCAGAGAATTGTATTTTCCATAATTTTCTTACAAAAAACTAGTTTACGGTCAAAAACCCTTATTAACTCAGATTTTACAGAAATAGTTTTATTTTTCGATCCAAAAAGGGACTTAAGTTTCACATTTGAACCAGAGAATTGTATTTTCAATAATTTTCTTACAAAAAACTAGAGTTTAAGGTCAAAAACCCTTATTAGCTCAGATATTACAGAAATAGTTTTATTTTTCGATCCTAAAAAGGACTTAAGTTTCACATTTGAACCAGAGAATTGTATTTTCCATAATTTTCTTACAACAAACTAGAGTTTACAGTCAAAAACCCTTATTAGGTCAGATTTTACAGAAATAGTTTATTTTTTCGATCCATACCTGGACTTAAGTTTCACCTATGAACCAGAGAATTGTATTTTCCATAATTTTCTTACAAAAAACTATAGTTTACGGTCAAAAACCCTTATTAGCTCAGATTTTACGGAAATAGTTTATTTTTTCGATCCAAAAATGGACTTAAGTTTCACATTTGAACCAGAGAATTGTATTTTCCATAATTTTCTTACAAAAAACTATAGTTTACGGTCAAAAACCCTTATTAGCTCAGATTTTACGGAAATAGTTTATTTTTTCGATCCAAAAATGGACTTAAGTTTCACATTTGAACCAGAGAATTGTATTTTCCATAATTTTCTTACAACAAACTAGAGTTTACAGTCAAAAACCCTTATTAGGTCAGATTTTACAGAAATAGTTTATTTTTTCGATCCATACCTGGACTTAAGTTTCACCTATGAACCAGAGAATTGTATTTTCCATAATTTTCTTACAAAAAACTATAGTTTACGGTCAAAAACCCTTATTAGCTCAGATTTTACGGAAATAGTTTATTTTTTCGATCCAAAAATGGACTTAAGTTTCACATTTGAACCAGAGAATTGTATTTTCCATAATTTTCTTGCAAAAAACTAGAGTTTACGGTCAAAAACTCTTATTAGCTCAGATTTTACGGAAATAGTTTTATTTTTCGATCCAAAAATGGACTTCAGTTTCACATTTGAACCAGAGAATTGTTTTTTCCATAATTTTCTTACAAAAAACTAGAGTTTACGGTCAAAAACCCTTATTAACTCAGATTTTACAGAAATAGTTTTATTTTTCGATGCAAAAAGGGACTTAAGTTTCACATTTGAACCAGAGAATTGTATTTTCCATAATTTTCTTACAAAAAACTAGAGTTTACGGTCAAAAACCCTTATTAGCTCAGATATTACAGAAATAGTTTTATTTTTCGATCCTAAAAAGGACTTAAGTTTCACACTTGAACCAGAGAATTGTATTTTCCATAATTTTCTTACAACAAACTAGAGTTTACAGTCAAAAACCCTTATTAGGTCAGATTTTACAGAAATAGTTTATTTTTTCGATCCATACCTGGACTTAAGTTTCACCTATGAACCAGAGAATTGTATTTTCCATAATTTTCTTACAAAAAACTATAGTTTACGGTCAAAAACCCTTATTAGCTCAGATTTTACGGAAATAGTTTATTTTTTCGATCCAAAAATGGACTTAAGTTTCACATTTGAACCAGAGAATTGTATTTTCCATAATTTTCTTGCAAAAAACTAGAGTTTACGGTCAAAAACTCTTATTAGCTCAGATTTTACGGAAATAGTTTTATTTTTCGATCCAAAAATGGACTTCAGTTTCACATTTGAACCAGAGAATTGTTTTTTTCCATAATTTTCTTACAAAAAACTAGAGTTTACGGTCAAAAACCCTTATTAACTCAGATTTTACAGAAATAGTTTTATTTTTCGATGCAAAAAGGGACTTAAGTTTCACATTTGAACCAGAGAATTGTATTTTCCATAATTTTCTTACAAAAAACTAGAGTTTACGGTCAAGAACCCTTATTAGCTCAGATTTTACAGAAATAGTTTTATTTTTCGATCCTAAAAAGGACTTAAGTTTCACATTTGAACCAGAGAATTGTATTTTCCATAATTTTCTTACAACAAACTAGAGTTTATAGTCAAAAACCCTTATTAGCTCAGATTTTACAGAAATAGTTTATTTTTTCGATCCATACCTGGACTTAACTTTCACCTATGAACCAGAGAATTGTATTTTCCATAATTTTCTTACAAAAAACTATAGTTTACGGTCAAAAACCCTTATTAGCTCAGATTTTACGGAAATAGTTTATTTTTTCGATAAAAAAATGGACTTAAGTTTCACATTTGAACCAGAGAATTGTATTTTCCATAATTTTCTTAAAAAAAACTAGAGTTTACGGTCAAAAACCCTTATTAGCTCAGATTTTACAGAAATAGTTTTATTTTTCGATTCTAAAAAGGACTTAAGTTTCACATTTGAACCAGAGAATTGTATTTTCAATAATTTTCTTAGAACAAACTAGAGTTTATAGTCAAAAACCCTTATTAGCTCAGATTTTACAGAAATAGTTTATTTTTTCGATCCATACCTGGACTTAACTTTCACCTATGAACCAGAGAATTGTATTTTCCATAATTTTCTTGCAAAAAACTAGAGTTTACGGTCAAAAACCCTAATTAGCTCAGATTTTACGGAAATAGTTTATTTTTTCGATCCTAAAAAGGACTTAAGTTTCACATTTGAACCAGAGAATTGTATTTTCCATAATTTTCTTGCAAAAAACGAGAGTTTACGGTCAAAAACTCTTATTAGCTCAGATTTTACGGAAATAGTTTTATATTTTCGATCCAAAAATGGACTTTAGTTTCACATTTGAACCAGAGAATTGTATTTTCCATAATTTTCTTATAAAAAACTAGAGTTTACGGTCAAAAACCCTTATTAACTCAGATTTTACAGAAATAGTTTTATTTTTCGATCCAAAAAGGGACTTAAGTTTCACATTTGAACCAGAGAATTGTATGTTCCATAATTTTCTTACAAAAAACTAGAGTTTACGGTCAAAAACCCTTATTAGCTCAGATTTTAAAGAAATGATTTATTTTTTCGATCCAAAAATGGACTTAAGATTCACATTTGAATCCGAGAATTGTATTTTCCATAATTTTCTTACAAAAAACTAGAGTTTGCGGTCAAAAACCCTTATTAGCTCAGATTTTACAGAAATAGTTTATTTTTTCGATCCTAAAAAGGACTTAAGTTTCACATTTGAACCAGAGAATTGTATTTTCCATAATTTTCTTGCAAAAAAACTAGAGTTTACGGTCAAAAACCCAAATTAGCTCAGATTTTACGGAAATAGTTTATTTTTTCGATCCTAAAAAGGACTTAAGTTTCACATTTGAACCAGAGAATTGTATTTTCCATAATTTTCTTGCAAAAAACGAGAGTTTACGGTCAAAAACTCTTATTAGCTCAGATTTTACGGAAATAGTTTTATATTTTCGATCCAAAAATGGACTTTAGTTTCACATTTGAACCAGAGAATTGTATTTTCCATAATTTTCTTATAAAAAAACTAGAGTTTACGGTCAAAAACCCTTATTAACTCAGATTTTACAGAAATAGTTTTATTTTTCGATCCAAAAAGGGACTTAAGTTTCACATTTGAACCAGAGAATTGTATGTTCCATTATTTTCTTACTAAAAACTAGAGTTTACGGTCAAAAACCCTTATTAGCTCAGATTTTACAGAAATGATTTATTTTTTCGATCCAAAAATGGACTTAAGATTCACATTTGAATCCGAGAATTGTATTTTCCATAATTTTCTTACAAAAAACTAGAGTTTACGGTCAAAAACCCTTATTAGCTCAGATTCTACAGAAATAGTTTTATTTTTCAATCCTAAAAAGGACTTAAGTTTCACATTTGAACCAGAGAATTGTATTTTCCACAATTTTCTTACAACAAACTAGAGTTTACAGTCAAAAAACCTTATTAGCTCAGATTTTACAGAAATAGTTTATTTTTTCGATCCAAAAATGGACTTAAGTTTCACATTTGAACCAGAGAATTGTATTTTCCATAATTTTCTTACAAAAAAAACTATAGTTTACGGTCAAAAACCCTTATTAGCTCAGATTTTACAGAAATAGTATATTTTTTCGATCCAAAAATGGACTTAAGTTTCACATTTGAACCAGAGAATTGTATTTTCCATAATTTTCTTGCAAAAAACTAGAGTTTACGGTCAAAAACTCTTATTAACTCAGATTTTACAGAAATAGTTTATTTTTCAATCCAAAAAATGGACTTAAGTTTCACATTTGAAAGCTACAATCGTAATGAATGATACTTGTTATCAGAAAAAATGTCAATTGCCAAAAAAAGAAAAAAAAATAAAAATAAAAAATGGGGGGAGGGGGCTGAAAAAGTTGGAGGGAGGGGGGCGACCTTCGAGTTTGGGGATAGGGGACCTATGGAGGGTTGATGTCTCTGCTGGTTAGGGTCATTGGTGCTTATGATCCTTGATGGTTCGTACTCACATACACCTTACAACTGGATTTGCAAGGATTTCTATGGTTTGTTCTGAATTTCTTTATTAAAATTATTTTCTTGCCATCTACATCTCTCTTAGTATCAACTTTTTAGTATACTATAATGTTGGACCCTATTTTTAACTGACAACACTGTTCAAACGCCATTGAGGTTACCTTAACTGCTAATCACTTTAACCCTTTTTCTCCATCGTCAAGTACATGCTCTGGAAAGGTGTCAAGGAACGTAAGGCAATTCAGGAACCAGCGGGGAATCCCCGCTCGTAATTGCTAATCACTTTAACCCTTTTTCTCCATCGTCAAGTACATGCTCTGGAAAGGTACCAATGAAAGGCAAGCAAAACTCTCTCCCATCCCTCCAAAAATATTTTATTCAGAGATTTCTTGTTAAAAAATTATCCAATCACTAATTAGAAGCAATCACACTTCTATTGTTCAAACATTAACTAATATCGTTCATAGTGTCCAATTTGCGAATTACTTATCTCTTTTTGCAAATGTCAATCAAACATTTCCGTTTGTAAAAGCGTGTTTAATCACGTTGCTTTGAAAGGTATCCATAAGTATATGCTCTGAAAAGGTGCCAAGGAACGTAATCTCCCCAAACACGTCAATCAAACAATTGAAAAATGTCTACGTCAAACTGTGTGAGGGAGTTCCGACTCTCTTTGAAAAGGTGTTTTTGTCTTGTAGAAATGTTTTCCTATATGTCTTGTAGAATCCAGACGATGCATTCTACTTCTGTTGACATAGTACTACAATTTTATTGGCTAAATAAAAAAAAAAGGAAAAAAACACACATCCGTTTCAATACTCTTCGAAATACAAATTTTGGCCTTTACAGTTAGGGCTTGAAACATCTGCTCTAGGGTTCTCAAGTATTTCTAATTTCACAAGGTAATTTTAATGGATTGCAAACCCTTTTGTAACGTTTTGTTTGTTGTTAAAATTCCGCAAATATTTTTACGCTAATAAAAATCAATGAAGTTTACATATCTAGAATCAATGTATAAAAAATTATTCCTTTAGTGTGCATATTGTATTAAAAATTCATTTTTTTAGTATGGTATTCTATTAATAACGGTCACTCTTTATTTAATAAAAAAAAAAAAAAAAATGGGTAAATCAAGTTTAATATTTGTGGTGAATCAAATTTCAGGTTCATATTTTGTTTGGGATTATCTATTGCCATTAGTGTGAATTAACTAATGACAATTTTACAAGAAATTTCTAACATGGGCACATAGTGTCAAAAGATGTGTTCGTTATTTGTACATAGGCACGTTTTGGTTAAATTTTCCCACATTCTGAATACGAGGCTCAGTTTTTTTCAAGTTTCCTTTGTACACACAAACAAATAATTTTTAGGCAGAGATTGCTGTACTGCAGCTTCTTACTCTACTATAAGTGTGACAAATTACAAATATAACTCAAAAGTTAATTTGCATCAATCTTTTTGTAAATTTTGCATAAATCTGTTGCTCTCTCCCTCAGCTATTTTTTGTTTTTTTTTATTTATTTTTTTGTTCCGTATTTTCATTTTTTAAATAACAGGTATTGTATATTACAGTTAGGGCTTGATCAAGATGCTTGCTTTTGTAATAATAAAATGATCACCAAACTGAATTATCTTGTTTATCCACTTTTTAGAACATGGTTTACAATTCAGATACGACTGTAATGTTTGTGGCTGCAGTGGAGGTGAACTAACTTGCACCAAGAGAAAATGCAGTCGTGATACTACAATTATAGGTTACTCAGCTTTACCTTGCAAATGTCCTGAGATCTATGCTCCAGTTTGTGGAAAAAATGGAAAAACTTATCCAAACCAATGCATTGCACGGTGAGCTTTTTTTTAATATTAACCAACATCGCCTGCTTGTTTTCATTTTTTCCTAGTCTAAGCAACTTGATCTTCTTAAAATTAATGTTCAAACCTATTCTTGCACCCTGAATTCTTGAAAACCTGCAAAAATTCATTCATTTTACCGAAACTTCTATCTAGGACACTCAAAACCATCTTCATAATATAAGTCCAGGAGAGTTTTGCTTTCCCATTGGATTCCATACTATCCGATAGCATTTATCACGTTCTATCATCTCCTCCGATATTCAAAGCCTCCCTCTTTACACCCTCCTAGGAAGTTTCTATTTCCTTTAAATTGTTCTTTATGACATCATCCCACCCAAAACGAGGACGATCTGCTTTCCGTTTAGCCCTAGACGGTTTGCCAAAAGGACAATCTTCAGCAATATGCCATCCTTCATCCACAGAACGTGCCCTAGCCATGGCAATCTTTCTCTCATTATAGACCTAGAAAGCAGGATTGAACCACACTTTTCGCACAGCCTACTGTTTGAAATACGGTCAGTCAGCCGGGTACCCAGAACAATTTGTAGGCAATTTCTCTGGAAAACATTTAACAAATATTCATCCGCTTTTCGGAGCGCCCATTCTTCAGAGCCATATTTGACCAAAGTCATCACTGTAGCTTCCAATATTCTAATCTTGGTTTGCAGACTTATCTTCCTATTCTTCCAATTTTTTTTAACAGACCCTGAAAAAAAACACCCTGACCGTTGGCAATTCTACTTTTAACATCTTCACTACTCCCACCGTTTTTACTAATACTACCACCAAGGTAAGTGAACTTGCCCATCTGATCAATCTTTTAGTTACCCAACGTCACCTTTTCATCTTCACTTATTCCTAGCTAGTCTGCTTAACATTAATTTTCAAACCTATTCTAGCACCCTGACATCGCAAAACCTCTAAAATTTCCTTCATCTTGCTCACACTATCATCTAGGATGCTTAAATCATCAACATAATCCAAGTCCAGGAGATTTTTTTCTCCCCATTTGATTCCGTGGTCTCCCATTGCCTTTCCTATGCTTCTTAGGACAGAGTCCATCAAAATGATCCATACAAAGGGGGACAGAACACAACCCTGCTTAACTCCTGATTTAATACGAAACCAGCTACTAACCTTGTTTCTTACCTTAACCACAGCAGTGTTGTTCTCGCACATAACACTAATTACTTTAATGTATTTGTCTGGTATACCATAAAAGGATAAGACATTCTCAATTATTAACCTAAGAGTGAAAATTAATCCTATTTTTCAAGGACTATCTCACATGGCTTATGTAGACAGTTTCATCCCTCTGCATTAATCCATACCAAATCGCTCACATTAGGAAATTTGGAATCTTGAACCCTTTCGTTTTGAAACAGATTTACTGAAAGTATGAAATACAGCGATTCTGAGAAGGTACAATTGTACTTTTTATGCAACAACAATGGAAATAAATGTAAAAAAAATGCATATTGCAATGGGTACCCGTGTTGTATGCCTGCCTTGTCTTGATTCTTCTCTTTACCACCCACTGCGTTGCTTTTTTTATTATATGTGAATCAGTTTTTGCCTTGCTTCCACCCTTAAAGGACTAAAACTTCAGAAAACCTTGTCCAGATTTTTCTTTATTTATTTTTTTTTTTTATTTCTTTTTACAGCAAACAATTTCTTAGACCACACAGCTTTTCCATCTACGATTAATATGAAGTGAATGTTTTAAAGAAAGGTACAATTTTTAAAAAGCAAGTGAAAATGCAGCATTAATAAAAGCCCGAATATTTCGACTTCACATCCAGAAGTCTGCATCATCAGGAATAAAAAAAAGCTTAAATAAATACTAAATTATATTATAGCAAGTGAAATTATAAACAGCTAAAGAAAAGTGAAAAAAAAACAACACAACGTTATGCGAAAAAACAAAATGAAAAAAAAAATTAAATTTAAATGAAGTCTAATGGGCAAATTCAGTTAAAAGCATAGAACAGGATGAAGAGACAAACTTCCTGCTTTACCCTCCTTTCTACACTTTGTCTTGACATGTTGGAAAATGACCATTTTTATTAAACTAAACATGTAAGAACCCGTTTTAACAAATAACATTTCAAAGTCACAAAAAATGGCTAAATTTCTCTCCGTGATTTACAGTCCAGGAGACTTAGTACAGGCCAGGGGACTTGAGTTCAGTCCAGGCAACTTGAATAGAGCCTGGGACAGTGGCGGATCCAGGGGGACAAGGGGGGCGCACGCCCCCTAACGTAGTCTAAAGTAGTGTAATTTACTTAATTAACGCAAGTTTGCGTTAATTAAACTTGCTCCTAACGCAAGTTTATCGGATCAACCTATTTACCCCCCCCCCCCTAAAAAATCCTGGACCCACCCCTGGTCTGGGAGACTTGGATACAGTCCAGGAGATTGAGTAGAGTCCTGGCCAACCTAATTGGCAGAACGCTTCTCCTGCCAATTTCTTCTAGTCTAATCTAGTGTATTTACCAAGTCTAGAATTCGAGCCGCTCTTTTGTAGCACATAAACTGCTTTTATAATTTATCTTTTCAACTATTGTTGCAGCTTCAAGCATTCGAACCGCTTTCCTGGTAGTGCTGTAGTCAGTCTGCAGGTCTTTAGTGATTTAACTAATGGTGGAATAAGGATTCATAGCCAAATATTCCACAATAAACACCAATTGTTTCCCGAAATTGGCTGTACTTTCCTGTTCATGCGCTTAATTCTTATTTTTATATCTTCTGATTGTATTATAACACCTGTGAGGAAGTACAGCAGCCACTCAGACAAAGTACATTTTTAACTTGCGTTATTTAGCTTAAGTAATATTCGTCTCATCTAAAAAAAAAAACAAAAAAAAAACAAAAAAAAAAACAAAACAACAAAAAAAACAAAGGCAAGGGCTGTTATTTTTCAGCCAACAGGCTTATTAGAATCCAATTGACGCACCCTTTGCCATCTATAAAGCGAATCACCTGAAGCAAATAATGACAAAGCACAAAATGGATAAGGAGTGGTAATGTACCCCTATCTTACAAAAGTTCTAATTTTCTCAAACAACCCTTTAACTCATCAGGAGATGGTAGCAGAAATGTGGATCTTATTGCGTATGACCTGGAGATCCTATCCAAACTTAATTACAACTAAATTTGCCCGGTGCAAAGTCCCACTTGCCCCTCATTAAGGTCGCATCGGTTTCTTTAATAATATTTAGAGGTCGTATTCGAAGTTTTCATAATTTCGATCGGTCATGTTTAAGCGCTTTTATGTCGTTTTACACTTGGAAGTTGTCAGAGGTTTGCATTCAGTGGGCACTAGCGTTGTTGGCTTAAGTTTCTTTTAGGGATGTACGAATTTCTTAAATCTGGCTGGACAGAAGACTCTCACTGATAGAGAACGGGCTCCTCAAAGGATATGGAGGAGGTAATTTAGTTGACTTTACAAGCATTTCTAAAGCATATATTAGTCGACGAAATATCAGGTTATCCCACTCAAATATTTTTGCTACAAAAAAGGGCGAGTATTTGCTATTGTTTCTACTGGATAAATTCTGAACTGCCACTTTTTTCACGTCGTCACTTCATTTGAAGAATCATTAATTTAAAGGAGCTAAGAAGCATATTGGTGACTGCGCTAATTTTTGAGTAGAATGCTTTGGTTTGAACATGCATGGATATTTTCCTCGTCCCAAGTTGCTGCAACATCTCTTCTATACGAGGTGGCTGGAAATAAATATTTGCAAGATGTCTCACTCTTTACTAATTCGATACTACTGCGTTTCTTCTGATATTTGCACTGTACTCCGGTAAACGGGGCTACTCCGTGCTTGATATAATTTCTGAATCTGATAATGCTGAAAGTAAAATTTAGTTCCTAGTTTTGTTATTCGTCGGCTGCTTAACCATTTCTAGTAAAGAACTGTATAAAATCCACCTAATAAATTTTCCAAATAATAGTTTGTTATATTAAATAGGCTATGTCCATTTAAAATTGATCTTCTTATCTATTGTGCATGGTTCGATTCCAATTGATTTGCAGATTTCAAGGCAAAATTTTGACAAAAGATGGTAAGTTGGACCCCTACCCTAGCTGACTGGGTGGCTAACTTCTGTTTAAAGCGTCTATGTAAACAACTGGTGAATAAACAGCAGCTAGATCGTTTTCTATTTTCAATTTAAAGCAACTAACTCATTAATTTTAGATGTAATATGCAAGTAAATACGAAGCCTGGCCAATGCTCAATAAAAGGAGATGAAAATTTCACCAACTGTCAAGTGGATGAGGTTAAAATACCAGTTAATATAGTCTGTTTAGCCTACAAAATGTGGCAAGACAAATACGACTGTCCCCAGGCGATTTGCGGTAAGCGGCAGGCATGTTTCTTGTCTTTCGTTAGAGAATCCAGTCTCAATTAAATTTTTCCAAAAGTACTTAGTTTTTTCTTTGGAAAAACTTTTAAAACAACGTGAGTTTCAGAGTGTCAATACTGGTCAATCGAGAAACTACAAACCTTTGATACTTCCTCAACAGTCAAGTTGAAAGATAAGGGCCCAAGGCCCTTGCGCAGGGGCCCAAGCCCGTCAATGACAAGAACCAAAGATCCAAGCTCATAGAGGGAGGCAAAGAAAGCTCGTATGTCATATGTAACCAGCCAGAAACGTGTTTTCAAGTACTTATATTGAAAAGGCTAACAAAAAATCATAAAAAGTACCATTTAGGTATGAAGTACCGAAATTTGGCCCGGAGTGTGAAAAGTGTTAGAGATCCCAAAAAGTGTCAAAAGAACAAAAAATCACAATTTTATAACTATGCTACTGGCTGGAGTCTTAACAGGCTTCATTATTACGGAAAAGCACCAAAACTTTAAAAGAGCCGAGGCTTACCAATTGTAATAAAATATTTTTTATTTTAGATTATTTGTCTGATAATAATTTTACATTATTAGGGCACAGATTAATCAATAGGAAAATGGTGCTACAAAATAACAGAGCGGACTCCCACAAGATGAGATAATGTCAGCCTTTCTGCATTCAAAAGCCCTGATGGTTATTAGATGGAGAGAAAAAAACAAACAAACAATGATGCGTTTACCTTACTTAGCGGATCAACAGCTACAGAGCTTAGAACCAAGTCTACCCCCAATGAAAGAATAATTTACAAGGGTCTCAATAATCTTTCGCCGGCCACGATATGGACAAGTTTAATGTATATAATCATATTTAACTAAATTTACAAGCAAGCCCAGTTTTTAGTAAAGTGCTAGTTTCTAGAATTCTACGAATTTAAAGTAATACCATGAGTTAGTGCATTAGAGCTGGTTTTTGCAAATATATATTGCATAATCTTCGAAGGAATAATTTTGTTTATTTTGTTGTTTCTTAAGCTAATTTTTGTTTCAGTTTTTTCTTAAATTATATAAAAAAAACAAGTTTTTTCAACAGAAAGTAAGGAGCAACATTAAAACTTAAAACGAACAGAAATTATTACGTATATGAGGGGGTTATCCCCCTAGTCAAAACCTCACTCTTTACGCTAAAGTTCGAATTTTGTTAGAATCACAAATCCCTGAATTACAAAGGCCGTTTAATTGGAATAGATAGCTCTTTTGAAGGTACTAAAAAACAAACTTTAGCGGAAAGAGCGAGGTATTGATTAGGGGGCGAACCCCCTCATACACGTAATAATTTTTGTTAGTTTTAAGTTTTAATGTTGCTCCTTACTTTCTGTAGAAAAAACTTGTTTTTTTATTTAATTTCTGATCGTTTTTTAAATAATGCTGGGAAATCCGGCCCCCTTCATAGAAATGTCCCTTCCCCCAAGGAAACATCCTCCATGGAAAGATCCTACCACGTAACCTCTCCTCCGACCCCCCCCCCCCAGAAAAAATCCCTCCTGAAAACGTCTGTATACTTCCCAATAACCAATACTATATGTAAACAATGGGCAAAGTTCATAACTTGCAACCCTTCCCCCGGGAACTGGGGGGGATTAAGTCATCCTCAAAGACATATTTAATAAATTTTCGACTATACTGAACAAAATGGCTATCTCAAAATTTTGATTGGATGACTTCGGGAAAAAAATGAGCGTATGAGGGGGCAAAGTTGCCCTCCAATTTTTTTGGTCACATGAAAAGGACACTAGAAATTTTAATTTCTCGAATGAGCCCTCTCGCGATACTCTAATGGATCGATACGATCACCCCTGAAAAAAAAAAATAAAAAAAATAACAACAACAAAGAAATAAACACGCATCCGTGATCTTTCTTCTGGCAAACAATACAAAATTCCACATTTTTGCAGATAGGAACTTGAAAAATCTACAGTAGGGTTTTCTGTTACACTGAATCTGATGATTTGATCTTCATTAAGAATGTGTCATAGTGAGGGGTTGTTTCCCCCTTTTTCGAAAATAAGGCACATTTTTTCTGGCTCGTAACTTTTGATGCGTAAGATTAAACTTGATGAAACTTATATATTTGACATCAGCATAAAAAACCTATTCTTTTGTATCAAAATTCCGTTTTTTAGAGTTTCAGTTACTATTGAGCCGGGTCGCTCCTTACTTACAGTTCGTTACCACAAACTGTTTAATATAAGAATAAACCTTACAAAAATACCTTTATCTAACTTAGGCGATGAAGTTAAAGAAGTCATCGTGCGTTTTTGTTAAATAGGGCATTAACATAAAGTTAGTATCCTACCTCCCTTAAGTTTTCCCACGAAATATGTGCAACTATAATAAATAGGTAAAGAGTTGTTGAATTAGAATCTAGATCCTGGGAGGTTAGCATTTCTTGTGCAAAAAAAAAAAAAAAAAAAAAAAAAAAAAAAAAAAAAAAAAAAAATCAAAATTGACAAATTAAATTATCAACACCTAATTTCTCTGATTTCTAGACTAACTCCCCCCTCCCCTAAAAAATCTTCTCTCATACAATTCCTTCTGAAAACAGTCCCTCCCCTGTGGACAATTCCTCCCACCGAAAAATTTCTCCCACAGACGATCAACTCTCAGAAAATTTCCCCTGCATATAAAATTGAGTACCGTACCCAAAGAGAAAGTATGACAAGGGGAAGAATGAAGAAAAGAATGAATTTGTTTACCTGCATTCTAAAATAAGTGTAGAATATATACTGTATAATATCCCGAAGTATTTATTTTTATTTCGTTTAATTCTTTTTTTTAATTTTGGGGGGTCAAGTTGTCAAAGCAGCGTAAGATAAGGGATAAAGACAATATTTTGAGGATATGAAATTAGGGGCATCTGTAGAAGTTCTTCTACGATGAAAGTGCACAGGGATACAGGCTGGGACTAAGAACTACGAGTAATTACTTCCGATGGAATCGGTCTGGCACCAAAATGTATAGTGCATTATATCAATTTAAGCTTTGCAGTCGAGAACAATTCCACTAGGCTTACATCAGAAGGTTTTCCCGTCGAAAGAGTTTTTAAGGGACGTTTTTTTTTATTATTATTTACTTAATTTAAATAACAGGGACTCAAACTCCAAGTCAGAACACAGAAAATTTAGAATGGATAGAACTCCTTACTTCAAATAAGCAAGCAATAGTTTAAGTAAAGAAAGTTTTCAAAAACTCCCAAGACAGTCGTAAGACAGTGATTTATATAAATGACCTTCCGAGGTGTTTACCCCAAGATAGTAGGTTAGCAGTAATTTTTGCATATGATACAGCGATAACAGTAAAAGCTAAAACCCCATCTTTGTTGGTTGAGAAAATGGTGATAGCAATGAAATCTTCGAATAAATGGCTTGCATGTAACTACCTAGCTCCAAATTTTTCTAAAACAGAATTCATGATTTTTGGGCGGTCACAGCGGACAGTAAATAAAATTACCATAGAAGAGTTAATTGTAAATCAAAGTAGGATAAAAAGAGTAAAATCATTTCGTTACCTTGGGATTATTCTTGATGAGCTTTTATCCTTCCGTAAACATTCTGATTATTTGAGTTTGAAACTTGCCCATAACTTAGGTTGTCTTCATAAATTGAAACATGTGTTTCCTTTTTCCATCATTAAAATTTTATACCATTCTCTAATTGAATCATATCTAAATTATTGCCCTATAATCTATCTCAACACATTTACGGTCCATCTGCAACCTCTTCAGATAATTCAAAACAAGGCAATTAGAATTCTGGGTACTTTTGTTCATCGCCCAATGAGGCTTCAAAATCTCTCGGAAACTCAAACTTTATATGTCTTTCTCAGTATACTTAATCTTAAACAACTGAAAGACCTGCATACAGCAATGTGGTATTATGATATTCAATCTTCAACAAATTATTTCCATGATTTGGGTATAATTGAGATTCCCGTTTCTCCTGCCCACCCCGTCCGCCCCAAGAAGTATCGCCTTCCTCTAATTAAATCAGAAAAAGCTAGATTCTCAATCAGATACCAGCTTCCTCATATTGTAAATAAACTTAATTTAGTAGAAATGTTCCCAAGTTTCAAGAGCAGATCTTCTTTGAAAAAACATATTTCAAAAATGGTTCTTTGTCTGGATGTTGGGGTTGATGAATAATTGATATTAGTATGATTTATGTTGTGGTGTTCTTGCGCTGGGGTGGCCTCCTCTGTTATCTCCTACCTTGTATGTTTTTTTATATCCTGTATTTGTTATTTCGGCATTTTCTTATATTTGTTTATGGCCGACACATCGAGCCTTGCTCTCCGTCTACCAGTTTAGAAATTTATTTGTCATGTGTATTTGTCAATAAAAGATCTTGTCTTGTCGTTCACAAAAAAGTAGTGGGTGCAATGCCCAAATAGAAGAACTATCTACAAATGTAAGCAATGGCTTTCAAAAATGGCAAGGAGATCTGGGTCCTTATGTGTAATTTGAGTGTGTATAAATATGATTTCATGGCTTTGTTTATTGTCACTGGTGCCAAGTGGATACTCTTAATGCTTTGTGTGTAAGTCAACATTGTATTTTTTTCTTGTGAAGATTGTATTTTTTTTCTGTAATTTAATCCTTTAGCATGCATTTTCTTTTTTCTTCTATGCACAGAGTGAACAAATAAATTATCATTATTGCTATAACAGCGGTGCTACATGTTCCCTTCCCTCCCTCTCAAAACTTTAAAACGGCTTGAATGTTATTTGTATTTAATTAAAAATGATGTATATTTTGAACAGTATTTTATTTTATTTGTGAAAGCACCAATAGCTACAGCGGAAAAAGAAATAAAATCATCATAACCACCAATATTACTGAAAAGTACTAATGAAAGTAGGCTGATAGTTCAAAAAAGAGTGATATTCATTCCTGGAAGTGTCAGCAATTCTGGATTTATTAATGCTATAAATGTGATATTAAAAAAAAAAAAAAAATCAGTAAAATGTAAATAATTCTCTGGTCTGTAGAGTCTTAGGAGATGTTATTGCAGCTTCTTTTATGGTAATTTCTATTCTTTGCAAGCTTGACTTGATGATTCATTGTAATTTCTGTTCGTTTTGGGTCATTCCCTATCCCAACCATTATACAAAGCCGGACCGAGTTGCAAGTGCTCCGGAGAACGTATAAACATAAGCGACATTAGTTTTTTCACGTGTAGACAAGTCAGATTTCTCTTGAATGTGAAACTTGGCTTCACCTTTGTAACACTAAAATTTAAATTAATTTATTCCAATACACATATAAAAATCGATAATTAGTAGTGCAATGTTATTATTAGATGTTTTTAGAAAATACAAGTGGGTTTCGAAGTCTCGAGTTGGTTTCAAAGGCATTTTGAGAAAGTTTCTACAAAAATACTTGTTCAAGGGATCTCATTTGATCTGCCATCAGTGGTCCAACGGACGAGGAGGTAAAAGTATATGGGCGGAGCTTTTATAACGAGAGAGAGAGAGAGAGAAGGATTTATTGAAAACGAAGACTGTAGTAGCCAAACATTACTGATCCGTGATCCTACTGTTAATTATTTATATACATTGCAGTGTTATAATCTATTATTTATTTACAGCGATTCATAGATACTCATTTCTACTCGATTTAAGTTTCAATTATTTTATAACCTCATTTCTGCTCTGCTCGTCTGGCTCATTACATTTGTTTGAAAAACTTTTTTTCTGGAATGTCTTTTTAATAAATAACTTAAAAAGGATCTGGCTTGTTAGGAGTGATTTGAGATCCAAAGGACAAAAAAAAAAAAAAAAAAAAAAAAAAAAAAAAAAAAAAAAAAAAAAAAAAAAAAAAAAAAAAATCTAGTATAAGCTAAAACGAAACGCATATCTTTTAGTGCCTCAGCAATCAGAAGCATGTTCGTTCAATCATTTGGGTCAAGTTTGCGACATATATGGAAGAACACATCAAACAATTTGTAAGCTCGTCCAAGCCAACATCCCTTTTTCAAACTGGGGATCATGTCAGGTATGAACAATCATGATATATATGAAATAGGGCTTAGACAAAACCCATGGACAAGTCCATATCTCATTGACATATTTACTCGAAGATTAGATCGAAGACAAAAAATTAGATCTTTCGCTTTTAAAATCAAACGTGTGTAGTTTAAAATAAAATAACCTTTGAAATTAAATTCTCCCTTAACTAAAAGCTGACAAGTATGTAAGTTTCACGTATTTGTTGATTTCCATAATAATATTTAATATCAATCCCTAAAATTACGTCTTCTGGTATGAGGGCTAAAATGAGATAAGAAATCGTGAGACAGGCTCCAAGGCACTTACATTCTTGTCATTTATTTAGGACAAACTATTCTAAAATTGCTCTTCTGAAAATAGCTAGAAAAATACAAAAAACTTATATAAGGCTGTTTTTGGAAAAATAAAGTATTTAGGTGCGCAACCACTCCTCCTCCTAAAAAATATACAGAAACATCCACCAAAATAGCCCGTGGACAACATTAAAAACTCTAAATAACCGTTACTTTAAATGGATGGACAGTTTATAAAAAATTATAATTTTCAGGAGCTTCATTAATGTTTAAAGGCAAAAGTACCATGAGATCTCAAACTTACTTCGAAAGATCCCTCCCCTGATAGATTTACGACCATTAGTTCAGTGAGGTCAACCGTCGGACACAAATATAAACAAATAACCATGAACCCTTCTTGGGAAAACAGGAATTTTGTTCTATAAGAATATGAGAATAAAACCATTGATTCCTGTGTGTCCGTTAAAATTGGTACATGTCTCTCTTCACTTACTTTTCTTCACAATAAACTTTTTGATTTATCACCCATTGAACCATTGATCGTTAATAAGGAACATGAGGTAGATCCTTGGGACCCAAAGATCACACTTTCTTAGTTCCTGGCGTGACCTTAGTTTCAACAAGATTTGACATAGGCCTATCCATCTTTCTTTCAATATTTAATTTGATGCAAACCGAGTTTTTTTTTCAATATTACTTATTAGAATTGATGTTTTGACTTTCAATCTCACATCATGTTTACTGTGACGGAACTCATGGTTCACAACATGTTTACTGTGACAATACTCTTGTAATTTCGTCGGCGAATTGGTGGTCTTAATTCCAATAAGTCTATTCAATTTTTTAAAGATTTGTATTAGGTACACCAGTTGTCAGATGAATGCAAAAGATGGATAATTTGCGGACATTGGATAATTTGCGGGCAAATTGGATAATTTGCGGACATTGAAAAACAAACATATAAAAATCATATTTGATTTCTAGTTTTTCCTTTTTATTTTGTTAAAACTGAAACAAGTAATTCAATGCTCATAACTTAACGCCTTAAATGTTTTGGCTGCTAAAAAAAATAAATCATTTGCATGGCTTATCTAAATTTTTTCAGGATGAAACTGCTACATTTAAAACGTGACAAAACCAAGAAGCACGGTCAATCTCAATTTTACTATGAATGGATTGAAATAGATCCAAATCAAAGTCACTTATTTATTAGAATCGTCGATATTTTTATTCCGACAACACGCAGTAGAATGACATATTGTAAATTAGGAATATTCAGGCCCATGAATAAGGACGTGATCGCTGATATTTGTAGATACTTGCCAATGACCATTAAATAGCCCTAATAATTATTTATTTATTATATTCTAGAGTACTTGCCTTATCTCAAAGGCAGTTTGCGGAGTCGACAGCAACACTTACAGTTCAGAATGTGAAGCAAAAGCACATGGTATCCTCGTAGACTATATAGGGCACTGCATCCATGTCGGAAAAATTTGCTCAACTATTCAATGCCCACCAGTTCCTGAAGGATGTGTCTCTTCAAAACTTCCTGGGACCTGCTGCCCCAAGTGTTTAAGTTTTATTCGCTTGCTACCAAGTAGTAAACAAATGTATAAAATAGTGATAGCCACTGAATCTCAAGAATTGTTGTCTGTTTCCTATTTACTGACTGCCTTACGGTCTTTCAAAACCGTCAGTGAATGTTTAGTGGGCGGGTATTTACATTATGAAGGGGACGTAATTGTGTATATTTTTTCGGAAGACAGGTACCAGGATGTGTGCAATATAGAACTTGCAACAATTTATAAACAAATCTTCTATAAAAGCCCAAGAGTGCAAATTGATGCTATACTGAGTACAGTTGTCGCTGCAGACAGAAGCTTTGAAAGTAATTCTTTAAGTACGACTACTATGCTCCTTCCATCCAAGAACTATATATTTGTGTATATTTTACTTTTAATTATATTAAGACAGTACGGGATCTTGTAGAATAAATGAGCTTATCAAACCGTTATCCAAGTCTTTCTAATAAACCATTTTTTATTTGATGTGTTATTATCTTTAGACAAAACGCCAATGGTTGCATAATCTAATAAATCTGACGAATACTAGTAGTTGTAAAGTTATATCAAATCCGATGCAAAACATCTCTAATTCTAGGTGAGTCTTACTAGAATTGAGGTGCAGATGGCAAGGTAAATTTATTGTAATTTTATAGCCCCCCCCCCCTCCTGCTGGTGTCTACAAGGTATGAACTTTATTCTAGATTATTAAAAAAAAAATAGCCAAATGTAACAACTGAAATACAGCAATCGCATTTCTAGTGCAATGGAATAATTTAGTAGGTCCATTTTGTAGAGAAAAAACCTTTCAGGAAAAAAGACTTAACAAGGACCTTTTAAAAAAGGTCTACAAAAGAAAAAACCCCTAGGACTTTATCCATAGTTTATTTTCAGTGGGTGTGGTGATACCTAATCCGCTGTTTCCAATAGTACTTATTCTTCGAGTTCATTCACCTGATGAGCTAAGAAACAACTCTTCCAGGAATCAAGGTTTACCCCGTTCTTCCAAAAAACTCTTCCTTAAACAAAATATATTTGTACGGTCCTTTCTATGGTTGAAATTAGTCTGATATGTTCAAAACGGAGTTTTAAAATTGGCATCAAGTAAGTATAATTTTGAGTTGCTTCCAAGAACCCATACTGTAATAAACTTAGCCCCTCCCCCTAAAAAAAACACAAACAGAAACTTGATTAAAATCCCGCCGATCCTATATATATATAATACATATATATATATATATATATATATATATATATATATATATATAATATATATATATATATATATATATATATATATATATATATATATATATATATAATATATATATATATATATATATATATATAAATATATATATATATATATATATATATATATATATAATATATATATATATATATATATTATATATATATATATATATATATATATATATATATATATATATATATATTATATATATATATATATATATATATATATATATATATATATTATATATATATATATATATATATATATATATATATATATATATAATATATATATATATATATATATATATATATATATATATATATCTATATATACCTAATGCGACAGCATCAAACATCGGTTCATAAATGTAAATACAAAATAAAGGGGCACAGCTGTACAGTTTATTTTCTTCAATACAACTTATTTTAAACGGTTCTATTTGCACTTTACTTCAAGTATTACGAATTGTTTCCCAATTTGCTGAATTAATAAAATTATTCCCTACCCCAAACAAGAGTTAGGTCAACTTATTTATAGCTAATGACGTGTAATCTTATTGACAAGGAGACTGGAATAACTCTTAGACTAATGTCTTAGGAAAACATTACTAATGGTCATACTCCCAGGAAGGGGAGATGTGAAAGTTCCCTTTAAGGATCCTCCAAGGAACCTACTCCCCCAGACACTTTTGAAAATAAAATACCCACAGTAAGGACTATTGGAGCGATGATGAATAATTTAACAGCTCTTTCGTTTCGAGCTATTTTATGCTAACAGAAAACACGTCCTACTAAATCGACTCCATGTCCTTCTAAATATTTTAAAAATTATATCAACAATTCTAAAGTATACTTCCAAATAATCCAAACCAATTTTTGACAACTTTTTGCGCACTTTGGAGGTACAGACATAACATAGGTATAACAGAAAGGTTATTGTATATGAAAATTATTTAAATATGCATACGAGAAGTACAGAATATACAGAAAATCGAATTTTCCTTCATTGCTACTTTCAAATCATCATTTTGCATTGTTAGCTTGAGTTTTAAGAAAAATTAAATCTCAATTTCGAGATCTAGGTCAAACTTTGGCAATTTGTTTATAAGAACATTTGTAGCCCTAAAAGCATTTTTTTCTTATAATTCATATGCATGAAAATGCTCACAAGTTTAATGTGTATCTAAATTAAAAAAACAATCAGAAAATACAAAGTTTCTCACGTGTGGCCACATAAAGGAAAGATGTATTAGCGGATTTTGGGTCGAAATACCCTCAATTTTAGGAGTTACTTTGACTTCTAAAATGAATTCAATGGTATGATAAGGGCCAAGAAAAGGCTAAGCACAAAGTTCTTTGATTTTATGATATCGAAGACAAATTTGACAAGAAAATTTTGAAAACATTTGAAATAGATCCGAAGAAACGTACGAGAAACTTTACTTTGTCTAAATATAAGAAACACATTACTGTAATACATATTTCAGCATGTTTAATTAGAATTGCTTAATTATTGCTAAATAAAATTAGTAAGTTTAAATCAATACAATGAAATTAGTTAATTGAAAACTGAATTACATTGCGACGGGTTAAATTAACATTGCGAGGATATACAATATCAACCTAATATGCAGCAATCGAGGCTGCAATGCCCAATTCTTTCATTTTCATATGCTATTCTAAAATCAATACATATTAATCTCAGTTTAGAATTTCTTCTTACACTAATTTAGCTGAGATTGGTTCTACTGCTCGTCATTATGATACTTGATGTGGATTTCAAAAAGTGACTTGCTAAGATATTCACATCCACAAATGTGACAGACGTGACCTCCACTGAAAAAAAAATTACGGCACAATAATTTTAGTCAAGCGAAAACGAAAAGATTAAACACTTGAAGCGTTTCAATGTTCAAAAACAAAGAAGTCATTTCAAAAACCTTAAGTGAATGCTTACTTCTACAGAAAATAGCCTACTGAAATCAATTACATATATAATATATATTTATATATATATATATATATATATATATATATATATATATATATATATATATATATATATATATATATATATATATATATATATATATATATATATATATATATATATATATATATATATAGATAGGTCTTGAGTTTGAAAAATTCGTTTAGAGCCTTAGTTTTGGGGGAAAATCATGCGAATGACGTCACATTTATATACCTTTCAAGAGCAAAAATTACATTGATTTCCCCCAAGGGGTGGTCCTATCGTTTTTAGTATCTATGACACACGCAAAACCAAACAAGATGAAAAATAAGTCTGAACAACTAAAGAAACAGGGATGGATGAATATACAGCAAAAATTATATTGAATTGCAAACGAAAATGTTGCGCAACGAAAACTGCAGTTAGAAGACAAAACAAAATTACAATGAAATGAAGTAACGTGTTGTATTAGTTTGCGTGAGTCTGTGAAGGATAAACAGAAAGGGGGAATTGAATTCAAGCCAGAATCACTTAGTTCAACTTAACTTGCTGATTTTCACCCTAGAATGAAAAAGTGTCAATTTAGCGTCTGTAAAGATACATAGGAAGGAGAAAAGGAATTCATGCCTCGGATGGAATGAAGTTATTTTGGCGTTGGTGAAGGATAAACCAGAAAGAGAAATTGAATTCACGCCAGAACAAAAATCATGTGAGTTATGTCTCATTTATATACATTCAAAGGACAAAAATTACATCGTTTTTCCAGAAGGGTGGTCGCATCGTTTTTAGTACCTTCGACGCATGCAAAGTTACAAAAGACGATAAATGACTCCGAACAGCAAAAGAAAAGGCATGGAAAAAGAAACAGCAAAAATCACATTGAATTGCAAACGAAAATTTTGCACAACAAAATCTGCCGTTAGAAGAGTTAGTAAAATTTCAGTGAAATGAAGGAGCGTGTCAGTTTAGCGTTTTTAAGTATGTGAAGGATAAACAGGAGGGAGGAATTGTTTTTTTAGTATCTATAAAAAGTGCAAAATTACACAAGAAAAAAAATAACTCGGAACAGATAAAGAAAAAGGCATGGAACAAGAAAGAGCAGAAATCACATTGGATTGCAAAGGAAAATGTGACTTATATTATAATAATTTTAAAAGGCAGATAGCCTAAAGAATTTAAAGACCAAATCTACATCAAGCAGTAGCCCTGTTGTGATAGAAGCTGATTAGAGATAAAAAAAAAGTCAAATAAGTTTAGAATGCAGCTCTTAATGGAAATCTGTATTTTCTATAAACTGCAACAACTTCAGCAGCATTTTTGGCAAAATGCGTTTGATTGACTTTATTACTGAACCATGGACATATAATACAGCACATGGTGAAGACATATTGGATCCGTGACTAGGTTTAGTTTTCAGTCTCACAGATGATACTGATTTCAAAAAGGTATACTCTCTCTGTCTAGTGTAGACTTGGCCTGAATTGATAAGAATTCTTCAGACATATTTAAATTGATTCATTACTAGATGAGATTAATACATTTGTGATTCAAAAGACACAATCGAAACAATTAATTTACTATTAAGCCTTAAAGCCTATAATTCCCGTCAAACAAGGTCTGATGACCCACAACTGTAGCTAGGAGTTTCGGCAAATCACCGCTATGTTATTTTTTAGAATTCATTTTTACTTTATTTGGACATTGTCTTCGATGATTTTTTGGGTTATGAGCTCGACGTTCAGTTTATTCAATTCATTTAAAATTACAACCGATATTTTCATATTATTGGAACAGATAAGCGTCATTTAGAGCAAATTAAGACCTGATTCAGACAAGCCATTTCATTCTCGGTATATTCTTGCGAAATTTTCTTGCAATTTTAAAAGACTCGATAAAATCATAGGCACATTTAAAGAATATTCAAGCTGATTACGCAAATTAAGAATTGCTCATTAGGCATCCTTTAATACGTTTATATGGAACAGAGTTTATATTTAATAATATATTTATTTATAACTGACTGACATTGCGCATTGCCATATGAAGTTTCGTTAAATTTCGGTTGGCAGAGCCAGTTCCATAGATTTGAATCGGATTACTGTCCGGTATTTTTGGTTTATCTAGATGAAGAGCCTACAAAATAAAACTTTACAGCCCGTAGTCATCTGTCTGGTTATGTAAATGAATACAAAATGACAACAAATATCTAATTTTAAAAAACTTGAGGCTCTGAGCTTTATTAGTCGACTTTTTTGCTAAATTTCAGCTAAACTAGTGTAGCACAGGGTAATCTTGACTGGATACATAGCCCTACTTACAATTAAACACATTTGAACCATGTAGTGAACTGTCGTCCTGACTCACGGATTGTGACTTAATAATTTTCTGTAAGCCCGAACCAACAAGATTGGTAACTGAAGTAAACAAGATAGTTAACATATCCAAAAATTATAAACAGTACTCTGTAAAAACAAGTCCATTGGACCAAAAAAATGGGACACTTATATGTAAACCAAGACTTAAACAGCATTTCGAATTTCAGGAAACGAGTAAAATTGTAATAAAAATAGTGAAATATTGAATCCGTCCACAGTTATTTCCTAAACATGGAAATATGAAAGTTTTCTTCTTATTCTTCGAACTTTTAAAATTTCTAGCTCTCATGTATCAACAATTATAGAAAAGAAATGTTCTGTTATCCCGTGGAAGACAATCCATATTAAAATTGTGAAATTTCCAAGGTTGAGCTTACCTTTTATTTTCTAATGAGTTAGTCTGCAGTAATGTTGCTAAATTCTAAAGCTTAGACTTCGTTGTTTTTGCGGAGGTTCAGAATTTAGTTTTTTTGCACCAAGTCAGATTAACTTTGATTTGGCATTGAGCCAGGCTTAGCTATTTTTTTGCAATGGGTCGGTCCATAGGGATGCTGCAAAATTCCACATCTTGGACTTAGCTCGATGTGCACCGGTCCAGTCTGCAGTAATTCTGGAAAATTCCTTAAGAGACGTAAACCCCTTCTTCATCCTTCGCACAAAATGCTCAAATCTGCAAGATGCTTAAACGGCAAGTAATTTAAACCAAGGGGAAGAAGGGCCCGGATTTTCAGAGGGTTAAGTAGGCTTTAAAGTCCGGTAATATTAATATTAACGTTACAAAGTAACACAGATTGATATAGCTTCAAAATAATTAGTTACAAATTTCTGCAATATCTCGGTGATAGACAGAAAATCAAATTGTTCTTGCCACCTGATAAGTCGATAAATATTAGGTCTTAAGTTTGGAAGCAAGGCAAAGTAGCCCTAGCTTGTGCATTCTGCATTTTTAGAATTATCAGCATAGGTTGAGATCATTTAGCATAGGTTATGTTTTGAGGCGAAGCAACACAGCTTTAACTTGTATATAAGGTGTATTTCTACAAGTGTAAAGCTAGTTTGTCTTACCTGTTGGAGATAAAACCAGATTTCGACTTTTCGATTTGGGGGCGTAAATGATGAGTCCTCTTTGATTTGGTGGATCTTTTCGATTGACTGGAGCCCTCAACTTTTGAATTTAGCAAAAAACAATCATTACACATAACGCATTCACTACTGGAAAGCTTTTTCCCGCAATTTTCACAATGATAAAATTCTTTTTCTGTAAAAAAAAGTGAATATTAAAGCTCACACTAAGGAAAATAGCATTTATGACATGCAAACATTAAGCATACCAAAAATAGTCTACATATTAAATTCTAGAAGTTCTGCAAAAAAGTAATAAAATTGCACAGTTTGAATAAACATCTGAGAAAACAATAAACTTGGCACTTGGTCCTCAGCTTACGAACTTCGTAAATTTGTATTTTCTTGCCACATAATTCTAAAAATTAAATTCTTTCTCTCCCATTTGGTCTCAAAACTAAGCATATAACTTTCCGACTATAACCCTAATTCTAATAAAGATACCGGAGCCCCAGCTTCGCCCGGACCAGGGCACTTGTCACGCGGCATGCTTGGGCATCTTTAATTCTCTAACTACGCATTAGCTGAATCATCGCGTTATTCTTTGGTCTTAAGTCATGAGGTGTCAAATCAGCAGTTTCAATTGAATTAAGAAATTCTTCATTCCTTCTTCCTGTTAATACTTCACAAAGTTGTATATTTCTTAGGATTTGTATGTTATTTGTCTGAATGTAATTCCTTCTTCCTGTTAACACTTCCCTGAGTCATACACTTTATATGATTTGTATTCTCCTGAGATTCGTCGTGAATCTTGTGGTAAAGCTTTCTAATTAAGTCAACTTGGAATTTAGTAAAAACATTAAAACGCAAATACAAGGTTTCGAAATACCACTTTTTATTAAGATAAAGATACACATCCTGGAATGTATAAGCTTGGAGGGAACTTGCTCAATAACCAATTTCCTGGCTAACTGCGTCAATGAACTTGACGGACGTGGTTGGTTTTTCATATATATACTCAGAATTTTGAGACTGAGGGGGAACTCTTTGACTTGCAGGGCGAACCTCTGCCCGTTTATTATCTTATTAGAAATACCTTGGAATATTGTTGGATTACTGTAAGTGTCTAAGTATCTTATTTTATATTATTATAGTTTTCTGAGACTTGTAGTCTACTTGGGACAACCAGTCCCAGTAGGATATATATGTGTTATCAAACCTTGTGTCAGTATATGTTAACCAAATAAAAGTATTGTGTTGTAGCTAACCTCTCTTCAATCTACATTTAGTCCCTCGAAAATACCCAGGTCGTACGCCTCATTAGTCCGGTCATATCCTAAGGCACCCTACCAAAGTTTAATTACCTTAGGGCCAAAGTTTATCTCCCTTATAAAGGGAGAATAAAGGCATCTACCACAATATTCCCTAAATACCATAAGAACCACGTTACCACAACTGGTGGCCGTTGGAAAAACTGGGTCGAGAGGGCTAGATAAAAATAGTAGATAGAAATAAAATGGCTTTACCAGAGGAAAAAATGACATCTCTATCAACGGTACTTGAAATTGCAAAAATTATACCCGAATACGCGGGAATTTCAGATGTAGATGAGTTTATCGAAAAATTAAAAATTTTCGACGAACTAAATGAACCGTTTGAGGATAAGGTCAAAGAGCAATGCGTTGCAGCCAGATTAAAGGGAAGCGCCCTTAAACATTTTGAGGCAATTAAGGAAAAAGAGCCCAAGGACATCAGTACTCTAATTGAATCTTTTAAAACAAGGTTTATAGAGACAAGCATCTCCGAGAGGCTAAGAACAGAGGTAGCGACATTCAGTACCTCAACTAGCATCAGGGAATATGCAGACAAAATTTGTAGATCTGTATGCCTACAGTTAGAGAAAGGCGGAAATGACGAGACAGTACAGAAAGTACAATTACATACTTTTACCCAAGGGTTACCAAAAAAGCTATTAAGACTAATTTTATCACGGAAACCTGAAAATTTAGAGCAGGCTATAATCCTAGTAGAAACAGAGGTAAAAATTGACGAGGCTATGAAAAAGTTTGATCAGATGTCAATAAATAACACAGGAGCCCAAGAAAGTATAAAATATGAAAGGGGACAGAAGTGAGTGAACTTTGAGGAGCCAAATCGTGAACCAAAAAGGCACAAGGAAGGCCAAACTCTCCCACCATGGACTGACACCTTCCCATTTGACGACCAATCCCATGGTATTAGATCCTTAATGACTTGGAATACCAAGTATTATGGACACCCACCTTCTCCTCCCGAGGAAAATTATAGAGCAAATGGTGGCAGGTCAAGAATATATAGAAATAGGTATAGACTCCATGAGGAAGGGCAAATCACCAAGCAATATAGGAAAAGATTCAATTGCTATTATTGTGGCAAACCAAACCACTATGCGGCAGATTGCTGGCATAGAATACCCAAAGAAGGCCAGACGTACAAGACAAGACACCAGTTCAGAACGCAGGGGGGCAGAAATTTAGGAAGGCAGGGAACAAATAATACTTGGCAAACACCTAATAATATTCCTGAATTTAGGCCTAGGAGGCAAACGGTTAACAATACCCAGGGTCAAAATAGCAACGCTGAAGAAAACTGGGATAACCCCAAAAACTTTTGGTCAAACAGTGGGCATTTAAACGGAGAAGAACCAGCCTGTAAGGGTCGACAGAGCTGTTTCCTTACAAAGACCCCTATATAGTTTAGAATGTTGTGATACAAATGCAAATAATAATAGTCTACCGATTTTGCGCTGTTTTAAAATTGAGTGTTTTCAAAATTTACCATGTTTACTAGATACGGGTGCATCAAAATTATTAATTCGAGAGGAACTTTTTAAGAGGTTTCCTACTAGTGTCAAAAATCGCGTAAGCAGATGCCAGAATACCCTGACATCAGTAACAGGGCACATGCTGACAATTTTGGGGGAATGTCCATTAAAATTTAGCACAGGGGATAAAGAAATAACAGTAACGGTGATAATATGTAAGCAGCTACCATTTCCTTGTGTTCTAGGAGTAGATACTATCAGGAAATATGGGATCGTATGGGAACCCATAACTGATACAATAAACATAAACCAGGCAAATGAAACTAATAGGCAAATTTGCGTAACAACAGATAAAGAGAGTGATGATTCAAATTATAACCTAAAAATAAACAGAAAGATCACAATACAAGGAGGAACAACAGCTCAAGTTCTAGCGAGATTAAATACAAAAGAAGGAAAGGTTAAAACAATGGATGCCATGATAGGAGGACACACCCTAAAAGAATACCCCACTATTTTCGTAGAAAATCAAGTTATTTAAATTGAAAATGGTATCACATACTTAAAACTATCAAATCTAAGTAATAATAAAGTAAAGCTGAACCTAAATACGGTCTGATAGTAGAAATCAAATAGAGTGAAGCCAATGTCCCTTATTTCCCAATTAGTCTACAGATAAATTGTGTCTAGGAAGCCAACAGAAACCTTACCAGGGGGACAATTACACAGGGCGTTAATAGTTGACTCGTAACTTATAATGGGTGTTGTGAAACTAGTTGAACTATACATATTTAGAATCAGCATTAAAAGGCGATTCTTTTGACATGCACATTGAAAAAAAAAATATTTTTGGGGGTAATTAAAAAAAAAGAAGAAGGAGGGTAGTCTACTGAAATAAGGTCATTGGAAGCTAACAAATTTGGAGTTGAGCTCAATCACTGCTGGTCTCTCGTTGTTAAGTAAATGCGAAGCATCTAGTGACCTTTGACTCTCTGAGGTGGCACTTTCAGTCAAATTTGAATTTTTTTTTTTTTTGAAGGATTTTAAAATAATTATAATGGGAAAGACAGCAAGAGTTACATTAAGTGCGCGCTACATGTATAAGCTAGCTGTAATCTTATTATAAACAATAGAAGATAACAAATGAACACTTACCAAATAAGGACAGTATATATATATATATATAAATAAGATCCGTAGAAAAAAATTGTCACAATTAAAAAAGTATAGCTCAGTATAAAACAAAGCTTTTTTTTCTCGGGTATAAATAATTTCACATATTAAATAAATTCACAGCAGACCACTAATAGAATTTACCTGGGCGAGGACATTACAGGCGAAAGACACCGATGACAAGACCATTGGCATTTAAAAATGAAAACTGCTAAACGTCTTGTCATTGGGGGGGATCCACCAAGCTAACCAAAGGTACATCAGAAATAAAAGTCAAACTTGGGGTGAGGTTTGAGCTGAGTGTTCGGGTAGGGTCGTACGTCCTAAAAAAAAATAAATGGGACGTGATCACCTTACCCGGGCACTAAACCCATAAACCTTTAGAACAGGGAAATAGGCAAAATATCACGAAAGGGACAAATTGCACTCAAATACTATATAAAACTAAGGCGAAAATTAAACTGAGGATAAATAACAGACACGAATAATACAAGAGATTATAGGGAAACCGCAATGGGCACTGATAATCCCTATTGCAAAACAAAATTTGGCACGAAATAGGCATTATTTTTTTGTGAAGTACCATAGACAAAGAATAGGTGTTTGCGATGAAAACCATACAATTTGGCGGAAATCAGGATATCGTAAAAAATGATTTTTATGATTAAATGAGAACTAGCAAACGCGGGGCAAAACTTAATTAAAAGTGTTCTAAAAATCAGCTGAAAAATACACTACTTTTCTAACACAAACACTTTCGGACGGAGAAATTTAAATAATTTCAAAAAATACAGGTTGCAACAATAGACCCCCCACCTCTTAAAAACAAAAAGATAATGAATTTGACCATAGAAGGGTAATCAGCATAAAAACTTGTAAAAGTTATTGAGTAAAACATGAAACATATAAATATAGGCTTAGAAAAGATCTATTGTACTGAAAAAGCGGAAAAAGACTTGAAAAAAACCCTTAGGCTTCATTGATGTAAATAATCAAAAAAAAGAAAAGGGTTCAAGTTGAAAATATAGCCAGACAAAATTGAAGGAAAAGAAATTAAATGGATTCAGTTAAACTGTTATACGTGTATATTGAACTGACCAAACGAGACTAGTACGAAATAATTGTACTAAATAAGTACAAAATAAGTAGCATTAATACTACGGAGCCACCGTGACAGTGGCTATCTCTGGCCAAGATTAATAGAAATATTGGAGGAATGCTCCAAGTAGACAGGAAAAATTTTGCTCTCTTATGTGGGAGTCGTTTTCGGAAAAATGACTAGCATGACATGAAAAATTAAAAGAAGGCACCTTATTAGCCTTAAGAACCTAATTTGAAGTTGAAACTTAAGACAAGACCACTAAAAGTTGGGAAGTTAAAGTGCATATAGTCATTATCACTTGTATGTCAGAAAAAAATAAATAACCATGTGCCGTGAAGGCAAGGTATATTTTCTGCAGAAGGGCCACTTTGTTTGAGAACAGAATAGCCCAAGAGGAAACTGTGGCCACAAATCAAAAAAGTGTGGCAATACTATAAATAATTAATTATTGTGTGTGCAGGTTCATAATAGTCCTTTTAGCTGCAGCCGATGACAGAGAACCTAGAAACGTTGTAAAAAGCTACCAGAAGGCAGCCCTGTTAAGCAAGCCTTCAGGGTGCAGGCACGAGTCAATTGATAGTGCCGTAACAGGTAAAAAGACGAATAGCTAAATTTTCAGCTTATAAAATCAAGCTGTAAACGGAGCCTTGTCCCAAAATGACATTAAGGCTGAAAAAAAGAGATTACAGACCAATACATTTTTTTAACTGTCTCAATCACCTGAAAATTCAAAAAGAATTAAAAAGCTCAAAGTTTGAATAAACAAACCGGCATATAGTAAGCTAAAAACTGTTAATGTTACAATTGGTTCGAAATAGAACCAAAGTTGTAAAACAAAGATAAGAAAATGTATATAGTGGTATATGGAAAAGTTATATAGTGGTAACAAATGTTGTTGAGAAAATATATACAGTTATAAAGATATAAAAAATACAGGTTGCAACAATAGACATCCCCCACCTCTTAAAAATAAAAAGATAATGAATTTGACCATAGAAGGGCAATCAGCATAAAAACTTGTAAAAGTTATTGAATAAAACATGAAACATATAAATATAGGCTTAGAAAAGATCTATTGTACTGAAAAAGCGGAAAAAGACTTAAAAAAAACCCCTAGGCTTCATTGAAGTAAATAATAAAAAAAAGAAAAGGGTTCAAGTTGAAATTATAGCCAGACAAAATTGAAGAAAAAGAAATTGAATGGAGTCAGTTAAACTCTGTTATACGTGCATATTGAACTGACCAAACGAGACTAGTACGAAATAATTGTACTAAATAAGTACAAAATAAGTAGCATTAATACTACGGAGCCACAGGGACAGTGGTTAACTCTGGCCGAGATGAATAGAAATATTGGAGAAATGCTCCAAGTAGACAGGAAAAATTTTGCTCTCTTATGTGGGAGTCGTTTTCGGAAAAATGACTAGCATGACATGAAAAATTAAAAGAAAGCATCTTATTAGCCTTAAAAACCTAAGTTGAAGATGAAACTTAAGACAAGACCACTAAAAGTTGGGAAGTTAAAGTGAAAATAGTCATTATGACTTGTATGTCAAAAAAAAATAATAACCGTGTGCCGCGAAGGCAAGGTATATTTTCTGCAGAAGGGCTACTTTGTTTGAGAACAGAATAGCCCAAGAGGAAACTGTGGCCACAAATCAAAAAAGTGTGGCAAAACTATAAATAATTAATTATTGTGTGTGCAGGTTCATAATAGTCCTTTTAGCTGTAGTCGATGACAGAGAACCTAGAAACATTGTAAAAAGCTACCAGAAGGCAGCCCTGGTAAGCAAACCTTCAGGATGCAGGCACGAGTCAATTGATAGTGCCATAACAGGTAAAAAGACGAATAGCTAAATGTTTAGCTTATCAAATCAAGCTGTAAACGGAGCCTTGTCCCAAAAGGACATTAAGGCTGAAAAAAAGAGATTACAGACTAATACATTTTCTTTTAACTGTCTCAATCACCTGAAAACTCGAAAAGAATTAAAAAGTTCAAAAGTTTGAATAAACAAACAGGCATATAGTAAGCTAAAAACAGTTAATGACACAAGTGGTTCGAAATAGAACCAAAGTTGTAAAACAAAGATAAGAAAATGTATATAGTCGTATATGGAAAAGTTATATAGTGGTAACAAATGTTGTTGAGAAAATATATACAGTTATAAAGATATTTTGAAAACCCTTTATAAATATGGAATTGTTATCATATAAAAAAATTGTAAATATGTAAATTTAAATAAGAATCTCCCCTAAAAAGGGAGAATAAAGACATCTACCACAATATCCCCTAAATACCATAAGAACAACATTACCACATTCTCACCGTTACTTCTCTTCTAACCTCAGATTTCGCTTACGATTCGATGAGATCTCAGCTGTCACTTGTCTTCTAGCAGTAGATTTCTTTTTTTTCATTCACCATTACTTCAGACATTTTTTCCTATACTGATGCAATATAAGGTTCTTCATTAACATTCTTATAAACTCCAATGTCTTTATTTGTAGCCATTACATATGTACCAAAAACGTCTTTTCCAGCTTCTACGACAGACCGCTGGGCAAATTTTTCGTTTGCAATTCAATATGATTCTCGCTGTCGTTTATTCCATGCCTCTTACTTTAGATTTTGCGATTCTCGCTTTCGCTTGTTTTCTTATCACATATTTATTTGTGCCCTTTTTTGTTAAACATTACATTGAGCATTCATGCCCTTTACTTTATCTGTATGGATAGGTCTTGTCACATTTGATGGCCCAGGCTGTTGAACAAAAATTTCTTCTTGTTGTTCAAACGATGTATCATTTTCAACCGTTTTTAGTTAAAGCATGTCATGTTGTTTGTACTTTGCTTAAGGAAATTGGCCTCAAATTATAAATAACCCCTTTGTAAAATTACAACTTCGTTTTTTTAGTGTTTCGGTTACTGATGGCCCGATCTCTGCGTCTTTTGGCGCCAGAGGTGATTTTACCAGTTTTTGCTTCAGACTTGTCTATATAATTACATCCTGTGTCAACTTCCTTAGAATTACCAACGTCGTTAGCTATTACTTTTCCGTCACTTAACGTTTTATTATAAAGTTCAGCAGTATTTGATGCAGTATCAGGTTCTTCGTTAACGTCCTTACAAGGTACAATGTCTATATTTATGGCTATTTCATCGCAAGAAGCGTTCATAAAATGATGAACGTTTTTATTTACTGCTTTTTATTAAATTTTACATTTGAATTTTCCCTCGGCTCGACTTTTATCATTATTAAAACATACCACAGAACCTTTTTTTAACGGAACATAAGGTTCTTCATTAACGTCCTTATAAACTTCAATGTCTTTATTTACAGCTATTTCATTGCCTGGAGCTCCAAAATTAATTCTCCATACGAATTTTCCCAAACTCTTTCCCTATCTAAATCATTTTTTCAGGCCAGAAAATCCCAGGCAAAACAATATGGAGTCGTTTTCAAGAAAAACCTTATTAAGACATACACACACAGTTGGTATATATATATATATATATATATATATATATATATATTATATATATATATATATATATATATATATATATATATATATATATATATATATATATATATATATATATATATATATATAATATATATATATATATATATATATATATATATATATATATATATATATATATATATATATATATATATATATATATTATATATATATATATATATATATATATATATATATATATATAATATATATATATATATATATATATATATATATATATATATATACTCGTTTCCGATCTAGATCCTTTTTGCAGGCCAGAAAATCCCAGGGAAAAAATACATGGAGGCGTTTTCAAGAAA